>JALJCO010003247.1:0-252500 GCA_023101725.1 Atherinomorus stipes
CCTCCACAATGCATCAGTTAAGAAATTCTGACGTCTAACGATTTTATACTTGGCATTTTGAAGACATGTCACCAAATCCTGCTTTCTGTTCCAACAGGGTAACACCTGATGGCCAGAAGTTCACTGTCAGATATTGTTCCCTCTGTGCAGATTGACATTCCTGACTTGTTGCCTTTTTAACAAAAATATCCTACATTTTTTTTATCCTTTTTTATCATACATTTGTGTTTACACTGATGTTTAGGTAGGAATTTAAAAGAAACTACTGCTGTGTAAAGCAGCTTATTTGTTTAAAGTGTTGAAAACACAGTTGAATTTTCAACTGAAGAAATGGATCACGATTAGTTGTTGAATTCTGCCCAGCACTTATCTACGGTAGCATCTATTTGTCCGTCACTTGCTCATGTGCTTTGGAGCAGGAGATCTTGACAAACATTCAACCTTACACTGTGACTTTACTGTAACCTGAAGAATGCTCTCTGCTTTTTTAACCCCCAAGTGAAAAGTTATCTAAACTTTATACAACACTGCGGTGTTATCCAATCAAAGAAAGGCAAGGAGGGGGGTGCTGTTGTTGTGGTAAAGAAAAAACAAAATAAAAAAAAAAAAAAAAATATATTTTTTTTTTTTTCTTTTTTTCATTTGCTAAGGCAAAAGAAATCATGAAAATTATGCATGTATTTTTCATTTAAAGGTCCAATATTATGGTGCAATTTGAAAGTAAATATATTAACAATAAGGCCCCCAGAACATGTATTTGCCATTTGTGCAGGAAAATTCCTCTCAGATTAGGCAGACAGCATGCACCAGAAACCCCCTTATTCAGCCCTCTGCTGGCCAAGCTGTTTTGGTGCCCTACTTAATATGTAATGAGCTGCTGCTTTCCACGCCCCCGCCCCGCTCGAAGGCCGCGCCCCCACCAGCCCGCAACCATGACAACCAGTATCTGTAATCATAGCGGCTGGAAAAGGTCCGATTGCCCAAAACAAAGACTCCAAACGGATATATTTGACCCCGAATCTGAAGCTGAAGGAGAGGAGCAGCAAGAAGAGGAAGAGGAAGAAGTGAAAATGCAGTTTCTGAACGGTAAGGTTTGATGTTTTTAAACGTTTTTCCCCCGACGGAGAATAGTGTTCTTTTGTTGTCTATTGAATGGGTAAAAGTTTAAAACGCCAGTACAACGCGATATTGCCTCGTTTTTTCGTTAAAAAAAAGAATAAAAAATAAAAATTGTGTATATATTCGGCTCTTTGTTATGCCCACTGAAAAGTACAAAACCTGAAAACGCCAAGTGTTTCTCAGAGAAACAGCAAATCTAATGCTGGAGAATAAAACACAATTCTGATTGAGCTACGAACCTTCGTCACACTGCATTACCCACAGTCTGAGTTATGACACTACAGTTCACCATCACTATGTTTTTAATCAATAATTATCTAGTTGTAATCATCCACTGCTACTCATTTATCAGAATTCAGGCCATTCTGCTGTTTGATGTTTTTGGAAGAAAAGCAAACTACAATTTGTCCGTACATCCTGTAATAGTTATTTTACAGTAATTATTGCAGCTTACATCTGTTTTATGATCACTGCAAACACTATTTCCTCAACATTCTTCAGTCTCAACTACAGTTGCTAATTCAAGATGGTTTCTTTTTAAATGTTAATAAGTAACCTAATATAATCCAGGAATAATCCTGTTTAATATTTCATATTTTATGGTGTGCATTATAGGTGCTGCTCATGTGGAAATTGTGCAACGATGCCTACAGAGCAGGAGAATGTCTGTCAGGAAATACCACAGCTAATAAAGTTTTGGCCACAATTTGACTTGCATGATTTTGTTCTCCACATCAACACTTACCTTATAAATGTTACCCTATAGGTTCTGAGACAGATGCAGCAGGTAGAGGACCATATGACCCGTATGTTGGACCACCTTTTAGAGCCTGTTAGCTGAATCCCTGCTCTTTACATCAGGAATGCTACATTACAGAGCAGATCATGGCCGTTTACAGATCAAAGAACGGGCTTTATGCACATCACTACTTCCTGAATTTACTGCAACTTTTCCCGTCTTTCATTATTGGACAAACTGATTAATCCAGGTGTCTGACCATCGTTGTCATGGTAGCTGAGATCAGGCAAACTTGGATTAATCAGTTTGTCCAGTAATGAAAGACATGAAACAGAGGAGCACTAATAATTTCAGGAAGTAGTGGAGTTGAGCATGTAGCCCATAGAGAAGTAAGTTGGCAGGTTTATCTGAACAATCTCTCAATGTCCCCCAATTAAAAATGAATTTGTGACTTCATGCTATCAAGTCATATTTCAGTGGGCATAACAGTCATACCACAAACTAGTATAGTTATAGCTAAACTTATAAACCATCTTGTTCAGACATTATAGCTTTGTTTGCATTCACATATGATCTTTGAAATAAAACAAATTTATTGAATAATACATTTATTTGTAAAAGACAAAAGCAGCATCAGTGTTCTTTTTCCTCAACATAAAGGAGTACGAAAAAAGTTCAACAGTTATATAAAAGTAGAAAACATTCACATGGTAAAATAAATAAATAAATCAGAAAACTATGAATATATAAATATTTCAGGAGATTACAGTTCAAAAGTGTTTGCTAAAAGTTGCCTTTGGGCTTCAACACCTGCATGTAAAAATGTAAAATAAGAAATGTTTTATGACACTTGTTTTTGCTCCCCAGGTGATTCAGGTACATGTGATACTGAAGCTTTGTCCGATGGTGTCGGGGCTTCCTTGGACAGAGAGCACTGGTAGTTGTTCCAGCATGTGTGGTGAATTTCCGGTTCCAGAGGGCCGACATGAAGGATTCAAGCTTCCCCCTCGATTGAAGCGAGACGCACAGCTTGCGATGACCCCCCCCATCTGGTCGCACACTCTGCTCGCAGGTCTCTCAGGATGGGAATCTTCATCGCCGTGTAAGACACTGGGTCCACAAAGATTTTTCAAAAGGTACAAAGAGGGGGGGGGTTACATTTTGTTTGTGTGCACATGGGACACAAACATTTTGAAAGTTCTCTTGATTTCACTTTACAGCGTTTTCTTTAGATTCTGTAAATGATTTCTGTTTTGTAAATGATGTAAATAACTAAAACTTTGCATTTCTGTATTTGGAAACAAAATAAAGCATTTCAAACTTACAAAAAGTGGCTCAGTCTTCACTGGTTTATCCACACACCCTCTCTTCTTGCCCTCTGAAGACTGGTTCTCCTGCAGGATTTTCTCCCTCCTCCATTTCCTCACAAGGTCTTTTTGCTGGTCTCTATTGGAGTTGAAGTTAAAAAGTGTGTTAGTGGTTACACGAGGAAGTGTGGCTGTCCAACCATGTTTGCAGGACACAGAGGCCTGGACAGCTGTTAATTATATTTCACTAGTTAATCTACGCATGATATATCAAAACACCTCAGTAAAAACAGTACGAGTTACAGTGAAAGTAAAGAGTAAAGTTTCATTACCAGTAAATAAAAATAATTCCACACAGCTACAAACCTGCACTTCTGAAGCGTGGCTGTAATGTCAGATCAGTCTGGGAGGCAGCATCTCTTTTTCCTGCACTCAGTAGTGGTGTGCTCACCTGAGGAAGAAATCAAAGTGATCAGAAATTAACCTTCTACTTTATAAATACTATTATTAGAAAGAAAAAAGACTGATGTACACATCTTATGATGTATATCGTTTGAATAAACTAAAGTTACATGAACACAAAACTAAAAGTCATGCAACAGTGCCATATTACAGTATATTGTCTAAGTCAGTAAAGTACATAAATAGCTTTAGCTGGCAGTCTTGCACACCGTGTCCGTGCCGTTATCGGTGGGGGTCCAGAACAATCAGGCTGCATGTGTGTGCACTCTGAGCCTGCGTCTCTGTCCCGTTAATGAGCGCTGATTTGCGGCAGCTGTTGTTGCGTGATCTCCGCTATCTTTGCATTACAAGCTGCAACAACGTGTGCAAACGAGCCGGGAACATTAGCTCGTTTACATTCTGCCGTACACCCCCCCAACCCCCACCGCTCCTCCTCCTCCTTTCACAGTTGCAAACAGCTTGTAAACTTTAAAAGCCTTTTCACTAAATGCCCCACAGTAACAGTATTCATGTAAAAAAAGAAAGAGGAAGGCTGCTGTGGTCTCTCCGTACAACGCGTTCGTGGTATAATGAGAGAAAGTTTCCTTCTCACACAGCTACATGGCTAACAGCTGATGTAACTCGGCTAAAAGCTAACGCTGGCTGTGTTTTGCCGACATGTCGCTAAAATGATTTAAAAACACGGTTAAACCTGACAACTTACCTCCTCCGATGTTGAAGGGCGGCTCACAGAGAGTTGGTATGACTCCAAGTTTCAGCCACATGAAACAGAGCAGCTAGCATGCTGTCCTCTCCCCCCACCGGCATTCTCAGTTGCTCAATGCGGAGCAAGGACGGTTGTAGCTCGGAGGGGGGTGGGGGGCGCGCGCGCGGGGGGGGGGGGGGGGTATTGAGAGCAAGCAGAGGGCTGTACCAGTGAAGGTGGGAGGGCCTAGTAGGCAGGCCAGGTCTTCTTCGTACGTCACAAAGAGACCGTTTTAGAAACGGCTTGCTGGAGGACTCTTTCACAGAAATGCAGGGAGGGAGAAATACAGAGAGTACGCATCTGCACACACTTCAGGGGGTCTCCATAGACACCAGCAAGTTATAATTATGTGTTAAAAACTTGAAAAAGTGCATTTTGCATAATATGGGACCTTTAACTTGATTTTTGTCCTGTTTGAATTAATTTATAGGACATAACATACATATCACACAGGAGTAAAAAAACAAAACAAACAAAAGGAACATTGTACTTCAGTTTTGTTTTGTCCCATTTTTGTTTCAACATGGGAAAAAAAGAAGAAAAAAAGAAAAAAAAAAAACATAAAAGCATAAACCTGAAAAACTAAATGATGCATCGTGCAACCATTTCTCCCAAAACGAAGAGCTACATTTTCACACCATTAAACAATGCAATTTTAAAAAGAAAAAGGTTCAAAAGCACAAAAGCTTATATGAAGAAAGTAGGGCTGGTGAGATGTGTTCGACCACAGTACTGTAGATGTTCATACAAGACACCAGACGTTTGACATACAGCCCACACACTGGTTTCCACAGTGCTTTCACTCTACTTTTCTCTCACTTGCAGCTCTTCGCAGTCTTGGGGGCAGCTGTTGCTCAGTGGCTAGAGTAGGCGTCCTCCAAATGGAAGGTCAGTGGCATGATATTCTGTAAGTCCATGTGTCAACGTGTCCTTGGGCAAGACAGTGAACCCCAAATTGCCCCCAATATGTCCAGTGTTATGTTAATGGAAAAAAAAATAGCTGCATGCTGTCTGGAGATAGTATCAGTGCTGTGCACAGACAGCAGTAGTATTTCCATGAATTTTGAATTGAACAAGGTTGTTTAAAACTAATGAACATGTGAGCACCTCTCATGCTCACAATCACAATAAATGACAATCCTTTCAACGCTGTTATATGATGACAGCCATTTCACTGTATTAAGAAATATAGATATTAATATTGACATATAATTGGATATTGAAGGTAAGCCTATTACAATTGATAGAGTAAGAGAAATTAAGTTTTTGGACATTATGCATATATATATATATATATATATATACTGTATATATATTTATATATATACATATGTATTTTCCCCCTGTAAGCAACATTAATGGTATAAAACCAAAAGTAATAAAAAAATTTCTGTTACATAAATTAAAGGATTACATTAATTTTAATGCACTATATCTGTTGTATTATTCTTTGATTTTTCTACATCTGACTTTCATTGAAACTTGGGGAACTACTGTACATATAAAACATATATTAACTCAGTTTTTATTTAACAATACAGAAAAAGAAGAGTCATTACTGGAATCAGGCAGATATCCATCCAGTCTATTTTTTTTTTTTATGTTTTATGTCTATTGTTTTATGTTTATGTCTTTTATGTTGATTTTATACTGCAGCCTTGGCCAGGTCACTCTTGGAAAAAGCTTTTTATTTTTTATTTTAAATCTCAATGAGTTTTATTCCTTGTAAAGCAAAGTAATGTATTTCTGTGTACAGTCGGTTCATGAAAAAATATGGAGTCAGAAATGACAGAAGCAAAACCAATTATTACGTTTAAAAAGAATTATGATGAGGAAATTAATGAATGATGTTAATTTGTTTTGCCCTGTTTACCCCAACAATTAATTGTAGCTGCTAACAAAAAAGAGTAAAATATGAAGTCTTGGTATGCTGCTGCTTTTAGTTTAATTTTATTAGTAAAATACATTTTACTGTATTTATTTGTAGTAGAATTATTTGTGTAAGAGGGGCAGTTCATATAAGATTTTCTTCTTTCTGCGCATTTTCATTCAATTGTTTGAAATTTAAGTTTTTATATATATATATATATATAGAATAAATTTAATACTATAAACAATATATATATTACTATAACAAATATATATTTATACATATATTTTTAAATTCTGTTGTTGTCATAGGAGAAACAAATCGATCTTGTCAGAACGGACCATAATGGGGTTCGTTCTGACAAGATCATCAGTAACTTTACAAAAATAATACTGGACATGTTAAAGTAGCTTTCCTATAACATGTTCAGCGCTGCTGCATCCACATTAAGATACTGATGTCAGAAGATAAAAAGTCACCCCCTCACCACGGAAGGAAATTCACAGTGGCCACAACGGCCATGGCCGTCATTGCGCCTTTATTTGGCTTTATGCCCCTCAAAAATTTATGCTCCTCATGGCCACAGTTGCCAACACCCCCCGGTGTGATTTTCATTTCATAAATCTAACATACGCAGCAGGTAAATAAAGTAACCAAGTAAAGAAGGCTGCTGTGGAGCTGAACTGAGATGAGTTCATACTGTTTGTTTTGTGAAAGTATATATTGCTCAATATATGATATAATAACAAGGGATTTTCAATATAAATTTTTTTTTTTTTTTTAACAATATCTGATATTTTCTTAAATTCCAATATCCGACCTAAACCGATACCGATTATATCCCTCATATTTTGAGAAATACAATTATTTTCGGCTCAAAATCAAAATCTCCTTAACTCAGCCAGAGTAGTTCATTTTGGACATCTGGCTGCCAGACGTCAGATACTAGCAGGTATTAGCTAACATGTGGCTACTTATCAGCCACGTGCAGAGGGGTGCAGAGGGTGCTGGAGCACCTGCCCTTTTGCCCCTTGATGCCCAAAGTGTCCTTTTGTCTCCTTCTCTTTTTTTCAAATTTTATTTTTGCGCGTCTTGTTGAGTTAAAGTTTGTTGGTGAGGCCAAAAACAATCAGTAAAAGGAAATAATTTAGATAACATTACGGTAGGTCACATGATCCATATAAACGTCACCGCCCTGACGTGCTACCTGCCCTACACGCCCTGCCCAGCAGCTGGAGACGGTAGTGTAACTGCGAGGGAGGGAATTATCAGCTGATGCTTCGGTGAGTAGGTTTTGCAAAGTGCTGCTCTGTGTATTCTTGCAAGATAACTGACAAAGTGAAGTGAGCGTTCTTTTTGTGCGTCCTCAGATTCTCTGGACACAAGATATAGCTGCTAGTTAACCACACGCACAGGGTGCTGAGCGGAAAAGTTTGTCAGGGGGCTCCTTTTTAGGAAGAAGAAAAAAAAAAAGCCTATCTAAGATCCCAGAGCTAAAAGTGCCCAAGTTGTCTCCTTCATGCATGTACAGTATCAGTAGCTACTAATGTTTGAGTAAAAGTTCCTGTGTCACATTTTGTGACAGTAAAGAAAGAGATTTGTATCATTTTACTATCAAGTGAGTTTAAGTGGGGCTTTTTCTGTTTAGAGGCAACAAGGCCTATTTTAAGTTATTTAGGTAAAACTAAGCAGTACATGCATATATTCACATACTTCTGGACTATTACAGTATAAGTACAATTACATGAAGAATTTGAATTAAGATGTTTTTAACTTCTTATTTAAACATAACATTTACACGCAAATTAAATATAACTGTCCCTTACAGCCATTTGTAAAGTGGATAATAAAACTAGCAAACAAAAAAAAGTACAAATACCCTATATTTAAATATACTGTATGATTACTATATTTGTATGAGTAAACTCAGAATATCAAGAGCAGCCTTATATTCATAAAGCTCCTCTTGCCAAAGTAAATCTGTTCAACACAATAAAGCAGCCAGAGCATCATTCTGCTGCTACCATGCTGGACAGGACAAGTAAAATAAATAAATACATACATACATACATACATACATACATAAATAAATAAATAAAGATATTAATAAAAATTATAATAATGGTGCCACAATTTTTCCATTTTTTCCTCTGATTTTATTAAAACTGGAAAGTGAGGACTACAGGAGGAGAAGCCACAGGTTAACAGTCCAGTGCTTAATGGTGATCTAATTAAACTAATATATTACCTTCCAATGTCCTAAATTACACAGCTTGGGTTATGGTTTTCTGAATATAGGCTGTACCTCCACCCTCCTTTATACCGGTCCCCCATTAAGTTCCCTTTTTAGTTACAGATGATCAACTTGTTTTGTTTAGTTTAAACAGTCTTGACTGCAGCCTCACTCAGCAGGAGTCTCCTACAAACAATCAGATCACTGTAACTTATTTCAATGACAGCTAGTTACCTTAACACTTGTATAAGTGACCACGATCTCTCTCGTGCTATTTAGTGTCTGCTCAGCTGCTCAGTAGAACCACCACAGCTTCCTAAACCACCTCCACAGAAAGTATTCACAGTCTCCATCAGGTTAAAGATGGACTACTTTTGCTTTGCACTGCCTCCTAACAAAAATGGGAGGTTTAGACAAAAATTTGGATGTTGTTGTTCTATGTTACATTCTTTATGAATATGAGTTGCTGCAATTCAACCAGTCAAATTACAGTATGAGGTCAGATTCTGTTTGCTGTTTCAAATTTGTGCTCATTTGCCCTTTTGTAATTTTGAGCACCTGCCCCTCCAGAGGTCTCCGCACGGGCCTGCTACTTATGTTTCTGACAACTTGGTAACTTAACCAACAACTTAAAACCAGACATATTACAAGCAGCTTCAATGCAAGTTAGTCTGTAGCAGCAGCAGCTGCACCGTGGTCACATGACTGAAAGGAATGCTGGGATATGAAGTTCTTCCAGGATAACACTGCTGCTAATGGAACTAGATATTTCAAGAGCTCATTGTTCCGCTATGAAATCTCGTGAGATTTTGTTAGTAAAAAATGTTGGTCCGTTAACTGATATGAACTGATATTTTTTAATATCACAATTTTAATGTCAATATTGTCTGATCATCACGGACATCCTTAACACATTGGACATATTTAGTGATACAACACGACAATGTGCTAGTTTAACGTTAGTGCTTGTACTGGTGCAGATTTTCACCACTCAGAGCTGCTGTTATCATTGTGTGACATGACTGGAGAATTAACAGGCTCAAAGTGACAGAAAAAACTTTGCTATTACATAACTAATTATTTTTAATTAATATTATTATTATTACTATTATTATTATTATTATTATTATTAATACTATTTATAATAAGATACACACACATGAACTAATACAGGTAAATGAGTACCTGGATCCAAGTTAGACTGACATCATTGTTGCTTCTCTGACATTAAAGAAGGCTCTAACATTGGTCAAACAACAGAAATGTCAAAATAATGTGTTTTTATGGGAGAAATGCAGTCTAAGGCAGAATTCTGTGACAAGGCTGTCTACATCCCCATTAAAGGACAACAAAAGCCCCAAAAAACATGTCACTAGCCAAACAAAGCCTAAATGGAAACAGGTCTGCTTTCATTTTACTTTCATTCTCTGGTAATCGCTTGCAGACATGGGGGAAATTGAGAATGAGTGATGCTTGGTGAGCATAAAGGACCTTTTCCTTGTGCAAATGATCCATTTAGACTTTGCCCTCATTCTGTACTTTCATCAAGTCAACACGGTCACAAAAGTCATAAATATATTTCCACAGTCCCCATTAGTGATCTATTGCAAAGAACCCTTTGAATTACCTTTTCAAATAATCTCCCTCCTCTTTTATAATCCAACAATATGAATGATGAAAAACCTAATATTCTGTCCAGGGGAAAATATATATATTTTTGTCATCACATAATCCAGCCTCGCTGTCTCTTCCAACTTCAATTTGGATGGTCTGGGGGAGGTGGTGAGAGGCCAGGTGAAGAGAGATGGAAAGGATAAATGGAAGGCTACTGTCATTTGAAAAGCAGATTTCTCATTATGGCCAAGTTAAATCAAACCAAGATGACAATTTAAGGCTGATTAGGGCAACACATTAGAGCAGAGCTGAGATTATGAAAGGGAGCCCCATCATAAAAACGTAAGAGATGATAGAGTAGCTGCAATTTCACATCAGGATAAATACAACCACTTCATGATAATGGGATTTGAAGCGCTGTCCCCTAAAACTAAATTATTTGAACTGATCTTCCATTTAAAGAAAGAAAAAACCTTTATCAATGAAAGCCATTCAGATTGTTTGCAGTGAAAAGGATGGATGTGCCAAAAACTCTCCTAAAGTGATGAGAGGCCTCAAACTATTTGGAAAGGTTTCAAAATCAGTAATAAATTCTTTGTTACTTGTAGTTTTTCTCTACAATGCACACCTTCATACAATTGAAGTCTTTGTAAATAGTATCTTGCATCTATTCTGTAAAACATCTGTAGAGAATATAAGTGCTGCAGGCCACAAGATGCTACTGGTGCACAGTCACAGTGAAGCAGGCAACACAATCAGTCTATGCATCTGTGAATCCATCCTAAGCTCCCACTCCTGCCAGCCTACCTCGAGTAATGTGATGTTCTGCACCATCGCGTTGGCAACGTTACAACTGCATACACTTGCTAATATCCTACGAAGCCATTTATTTACGTTTTAGTTATGTGTCTAACTTTCATGTAATGGGACGGAAAAATGCCTGTACTCCATGTTTTTACAACTCCAGTGAGACAGAATAAAGATAAGATAAAGCAGCCAGATGACATCTCACTCGTGGATCTGCTGTCACAGTGCATGCAAAATCTATTCCAGCTTTTTTTTTTTTTTTTTTCTTTGCCAGAAATGACTTTGGAAGAAAATACAGCCTCCATGCTTTTGTGCACTTTCAATTTGTAAAATGTGCACAGTTGCTTGTGCTATAAACAGAAGTGATGCGAGCGACTGATGCACTGGGGAAAGAAAAATACTGTCCAATAAAATATCTTAGTTAAGCAGTACTAACAATAACTCCCTAAAGATGCTGCTAGTCATCATATTCTTCTGTAAAATGTCATCGACAGACAGGCTTCTGAAATACAGATAAGACAAAATGGTTAGGAGACATTTCCGTTTGTGAATGAGTTACCTTACTGGCCAATAACAGGAAAGAGATGGCATTTAGGAATCACTGGAATTCAGAAACAGTGACAGCTTACAAATGGAAAAGTGGCTGGAAAAGATCCACTTGATATTTGTATGAGTCAGGAAAAGATGTGCATGAAGGACTAGAGTAAAAAGAATGGAGAGTGACAGAACTACCTGAAATAGGACAGAAGGATGGAGGATAGCAGGGAGCGGAGAGGGAGAGATATGCTCGGAGACAGTGTGTGTTTGTCAGATATGTCCGGGGGCAAAGCGGCAGCATTAACAGGTCAGTGAGGGTACAGATGGCTATCGCTGGGCTAAGGGAAGGATAAAACATCTTTGATGGATCTACAATAATGATCAAGACATCTTCTTTGTCCCTTTGTTTCTTTCTTTCTATTTAATCAACAAATTCTCAGCTGATAACTTCAACTAGAAGCAGGGGCCACTGGCCGCCTTTGAAATCTGAATGGACGCCTGGCGTGACTGACGTGTCACTAGAGGACAGAAACATCTTTCCCACCTGCAACTAGTCATTCTTTCAAAATTTACTGCGGCGGCTTTGATGACGTCACTATTATGCAACATCATAACAAATAAATATCTGTAAATGGGGACTCTACCTTTAAAAAAAATATTTTCAATGCACGCAAGCCCCATATATCCGTCATTTCTCTGTTATGATGTTGGAACCGAAGTGGCCCGACTGGCATGCTTGTCCAAAAAATAAAAAAAGATGTCACTACATTGGTGCAACAGATTGCATGCCTGGCATTGTCTTGTGCCCACCAGGCGGCAAAGTCTGGTGAGAAAATTGAAGCCCATGTGGAAATGCTGAAAGTAGCAGTTCACCCCTCATCCACTAGGGGCTGGCTGCAAAACAGGGTCGGTCCCCACAGACTCCCATGTTAAAAAAGGCCAACTTCACAGCAGGAATAAACATGTTTACGGCCTGGATCAAAAAATCATTTTAGGTTTAATAGGTCAAGTTTACCTTCATGTCAACTGACCTATGGCTAAGCCACGCCCCCTCCACTCACTCGGACAAACAATCAACATTCGGTGACGTGCGCTATGTGACGTCTTGGGAGATGACAGCTGTCAACACGGACTGCAGATGTGGGATCAGACAGAGACCATGACAAGATAAATAAAAAAAACATAAAAAAAAAAACCAACCAAACAAACAAAAAAAAAAAAACATTGCTTACAAGTCTGAAACATTGAGTCTGAATCAAGCCTGTGAAGTTTCTGGAATGCAACTAGTGTGCACTCCCTAAGTTTCTTGCACAAACTACTGCACGGCTGCCTTTGTTGTGCCAAAAAGTGATTGTCTGCCAAAAAGTGATTAAACAGCCAAGGGAGTGGAGTAGAGTCTGGCTGCAGCTTGGAAGCTGGAAGCGTGCTGTTACCAACATTACTACATGACAGCTATAGTTGACCTCTTATGTACCATTACGAATGTATGTACAAAAACTAGCACGTTTGGCTAGCGTTAGCTAACTTTAACTAACATTAGGGACGTTAAAGATAACTTCATACTTCTTTCTAGCAATGTGACAATATGTTGCCTCAAATAGGATGTTGCCTTAGAACAGATGTAGACATCCTTGTTAATTTTATCCACGTTCAGTTGAAGTTGTGGTCTGCCACATAACTTTATCCAAAGCAAACACTTTTCTCGTTTTAGATGTGTTTTCGGAAAGGGCAAAAAATACACCCCATTGCCCAGCCTCTCAGGATACCTAGTGTCAGAGTTGCATTTATCCAATGCACACCGTTTGACCATTTTAAACAAAACAAAACAAAACAAAAAAATCAAACAAAAAAATACAGAAAGACACAAAACAAACAAAAATGGACTGGCTTCAATGCATTTCAATGGATGTTCAAGTAGAGAATGTCCAAGTGCATTTGGTTAGCTGTACATACTGTGATTGGCTCATCGTGATTGGGGGCGTGGTTTTGGTTAGTTCAGTTAGCATTTGGCCCTGCGACAGACTGGCGACCTGTCCAGGGTGTACCCTGCCTCTCGCCTGATAATAGCTGGGATAGGCTCCAGCAACCCCCGCGACCCTGAACTGGATAAGCGGTACAGAAAATGACTGACTGACTGACAGTTAGCATTTAGCTCAGAGTATGTTGGTTGTCAATCATTTGCACCAAGGCCGCTCTGTGCCCATTGTAGTATTTTCCAGGGGTGACGACACACGCAACACGGCAAAGTGGGCAAAGGTAGAAATGCCCAACTGGCTTCACTGTCAGCTCTTCAGAAAGCAGGTGACATTAACATAAGGTTCATCCCTCCTTATGATTTTGGATTTCAGATTTAGGCAGATATTTGAAATCCTTGAACTGGGGCCAAAGTGCAGCATCATTCTTGAGCCAAGTGAGATTGGAGTTCTCCTTTTGTTGAGCCAGGTCTTCACAAGGCCTTTTTAAATCGCATTATGTTGACAGTATCATCATCTGATAACTTTCAGCAGGTGGCAGAAAGCAGGCAACACCGCAGAACAGGAGATGCAGTGCTGTCCACCCAGTTTCAGTGACATACTGAGAGAAGACAAATTAATAACATTAATAATCTATTAGAGCACCTGTCAAAATTATTCCCGTCCTCTGAAATATGCAGAAAAACACAAATAACACTGCTTCTGATATAACTGATATAATTCAATGAAACAGAAATAAAGACGTGCCTACATGGCTCAAGCAGCTCCTCCAGCATCTTCGGCTTTCTGAGCTCGGCTTCTGTAACCATGGGAATTGTGCTCGTAGTAATGGCAGGGTTGCCTTGATTGCTGATTTATTTTGCTGGATCATTTTGATCATGTGTAAAGTGGAGTTCCATCTTGTGGGCACGCCTTGAATCAGGGATTCTTCTTTTTGTTTATGTGAAACTTGCTGTTGATTTAACTCTCTAGCATTGAATGGGCTATGCTTGAAGTGACCAAGAATTTTTTGATATTTGATTTAAACAGCATCAAATTCCCCAGTGACACTGTGATTGATCTCTGCAAGGCGTGTGCAGTGCAAGACAGATGTGGATGGAGTCTTGCAGCTGCTGTCAAGTTTAAAGCATTGTGTGTCCCAAAGCTTTTTTTTTTTTTAATGTTCCATTCTTGTGCAACTGCCTGCATGTGCTGTGCACACGCCTCTGCGTAGTAGCGCTCGGTGGACTTACTCACAGTTAATGCAAAGCAGTACAGGTGCCAGTCCTCATCAAGAAAGTAAGCTGTGACACCCTAGTAGTTATCATTGCTCATAAGTCTAAGGATCACAGGTGAGTGCAATGTATGGGGCTTGTTCTAACTCTTTGCTTAATTGCCTTCTGGTTGTTGAACAATGTCTTTATTCTCAACATTTCTGTTGAGAATCGGATAGATAGCAAAGTCCCCTGATACCGCCCAGATCACTTCCCTCAGTCCAGCATCATCAATATTTACAGGTTGACAATCTTTGGCAATCCAACAAGCAATAGCCTCCTGTTATTGGTTGTTCCAAAAGCCAAACTGAAGTAGAGGGGTTGCGGCTCCCAAACTATGGAACAGCCTCCCATTAGGAGTGAAATCTTCCTCATCCCTAGATCAGTTTAAGTCCAGGCTCAAGACTTATCTTTCCTACCTGGCTTTCAAATACATTTAGAGTCTAGTCTGATCTTGGTGGGATGGTTAGAACGATGCAAAAAGAATAGAGGCCTCATTTATAAAGCTTGCTTACGCACAAAACAGGGCCTGAAAGTGGCGTGATTTTCCACGCAAAGTTTCTGATTTATAAAAACAAACCTGCCGGGAAAATGTTCACAGCTGTACACAAACTCTGAACCTTGCGCATGTGTGGCAGATTGAATTGCCCTAAACTCAGTAAAATGTCTTTATCATAAATAAGAGATACCTGATCAGGTCACATTTGAAATGTTATTGTTCTTTATAAACTTTATTTGGTTTTTTTCTTAGTTTGATCTTTTTGGAGTATTTTTCTGATTATTACCTGTTTGAATTAATCTGTAGAAACCGAAAGTGTTACCTGTTTGAGTTTATTGGTAGAAACTAAAACAGTTACCAGAGGATGCCAGCAGGGGGAGTGTGGAAGTGTTGAGCTGTGTAACGAGGCACGCCTCTTCCTCACCTCAGTTAATACATGCGGGAGCCAAGGAAAGCTGGTGTCTGCGTGTCCTTAACTTATTTCCCCTTTTATCAGGTATGAATCCTCTCATAACAACTGTTAATGTTTGCATATGGGTTAAATGTTTGCTAAACCTGCTTAAGACGGCTCTTTTAGGTCAATGTGGCTGCATGTTTTAAAGTAACAAAGTAAGTTCCGTGATGACGATAGGCCACGTTCAAAGTTGGTGGGAATTAGCTTAAAGCTAACTGTGTTATATGCTAACTGGCCTCCTGTATACAAAGCTGCATTAATTGTAAAATCTATGGAATTGGCTGTAAAGCTACTATTGTCATGCCCCATACCTGAAGTGTTTTGTGTTGAATTTCTGAATTGTGATATTAATCATTAGATTACTGTGACATGTGGGTTAGATCAAATGATCGTGGCATCAAGCTAAGTTACTGTAGTTCCATTTTGTTTATTCACTGTATAATATTTTGGTACTGACATTTTTGTCAAACGTATACAAATGTTGGCAATACAGATGCACGTATATATACCTGTGCCACAATTGTATGTCATGGAATGTAACCAATTTGTGTCAGTTAATACATGCGGGAGCCAAGGAAAGCTGGTGTCTGCGTGTCCTTAACTTATTTCCCCTTTTATCAGGGCTTTTACATTTGGAGGCACCGCTGGGATAGATGATCGTGAGGCTGGCATTCTACAACAGAGAAGGACACCCCACATCAATCATCCCTTTACAGTAACCCAGGTGGCAAAGCGTGCGGCAACAAGTGACACCGAACCAAGATATGTGTGCATCCTGAGGTGCAGAATATCCACCAGGGAGCAGCAATTTCATGGTAACTGGTACATCACTACTGTGCAGCACTGCAAACCACGTACATGAAGATGGATTCAGAGGTTGAGAACCTGCAGTTTGAGATCAAAGGAGCCCTTTTCCAGCTCACCACAGAACAGTTGATACAAATTTGTGACTTACTCAGGATTTCAGGAGCAAACCAAGAGCACATTCTGGGTAAAACTCGTAGGTCCCTTGTTACATATGTTAGCCAGCACATTGAGCGGGATGAGTTAAGCGACCTTGAGGATGAAGGCATGTCAGAACTGCTGGCTGTAATGGACATAATAAAATCAGTGCAGGAAGAAACCAAAAATGATGCACCAGAGAAACCAGGAGGTGATGCAGAAAAGGAAAAGTTAAAGAAAGAACTAGAACAATTAAAACTCATGGTGCAGCTGAAAGAGACCGAAATGCAAAACCTGGCTAACAAAAATCCAAAGAGCTCTGCAGCTGAACCATCCCACACTAATCTTGCAAGCTCGAGCAACCAAGCATGGCGGAAAGACTTCAAAATCTCAGGGCAGATTGGTGAACCTGGACAAAAGGATAGGCTTACCTTCTCCAGCCTGGCTCGGCAGATCGAAAATGGCCTCAGCAAGGGCTACCCAGAATCAGAGATAGTGGATGCTGTTATTAGAGCAATTGTGCCTGGTCTGCAACTGCGTAGCTACTTAGAGGGAAAGAGTGACCTGTCTCTCCCTACTCTCAGGAGGATTCTCCGCTCACACTACCAAGAGAGAAGTGCAACCGAGCTTTACAAGCAGCTCACTACTGAAGTTCAGGGCAACAGAGAGACACCACAAAATTTTGTAATCAAAGCAATGGACCTGCGACAGAAAATATTATTTGCATCACAGGAAGCGGAGTCCAGTCTCAAGTATGACCCAGCATTAGTGCAAAGCATGTTTATGCATACTGTACTCACAGGTCTTCAAAGTGACAACATCAAGGCTGACCTTCAACCTTACTTGTTGCAGCCAGACACTTCTGACGAGTTGCTCTTAGAGAGACTTAACATAGCATGTGCTAACGATAAAGAGAGACAAGAGAAAAAGAGACAGACAACACAGCGACCTACTAGCATCCATGCTGTTCAGTCTAGTGACACATGTGCAGACAAAATACCCAAAGTACAGCCGAATATAGCCATGCTTCCTTCTGATGTACTGTTAGACCTGAAGGAAATTAAAGCAGAGTTAGTGCAGCTAA
This sequence comes from Atherinomorus stipes, assembly GCA_023101725.1. NCBI lineage: Eukaryota > Metazoa > Chordata > Actinopteri > Atheriniformes > Atherinidae > Atherinomorus > Atherinomorus stipes. Next base: position 17,639 of record JALJCO010003247.1, read on the forward strand.
AAGACCTTAAAGTAGAGGTGTCACAGATTAGAGAATCCATTCACAACACAGAAGCTGCAACAAAACCATCGGCTCAAACTCATAGTGTGACTGATTGTGGAGCACCTCAGCATGTAGCTTATGCTCAGCCACCATTTGCAGCCTGGGATAGAGAAAATGCAGCAGCACAGTTTCACGCAGCAGGTGGTCCAAGATTTGTAACGGGAACAGCCCAGTTTCAGCAAAGATTTGCACCACAGAGGTACCCAATGCCACGGCCCCGGCCAAGGTGCTTTGGTTGTCAACAGAGAGGGGAGCAATATTGCCAGCATTGCTACAGGTGTGGGAGTAGCGAGCATTTTCGTGCGGGTTGTAGGGGACACAGGGGTGCACCAGGCACTACAGGGGGCACTCCTTTAAACGAGGGAAGGTTGCCCCCGAGGGACAGGGAGTAACCACATCAACCAGAGTGTCCCACCAGTGTGCTAATTGCACAGTGAAAGAGGAAACACAAAGGTTCAAACAGTGTTCAGTTTGTAAAAAGGCATTTTATTGTTCTAAAGACTGCCAGGTCAGTCATTGGCAAAAACATAGAGAGACCTGTACACAGTTCACACCCACTGAAGTAGGTGCATCACAAATATTTTCAAGCAAAGCAAAGACTGACAGAAAAAGAAACACCTTGTCAAAGACGCATTTCACAGTAACTGATCTTGTTGGAAAGAAATGTCTTGTTCACTGTTTCATACATGAAAAGAAAAGCCAAGCCCTCTGGGATACTGGATCCCAAGTGTCTGCCATTGATGAGATGTGGAAAGCTGAAAACCTCCCTGATGTTAAAATTAGGGACATTGCAGAGATTGTTGATCCACATGACCCCCTACAAATTGAGGCTGCAAATGGCACAGGGATGCCATATACAGGGTGGGTAGAAGTGAAGTTTAGGCTGGCAGCTGATGCTGAGGAGCTTCATATCCCCATGCTTGTTATGAGGGGCAGTCAACAATCCTGCCCAATCATTGGTTTTAATGTAATCGAGCGCATCGTTATGAACAGTCAAACAAAAACACCAAATGGTGTAGAGGCAGAGAAGTTGAGGAAAACGGTGAGAAAGGCTTTTCCTAATCTGAAGAGGGAAGCAGCCAGTGTGTTTATCAAAGCAGTCAGTGCTGAACGAACCAATGAGTACTTAGTGAGGACAGCTTGTCAGAGAATGAGTGTGTCTAGTCATAGTGCAGTCCAAGTAAAATGTAAAGTCCATGCCAGACCCTTTAAAGAAGACACCATGCTAGTCTTTGAACCAGACGAAAACCCTCAATGGCCAGAAGGACTCCAGTTTTGTGACACGTTAGTACAAGTAAGGAAAGGGGAACAGCCTAACATTATTCTTAGTGTTCAAAATCCCACTGACCATGACGTCACATTAACAGGAAGGTTAACTGTTGGCACAGTGCAGTCAGTTACATCAGTGTACCCCCTTGGTATGGTCGATGACTCATCTTTGTCTGCAGCTGTAAATAACATCCAGGCTAAGCGCGCTGAAGATCAGGATGCTAGTACAGAGCCCTGGGATCCGCCTGTTGACCTCAGTCATTTAGGCAGCAGCCAAAGGCAGGTCGTACAGGAGATGCTAAGGGAAGAGTCAGCTTCTTTCTCTAGATCAGATAACGACATAGGGTGCATTAGGAAGCTTCAGTTAAAGATCTCACTTAAAGACCCAGAGCCTGTTGCACGGACCTATATGTCTGTCCCCAAGCCTTTATATGATGAAATGAAGGACTACTTAACAGACTTAATAGCACATGGATGGATCGAGAAATCCCACTCATCTTATGCCTCCCCTATCGTGTGTGTAAGGAAGAAGTGTGGCTCTCTACGATTATGTATTGACTACAGGGAATTAAACCGTAAGACTCATCCCGACCGACAACCAATCCCCAGAGTCCAGGATATCATGGACGGCTTGGGTGGAAACACCATGTTCTCCCTACTAGATCAAGGTAAAGCTTATCACCAGGGGTTTATGGAACAAGATAGTAAACACCTGACAGCATTCGTGACACCCTGGGGCTTGTATGAATGGGCCAGGATATCATTCGGGCTCATGAATGCGCCCGCCGCCTTTCAGCGCTGTATGGAGGAGTGTCTGGAGGGCCTCCGAGACAAAGTCTGTGTCCCATACCTGGATGATACTCTGGTGTTCAGCAAAACATTTGAGAGTCATGTTGATGATGTACGGAGAGTGCTGCAAAGACTGAGGCAATATGGAATTAAATTAAAACCAAGCAAGTGTGAACTGTTTAAGACTGAAATCCGTTATCTTGGAAGAATAGTATCAGCAGATGGAAACAAAATGGATCCTGCTGACACTGCTGCCGTCCGGGCCCTGAAAGATAAGAAGCCAAAAACAGTTGGAGACTTGAGACAGACTCTGGGACTATTGAGTTATTATCGCCAGTACATCAAAGACTTTTCTCAAATCGCCGGCCCCCTGTATGAATTAACTAAAGCACCTAAAAAGGACAGTCAGCAGTACACCAAAGGAAGAAAGTCACGTAAGGGGAATTCAAAGGTAGTACCATCACACACACCCATTGAATGGGGAGAAGAACACCAACAGATTCTCGAGCAACTGATAAACTGCTTAGTTCAGCCCCCTGTGTTAGCATTTCCAGACTTCTCTTTGCCATTTGTTCTCCACACAGATGCGTCCAATAAGGGGCTGGGAGCTGTGTTATATCAGAAACAGAATGGGAAGTTGCGCGTAATTGCGTATGGATCCCGAACACTGTCAGCGCCAGAGAGGAACTATCATCTCCATTCGGGCAAGTTAGAATTCCTTGCTCTGAAATGGGCGGTCACAGAGCGTTTCAGAGATTATTTGTACTATGCCCCCTTTTTCACAGTTTACAGTGACAACAATCCCCTCACTTACGTGTTATCAACTGCAAGACTGAATGCCACTGGAAGCAGATGGGTAGCAGAACTAGCTGATTTTAACTTCACTGTAAAGTACCGCCCTGGCAAAGAAAACATCGACGCTGATAGTTTGTCTAGAATGCCATTGGATCCAGAGAATATTGTGACTGAATGCACAGAAGAGATGTCCTATGATGCAGTGGGAGCAACTGTCCAGGCAGTCGAAACACAGTCTGAATTAAATGCCTCGTGGTCAATGGCTATCTCAGTCAACACCCTACTTAGCACCCAAGATAACCCAGTTGTTTCATCAACACCTGCACAGATTCGACAGGATCAGAGAGAGGACTCGCATATCAGTACAGTAATCCAGTCTAAGTTGTCTGGTGGGAGACCTTCACCTCAGGAACAAAGAAAACTTGATGCACTGAGTAGATGCTTGTTCCGGGAATGGGATAAGCTGGAACTGGATGGAGATGGAGTTTTATGGAGAAGGACAAGTTGCAGGAAACAACTAGTACTGCCTGAAAAGCACAAAACAACAGTCCTGAAAGAACTGCACAACCAGATGGGTCACCAAGGTTCTGATAGGACTGTATCTTTAATCAGGGACCGTTTTTTCTGGCCATACATGCAGCGAGAAATAGAACAGTTCGTGATGAGCTGTGCTTGTTTAAAACAAAAGAAACCCAGTCGAGAAACAAGGGCACCTCTCTTGAACATTGCAACTACTCAGCCATTTGAACTGGTGTCAGTGGACTTCCTCCACCTGGATAAGTGCAGAGGTGGTTATGAATATGTGTTGGTGATTGTGGACCATTTCACACGCTTTGCACAGGCTTATCCTACAACGTCAAAGTCTGGGAAAACAGTGGCTGATAAAATATTCAATGATTATGCTCTGAAGTTTGGTTTTCCGTCACGAATTCACCACGACCAGGGTGGTGAGTTTGAGAACCAACTTTTCTCACAACTTAGCAAGTACTGCAGTGTGGCCGGATCGAGAACTACCCCTTATCATCCACAGGGGAATGGACAAGTCGAGAGGTTTAATCGGACTTTAATGCAAATGCTCAAAACTCTCACAGACAGGGAAAAAAATGAACTGGAAAGATTCTCTAAATAAGCTTATCTTTGCTTACAACTGCACACGCACAGAGGTAACAGGCTTCTCCCCATTTTACCTTCTGTACGGCCGCTCTCCAAGATTGCCCATTGACATGGTGTTCAACTTGCCAACTGAGACAGGAAACAACAGTCACCATGCCTATGTCGAACAGTGGAAGCAAGGAATGCAGGAGGCATATGCCATTGCAACTGAAAATGCATGTAAATCAGCTCAAAGGAATAAAAGGCTGTATGACACGAAAGTAAGGAGCTCAGTGTTGCACCCAGGCGACCGTGTACTAGTGAGGAATATGACCCCCCGTGGCGGGACTGGGAAATTAAGGAACCACTGGGAGGACAACATTCATACCATTATCAGGCAAGTAGGAGAAGATGTCCCTGTGTATGAACTGAGACCTGAACATGGGAAAGGCAAATCCAGAATGCTGCACAGGAATCACCTCTTACCTTGTGACCACTTGCCAGTGGATGTTGAGAGACATGTACCAACGAAACGTGAAAAGAAACCTCGAAAAACTGAGGATGCCAAGGGAGATTCAGGAGATGATGATGATGAGGATGAATATTATTTAATGGATTTTTCCGTTAACTCATCAACACAGCCAGCAACATCAGTGGAGGATGCACCCGTTATTGTAAATGATGTAACTGAATCTGACTCTAGCCAACCTGAAGCAGAGCAACCTCACTTGGAAAAACATACTGGAAATCAGTTGGAAACTCAGGATTGCGAGGCTGACTACTCACCTGATGTTGAAGAGGAGACTCCACCACCCTTGGCTAATCAAGAACATGAATGCATGATGGAAAGGAGACCACAACGGCCTCAGAGACAGCGGAGACCACCAAAGACACTGAGATATGACAAAATAGGCACCCCATCCTGCTACAGACTTTCTGCACTACATACCTGTGGCAAGTATCCAGTCTGCATGCCACCAATGCAGTTATTCAACCAGGAGCATCTTTACTTGTACTGAATATTGACTGATGTGCCCTTATGAACAATTAGACGGTACACTTATGGATGCATATGGACTTCTGGCATATATAAGACTCAATGAACTGAGTCGGGACAGAGCCACATACTGATGGTACTGCTGTAAATGCACAGTTATGTGCTTTGTTATCGAATTGTCTGTCCTTGATTCAGAGACAAGACTGTAAAGTTCTGAAAAAGAAGACACTTGTGCAGACTATGGACTCATAAAATGCTTGGTCTATCGAGAGTATTGGTGTACTTGAGACAGGAACAAAATTGTATCATAACTGATAACAGTTTCCATGATGTTGTAGCCTATACCTGTTTCCAACATGAGGCATGTACCTAGAGTAGCAATAATGATGTTGGGGACAACATCTAAGTCTGTGGGGGAGTGTGTGGCAGATTGAATTGCCCTAAACTCAGTAAAATGTCTTTATCATAAATAAGAGATACCTGATCAGGTCACATTTGAAATGTTATTGTTCTTTATAAACTTTATTTGGTTTTTTTCTTAGTTTGATCTTTTTGGAGTATTTTTCTGATTATTACCTGTTTGAATTAATCTGTAGAAACCGAAAGTGATCCTGTTTGAGTTTATTGGTAGAAACTAAAACAGTTACCAGAGGATGCCAGCAGGGGGAGTGTGGAAGTGTTGAGCTGTGTAACGAGGCACGCCTCTTCCTCACCTCAGTTAATACATGCGGGAGCCAAGGAAAGCTGGTGTCTGCGTGTCCTTAACTTATTTCCCCTTTTATCAGGTATGAATCCTCTCATAACAACTGTTAATGTTTGCATATGGGTTAAATGTTTGCTAAACCTGCTTAAGACGGCTCTTTTAGGTCAATGTGGCTGCATGTTTTAAAGTAACAAAGTAAGTTCCGTGATGACGATAGGCCACGTTCAAAGTTGGTGGGAATTAGCTTAAAGCTAACTGTGTTATATGCTAACTGGCCTCCTGTATACAAAGCTGCATTAATTGTAAAATCTATGGAATTGGCTGTAAAGCTACTATTGTCATGCCCCATACCTGAAGTGTTTTGTGTTGAATTTCTGAATTGTGATATTAATCATTAGATTACTGTGACATGTGGGTTAGATCAAATGATCGTGGCATCAAGCTAAGTTACTGTAGTTCCATTTTGTTTATTCACTGTATAATATTTTGGTACTGACATTTTTGTCAAACGTATACAAATGTTGGCAATACAGATGCACGTATATATACCTGTGCCACAATTGTATGTCATGGAATGTAACCAATTTGTGTCAGTTAATACATGCGGGAGCCAAGGAAAGCTGGTGTCTGCGTGTCCTTAACTTATTTCCCCTTTTATCAGGGCTTTTACACATGAACATTTTGTAGACGGGAAACTGGTGGCGCCGCTGGTGAGATGATGAACTTATGCATTTAACCATCATATCAGACTGTATAGACTCTCGTAAACCCCCGTCTGTTCCTGGATTGAGCCGTACAATCCATAAGCCTCATTTAAGAGACAGGACATCTTCAATTATATAGCGATGGCAGTTATTGGTAGGTTAACTGTAACAAGGTGTGGAGGCTGATTACTGAGTAAACTCGTGCGTAATGCTCCACAATGGATGCGCTGCACTGCTGGAAGATCATGGAAAGAAGATGATAAAGATGGAGAGAGTTTTAAGAAACCACAAATATTTTATTATTAGAATTTTTAGGGTTGTCAAAATAAATCTGCTAATGCAGGGAGATTAATCTGTAGGAATATAAATGCATTCATTTTCTAAGAAATAAAAATATAGCCTAACTCATAATAAAAATAGCAATTTAGAAATATCTTGCAAAACCGCTTCTTATATCTTGGTCAGCTAAGTTGTTGTTGTTTTTTTTTATCGTGTTTTCTTACAGTGGTGTACAAAATCCACCAAAACCCCCGTTATCCCCCTAATTCATGAAGATTCTGACAGTTTTCCAGCCTCACATGCAGAGATGGTGCATGATGATCTGATATGTCACACAATAAAGAGCTCAGCTGTCGCGGGGGTCAGAAACACCAACGTCTGGTATCTTAAGGGTCATAGCTCAAAAAGTTTGGGAACTCCTAGATGTGTTGAATTGGGCCCCACCTACCCGCCGGAACTGTTTAATCCCCGTGCGCACCTGTTGACCACAATGCGCTCTGGTGTGCAGGGAGCCGTTGTGTTCATTCACCACCGCAACAACGTGCTGTCACTTCTGTTTATCTGTGATTCCACTGTGAAGTCCAAATAAAATGTTTTTTGGAGCCTCCACCTCACATGCATCTCCACTTCATTCTTCATGAAACTGTGTTTTCTTGTCCTCTCAGTCATAACGGTCAAGCTCTAAATGCCACAGATCAGTTGGCTTATTTATATGCAAAAATATCCATAAGGTATTTTGCATTGACCCTTTATAGTAGAATGTGGGTGTGTAAGGGGCAGAATATGAGCCAAATTCACCTGCGCAAACTTCCAGGGAGAGTGTGATTTATAAAGGGGAAATTGCTTGGATTTTTGCGTACGCCTGGTTTTATAAATCTGAATATTTTTTGGCGCACGCAAACTTTGGGTTTTTGGAGCACGTACAATTTTAGTAAAGATCCTGCGCACAGTTTTATAAATGAGGGCCCAGGTCTTATTGTGTTTTATTGCGTAATTGCTTTTGAAGTGTTTTGTACATTGCTTTGATGTTTTATGTTAATAGGTTTATGTTGTTGTCAAGCACATTGGTCAACAGTTGTTGTTTTTAATTGTGCTCTATACATAAATCTGAATTTAATTGAATTGAATTACTTTACTGGTAGTTACTTTTGTTCCAAAGTTTTGCAAAGTTGCGGGAGATGTCCTCCTCCAACGTTGCTGTCACACCAGGATGTTTTGCCTTCAGGTGGCATGTAATGCCTCCCTCACATCAGAAGACTTTTTAAAGATTTAGAAAAGACTCGGAGGGGGGGGGGGTATAGTTTATTAATCCCAATTAGAGAGCCAATTAGTAAATTCATTCTCTGCATTTGACCCATCTCCGGTTGAACCTGAGAGCAGTGGGCTGCTATTTAAAGCGCCCGGGGAGCAGTTGGTGGGGTCTAAGAACCTTGCTCAAGGGTCCACTAGGATGGAAAACCACCATCTCACACTAGCTCACATCTAAAGACAGTTTATAGTCTCAGACTGAGATTTTACAAAGACTGCAAATCTTGCAGGGTCACTATTTACAGTATTACAACTTCTTTCAGCATTTTTTCCCATCTTGCAATTTGTTCCCATCATCATCATCATCATCATCATCATCATCATCATAATAATACATTTTACTTAAATGCAGCTTATGAAAGCACACAAAGATGCTGTGTAAAAACAGATAAAACATTAAAAACAGTAAGATAAAACACTAAAAATGCAAAACATGACATGTTTTCTCTAACTCAAGAACATTCAGTGACCAGCATTTCTGTGCAGCACGATATTTATTTAGTGTTTATTGTCCGTAATCTTATTGCTACTGTGTGTTCTGCAGTAACATATGACAGTGAAGGGTTTGCATGGCATGCTCCATGAGTGACGTTACCACTTTAACATTGTAGTCAACTCGTGCTGTAACTCTGTATTTCTATGTCTCTGTTCAACGCATTCTGGGTGTTGGCAACTGTTTCTGCTGCTGTCAGAGCTCATCCAGCTATTGGTTGTTGATTGTGTTGCGTCACTGGGACTTACGATTATATCAAACACTAGACTAGGAAAAGATTGCTATAAATCAGTGCAGATTACCATCTCAAACTTAATGATCAAGGCTGCAGGGGTGCGCCGCGACTTCAGTTAAACTCCTGAGATTTACGAAAGACTTCAAGTCTTAATCTGCAATGGTGAAAATCATTTGGTGTGAGCCCAGATAAACTGCATCAGTGGTAATGAAATTCACCTTTTCAAGGCAAGCAGATTACTTTTGTTTTGTCCAAAGCACCATCTAATAAAGTGAAATTGACAATTAAATAGCGTGTCTTTCTTTTTATCCATCCATAGCCTGACTGAGCGAAAGTGAGGTACAGCAACATCAAGGGGCCCTTTTGAAATTAGCTGTTGCGTTAACTAGTTCTATTACATGAAATGAAATGAATGAAAAATACTTTATTTATCCCAGAAGGGAAATTGAAAGTAAAGTAAAACATGAAAGTAAAACAAATAATAATAGCTAATCCGATAATTACAACAGCCCTACTCAAAGTTGATCTGCCTAAGGCAGGGATGTCCAGCTCTGGCCCGCGAGGGCCACAATCCTGCCGGTTTTCCATCGCTCCCTGCTCCAACACACACCTGACTCAGGGCGCATTCAGAAAGCATACTACGCAAGTCTCGGTCAGTTTGGGGGTGGGGGTGGTCTTCCGGACCGAGATCGCGTTCACGTTGCACTATTGCCGAACGGGCCAAGAATGAGAGTCTGAGTTGGCACTGCTCTCTGATTCACCATAGGTCAGGACAAGACGCACGAACAAGAAGGTTCTCACAACTTCTTTTCCTCCTCAAAGCGACATTATTTTTATACGAGGAGCTGGATATGATTTCATCAGATCAAATATCGATAAGCATTTACTTTCTCGTAACTCCACGTCTGACCACGAGCCATCTTTATAAGTACTGCAGTCCCACACGTGTGTTTGTTGTCGTAGCGTTTACTCACATTGTCCAACGTTTGACCCACAATGCCAATGCAATTTGTAGTCCACTTCCTGTCTTTGGTTCACTTGAATCGGACCGAGACCTGCGTTTGCAGGCGGACCGAGTCCGGTTGTTTGTTCCGTATCAGAGTCCGTTTGCGCATTCACAACTCCCCTAACGAAGCGGACATTCTGAGCAAACGGACTCTGATTCGAATCAAAAGAGCTTTGTGAATGCGCACTCAGTTTACTGAGTCACTGTGCAGAGCTTCATAGGCTGTTACTGTAGATTCATTTAGTTTGAGTCAGCTGTGCTGGTTCAAGGAAGCATGGAAAACCAGCAGGACAGTGGCCCTCGAGGACTGGCTTTGGACATCCCTGTCCTCAGGCGACTGATTTTAATACCTAAAAAAGGAAAGAAAGAAATCTTTCAAAGAATTGGTAGTTCATATCTAGAATAAAAGGTCTGATCCACTAATGCTTCAATGCAGGGAGATCTTCAACACACCTGATTCAAATCCAATGGACCCAGCTTGTTAAGTTCTGCACAATGACCTATTAATTTACCTCTGGTGTGTTGAAGCACTGAAACCTCCAAAACCTGGAGAACATTGGCCCTCGAGGTCCAAAGTTCGACATCCATTGTTGATAATACCTCAGCTATTGATTATCTCTTAGTGTGCTGGTTTTTGGAAAGAAAAAAGCTTGTCCCACACTATGTCTCACCAGAAAAATCCTCTTTGTGGCTTTTAATCTCTCTGATTCCACATAGACTTCAGCAGTTAAGATCACAGCACCTCCTACTCCCTTCAGCTATTGTTTTGTGTGCTAAATAGGACTGTGTTTAACCCGAATATTTACAGAGGAGATTTTAAAATATGTGTCATCATCCAGTGTTGTCACTGATTAAAACCAGAGATGGACAATTCAGGTATCGGAAAGTAAAAGTCCCACAATGTTTTGGATCTGCCTGTACATTTAGAACAGGTGTTTTCACTAATGGGTTCATCTACCAGCTGTGGTGATTAAATTCAGCTAATTTAGTGATTGGTGGGAACAACTACTATACAAGATATTTACTTTCTGGACCAGGGATGTCCATCTCTGATTAAAAATATTATTCAGTTACGATTACAATTATTCTTTTGTTTAGACAGAGAATATGGTGAAGCTATATTCTGCAGGTCCTGAAAGATGAGCAAAAAATGCTCCAAAATGCTGAGTATGGGTTCTCTGCTGTAACTATGACCGGCAGCCAACTGGGTTCCTCTTTTAAGCAACACATGACTGTAAATCACAGAACTTCTGTGCATCTCTACACAACCCTGCAGTAATGATGCTCTAAAATAAGATACAGCAGATAACCCGGGGATGAGAATAGTTTTTCTACAAAATGACCAGAAAAATGGGGGGTTGTAGCAATTTGAATTGATAAATTTTCATTATCATTTGTCATTGGCTGGTGTCTGCATATCCTCTGCCAGAGGCTTTGAAGGCAAAAACACCTTCTGCACAAACGAATGCAAAAAATGAATATGAAAAAAAAAATACACACATTAGGGCTGGACAATTGACCTATGGCTAAGCCACGCCCCCTCCACTCACTCGGACAAACAAACATTCGGTGACAGGCGCTATGTGACATCTCGGGAGATGACAGCTGTCAACACGGACAGCAGACGCGTGATCAGACAGAGAGATCATGACAAGACAAATTAAAAAAACATTTTAAAAAAAACAAACAAACAAACAAACAAAAAGAAATTGTTCACAAGTCTTAAACTGGGAGTAGAAATCAAGCCTGTGAAGTCTCTGGATGTGACTCATGTCGCTCCCTCAGTTTATTGCCCAAACTACTGCACGACTGCTGTTGTTGTGCCAAAAAGTGATCATCTGACAAAAACTGATCCAACAGCCACGGAAGCGGAGCAGTCTGGCTGCAGCTTGGAAGCCAGAGGCGTGTCGTTATCAACGTTACTACACGACACCGTCTTATGTACTGTTACCACGTACCAAAACTAGCATGTTTAGCTAGCGTTAGCTAACCTAAACTAACGTTAGGGAAGGTAACTTCATATTTCTTTCAAGCAAAGTGACAACATGTTGCCTCAAATACGATGTTGCCTTACCTTAGAACAGATGTAGACATCCTTGTTCATTTTATCCACGTTCAGTTGATGTTGTGGTCTGCCGCATAACTTTGGCTTGATGTGACTTGGTAAAAGGCAAAAAATACACCCTGTCACCCAGCCTCTCAGGATACCTAGTGTCAGAGTTGCATCTACCCCATGCACACCGTTTGACCATTTTAAACTAAAAAGAACACATAAAAACGAACAAAAACGGACTAACTTCAATGCATTTCAATGGACGTTCAAGCAGAGAATGTCCGAGTGTGTGGGATAGCTGTGCGCACTGTGATTGGCTCATCGCGTTTGGGGGCGTGGTTTAGCCATAGGTCAATTAATCGAATTTTAATCGGGATTTCAATTTTGCCTTTTCACATTCATAAAAACACTGTAATTGAAGAAAAACAATTAATCCTGAAGTGAACAGACTGGTGGAGTGATAGGAAGCAAACTGCAGAGAGTATAGAACTGGAATGCATGTAGACTTAGTATTCATTTTTATTGCTATTATTATTTTGAATAATATTCTTATTTTACTCCTTTACTAGTTTCTAATTTTTTTTTGGTTTAATTTTTTTCAAACGTTATATTTGAAGTTGAGTTATATGGTTCAATAAACACTTTTAATAAAAACAGTGAATAATCGTGTGTATTAATCGTGATTTCAATATCAGTCAAAATAATCATGATCATCATTTTTTCCATAATCGTCCAGCCCTAACACACATATATGTATATATGTGTGTATATATATATATATATATATATATATATATATATATATATATATATATATATATATATATATATATATATATATACAGGGGTTAGACAATGAAACTGAAACACCCGTTATTTTAGTGTGGGAGGTTTCATGGCTAAATTAGACCAGCCTGGTGGCAAATATTCATTAATTGCACATTGCACCAGTAAGAGCAGAGTGTGAAGGTTCAATTAGCAGGTAAAAAGCACAGTTTTGCTCAAAACATTGCAATGCATACAACATTGTATCAGAGTTCAAAATAGGACAAATCGTTGGTGCATGTCTTGCTGGCGCATCTGTGACCAAGACAAGTCTTTGTGATGTATCAAGAGCCACAGTATCCAGGGTAATGTCAGCATACCACCAAGAAGGACGAACCACATCCAACAGGATAAACTGTGGACGCAAGAGGAAGCTGTCTGAACGGGATGTTCGGGTGCTAACCCGGATTGTATCCAAAAAACATAAAACCACAGCTGCCCAAATCACGGCATTCACTTGGCCCAGGACTTGTGCTAGATGGGCCAAGGACTACTGAACCATTCTGGAGGACCATGTGCATCCAAAGGTTTAAACATTGTATCCTGAAGGCGGTGCAGTGTATCAGGATGACAATGCACAAATACACACAGCAAGACTGATGAAAGATTGGTTTGATGAACATGAAAGTGAAGATGAACATCTCCCATGGCCTGCAAAGTCACCAGATCTAAATATTATTGAGCCACTTTGGGGAGTTTTGGAGGAGCGAGTCAGGAAACGTTTTCCTCCACCAGCATCACGTAGTGACCTGGCCACTATCCTGCAAGAAGAATGGCTTAAAATCCCTCTGACCACTGTTCAGGACTTGTATATGTCATTTCCAAGACGAATTGTCGCTGTATTGGCCGCAAAAGGAGGCCCCACACCATACTAACAAATTATTGTGGTCCAAAACCAAGTGTTCCAGTTTCATTGTCTAACCCCTGTATATATATGCGGGTATGAGTTTATACGTAACTATAGGCTGCCTAGTGGGTCAGAAGAAATGGTTGGAAAGGTTTTTAATATAGCTGTAAAATCAGAATACCCTAGGAAGAGGTTTTGAGAGGTTTTAAAACAAACAAGTTTGTACAGTAATGCTTGAATATTTACATGCCCTCCCATCAAAGACAAAAAAAAAAAAGAAAAATCAGCTCCCAGTGACATGAATTAAAATTGACAAAAGTAAAGATACATAAAAATGTTCTGAAAATCATGAAATTTACTTTCTATTGTTGTTCAACAGATTTTATATATATATATATATATATATATATATATATATATATATATATGTGTGTATATGAGTTTTGATTAATGTATTTAACCTTTTTGCACCTTGATGTAATCCTTTTAATATCTAATACCCAATGACTTTGGGTCATTGTTATTGTGGTTACTGATGTCAGGCACACCTGGATTAATCCATTAGTCCAGTTATGAAAGACAAGAAACAAAGTTTTAGGAAGTAGTGTAGTTGTGCATATAACCCATTGCATAAATCAACCAGAATATCGCATTGCCAAAATCTCACTCAGAAGTCATTATGCCCAATCTTGATGAAACACCACATAGTAAGGTGTCCCAAAGTGGTAATTTTCTTATTCATGGGTCTAGTGACTTAATTCATTTCAACTTGGAAACTAAAATATGTTCAATAATATGTTTATTGAAATGACAGAACATTAAAAAGGATTTGCAGATTTTAACATAGTTGATGTTTGGGATGTGGACACTTGACATTGTCTTGTTTGGTATCAAGTAATGTTTCCATTTGACATTTAAACTGGCATTAATTTGTAATGGAATAGATGCCACTGTAGTTATGTGTATATACAGTTTCTTCTATAAACATTGTTTTGTCAATGTGATTGTCTGTTCTGCATAATAAGAAAATGTTTTTTGAAAGCCACGCACCATAGGTTTTAGTTTCATCTAAAAGTAGTTTCATCAGTTTCACTGTATAACTGAAAATGATTGGTCATCTCGTAATTCTCACTCAAAGCAAAGCTGTTTGTAAACTTGTGTTAACTTGATTTTTCATGTAATTGGCTGACATAATTAATAGACTTATCAGTTTCTTTTGTCTGCTCCAGCTCACACTTCAAGATGAGCTTGTCCTGGACCGGTCCTGTGATCTCAGCTCACTGAATTACACTGCCAAGTAATCAGATTTGAGTCCAACTGACCATCTGTGAGACACACTAAAACATGGATTTTCAGAGGAAGGATCTGCTAGTTTCCAGTAGGATAACACTGATGCAGGCCTCTAACTTGTTGGCTAGCTACTCTGGCATATCTCTAGCACCTTCAAAAATTAATGACCTGATAAGCTGTGGATTTTCAGAGAGCAAGAAGGGGGTGAAAATAAAAGGCAAGTGCTCTTTTTATTTTCCAAAGTGCATGTACATTAAAAAGGAAAGTGAAACCAATGCCAGCCTTGACTAATTTCAGTCACCTTCTGCATATCTCTGTCTCCAGCTATGCAAGGTTAGCGCGCTTGGTAACATCTCATCAACAATACAAATTACCCTGCAGTGAGAGAATAATTGGTAGTAATGAATGAGAAACACCTCATTTGCATATTTAGAACAAATGTTTCAATAACTACAGCTTTGAATAAGTATGTATAAACTAATCAACCTCTGTGGTTAATTAACATCCAGCCATTTACTGTATGATTTATCAAATTTTTAAAACGAGTGAATAAAAGTTACATGCAGTGGTTAAGATTTTTTTTAAAGTTACACCATCTCTTATGCTTTCTGTCTCTTATTTTGATCTGCTTTGTATGAATAAAAGATCCAAACAAACAACATAAGATATTTACCAGCAATAGCAGAACACTCTTCTGAATATTTGAACAAAAAGACTGATTTGACATATAGTTTGATAAAGATAGATGTATGTCAATTTAATGTTGCAGTGCTGTCATACTATCATGTTTTGTCTTAAATAACACCATAAACCCAAGAAAAAGTCACTAACAAAAGACTGAACTGAATAGTATTCGGGGGAAAAAAATGTTAAAGTAGATCTCTCTTTTTTTGCAACATTTATTGCAGTATCAGAATGTGTTGATACCACTTTTGCTGGATGGATGTATCATTCATTATTTTCAAGCTTGGTTTAAATTCTCATTCATTAGACCCCTAGAAATCACATCTTCACCTCAGTCCAATAAAGACCCACAACAGAACTTTTAGCAGTTTTCTCAGTGATGTGCCCCCTATTGGTGGCTAAACTAGCATCTGTCTTGCATCGTACCTGTACTGTGATTCACTCCAGCCAGTAACAGACAGTCTTATCTTGATTCTTGTTCTGTCCCTTCCTCTCTTTCTTTTCCTCTCTTCCTTCGGTAATGTTTCCTTGCGTTTTTTTACCAAATCCGACATGATGTGCATTCAGAACACCCGCTGTGTTCATATCTGGTTCACATCTGGTTCATATTTGTTTGCTAGCAAGTGACGCGGTGCACAACGAATAGTCGGCTGCAACGTCACGACCCCGTCCCAGATGGAAAAGTTACATATTGTTTCTGAGTCTGGGGACGCCTCTGGGCAGTGACGGCTCGAAAATGTGCAAAATGAATGTTGGTGTGCCATCAAAACGAGCCCGATTTTTAAAGGAGTGATGACATAACAGTAAAAACAGGTTCATGTAGTTGACATTACTGCATATGTAAATACTCCAAAGAAAAAAACGTCACTTTTTACAGTGGAGGATTTTTTTGGCACGCTAGACCTCCCTTCCTCAGTAATACAGTTGGGTGCGGTAATGATATGCAGCTTTACCCAGAGACTAAGTTGACTTCATTTTGATTGGCTACACCTTATTTGGCTATAGCCTTGTTTAGAGAAAGTAGGTCAAGCTGCGGTCGGACTTTGCTAAAAGCTATCTGTTAGCAACATGTCCATTTCAGACAGTGAGCTATGTTTATCAGACAAGACAGCATTTCAAAAATAAATCAATTTACAGGTAATGACAAGGTTGTGGTCACCTCCCTCAGTGTGTTTTCTTTTAAATCCATTTGTTTGAAAACCCAGACCTGACGGCTTAGCAGTCAATTAGCTCCACTCGAAGTTGAATCAGCGAGGGAGTGGGTGAGAGCGGAGCGGAGGGAAAGATGGAGGGACAGGGGAGGGGGGGGGGGGGGGGCTGTTTGCTTGATAGTGTGATCTTATTGGAGCAATGGAATTACGTAGAATGATAGAACTACGTAGAACGATACGCTGCTGTCTGATTCAACCGTTTTTGAAACAAAGCTGACTAACTATGAACAGGAACTTTGATACTCACTCTGGACATTCACATGGCCTCATCAGTGCACAACAGATCATGTTATACCCCCAAAACCCCAGAAAAGGGAAATTTGATGTCATGGCACCTTTAAGGTATAAATGTTACATTGTGAGTCTTTTAACATGCTTGGACTCTGAGAACCCAGTAGCGTTTTTGCATTTAATTTGTATTCTAACTAAGGTGAATGTTTTTACAAGCTTCATCAATAATCTCCACAAAGCTCTTGTAGGCCTTTTTTTCCAATAGAGTCCTGCATCTGCTTCTCCACTGCTGGGTAAACTAGCATAGAAGCATAGAAGTATCACCACACCTCCACCACAGAAAAGTTCAACAGCTGTTTATGTTGGCAAAGGACCAGAACAGAAAAGTTTCTAAACCCTCATAGAAATAATGCTGCAGGAGCAAAAAGACCAAATGGGAAGACTGATTCAGATGGTTGTGAATGTCTTGTGACTTGTTTTAAACCCAATTGGCCGAATAGAACTTTCTTTTCGTGGGGTTCTGAGTAGTATTGTATGATTGGTTGGACATTTGAGGTGGACATGGTCAACATGGACAAGCATGAGCAGAAAGTTTAACAGGTGGTTTAGATGAATAGCAGATTGAGGTGGTAACAAAGTATGAAAATGTTTCCAACACATATGGCATTTAAATAGACAGACACCAGCATGTGCACAACCCCACCCTCCCACTGAGGAAGTTTGTTGCGAAATATAAAATCACAGGGTCAGTTGTTCGCTGCAGAACAAAAGAACCCCCAGAACCTCCATTAAACCAATACAATATTAAAACACAACATCATCATCACTAATATTAGCAGCATCATCATGACATTAGGGCTGGACGATTATGGAAAAAATTATAATCACGATTATTTTGACTGATATTGAAATCACGATTAATACACACCATTATTAAATGATTTTATAAAAAGTGTTTATTGAACCACATATCTCAACTTAAAATATATAATATTATATATAATATAACTTTTTGAAAAATTAAACCGAATTAAAACTGCGACAGACTGGCGACCTGTCCAGGGTGTACCCCGCCTCTCGCCTGATAATAGCTGGGATAGGCTCCAGCAACCCCCGCGACCCTGAACTGGAGAAGCGGTACAGAAAATGACTGACTGACTGACTAAACCGAAAATAAATTAAAAACAAGTGAAGGAGTAAAATAAGAATATTATTCAAACTAATAATAGCAATAAAAATGAATACCAAGTCTACATGCATTCCTGTTCTATGCTCCCTGCAGTTTGCTTCCTATAACTTCACCAGTCTGATCACTTCAGGATGAATTGTTTTTCTTCGATTACAGTGTTTTTATGATTGTGAAAAGGCAAAATTGAAATCACGATTAAAATTCGATTAATTGTCCAGCCCTACATGACATTGTGATATTTTATAGATAAAGACAGATATTTGCCTAAGTCTGCTGTAAAGACACTATCCTTTTATTTTGACTCAACCTGTTTATTGGCAATTAATACTATAGCTCTGCTAAAGAGAATATGTTCTAAACCTAAATCTGAGCCCTGGCTGTCTTCTTAATGCCCCACAGCCACTGTACAGTGAAGCTGCCTTCGACACTGTGGACCATGAGATGCATTAATCTCACCTGGAGACCTGGGTGGATATTCAGGATGGGTCACTGGATTGGTTTAGGTCTTACCTAACCGGGAGATGTTAGGGGCTGCTGTGTCCTCTGCAATACCTCTCATGTGTGGGGTCCCTCAAGGCTCTGTCCTTGGGCTGCTTCTCTTTTCTCTCTTCCTTCTTCCTCTTGGCTAAATTCTTTGTAAGTTTGGTATTTCCTTTCATTTTTATGCTGACGATAGTCAGATTTACATGCAACTGAAGCAGGAAAATGCTTATTTGGCAAATCATTTACTTGAGTGCATTGCTAAAATTAAGGCATGGATGTCAAAAAACTTTCTGCACTTTAATGACAACAAGACAGAGGTGCTGTTGCTTGGGCCAAGTGATCTCCCCAAAGTTGGTATAGATTTTGGCACACTACCACAATATTTGCAGCCTATAGCTACAAACCTTCACTGCATGAAAAGTCAGATTTCTGTCAGTAATCGGCACTGTAGATTTCCGTGGAATTTCAGGTTTACGACTGCGCACGACAATTTACAGGCAACACTGAAAACTGCTGAAAATTGTCAGAAATTGACGTGTAGCTTTTTGGAAGCTTTCCCTCCTTCCCTTAACTCTAGGGGAGGCGGGGACATGTACATGAAAATTCTCTCAGCTATTCAAATGTAAATCAGGGTAACAGGTGGAGTTTACCCAAGGTGATGAGATCTTGAGAAAATCTGGTTCAGGTGTGCAGAAAATTGCTCCCAACACAGAAAAAAAGGCAAATGCTCATAAATACTTAAACCATATTGATTTTTAATAAATAAAAAAGGGAAAGAAATTTCACCCAGATAAAAAATATATATATATTGATTTTATTTACTTTACTGGTGTTTTCTTGGTGGTTTTAGTCATTTTCTTATTAATTTATTTTCTTTTTAATCAAATTCTGTAATTTTATTGGTGATTTTACCTGTGATCTGTGGCGTTTTTACTTTTTTTTTTCATCCATGATGTTGCTACCATATTAAAGCGCTTTGGTCAGCTGAGGCTGTTGGAAATGTGCTATAGAAATACATTTTGAATTGAAAATGAGACAAAAACTGTGTTAACATGGATAAATATTTATAGATAGCATTCGGATCAGAGATTCCTGCTGCCATGTTTATATGGACCATGGGTAACGTGATCTGTTCAATAGGGGATTATCAGGCTTACCGGAACTTTCCGGCATTTGGGCACTTCCTCTTCCGGGCCATTTAAACAACAGCTGTTATACTGTTATACTGTTTAAATCGGATAAACTCCAAACATACTTAAGTTTTCATTCCAGACTGAAGTGATACTGGATCAAAAGCTGGATCAAAGCGATCGAATTGCCGCGGTGAAGGGCCGAACTTTATAATAAAACACACGCTTGTTTATCGCCGGTGGGGCACAACACCGGCACTTCACAGCATGCTAGCATTAGCCAGCTAGCGTTTACCGACGTGTTAAACTTTGTGCGTCTTAAAACACACAAACATTTGAAAATCGGGTCTGTACCCCCCCGTTTCCAGTGGGACAACTGGGGACCGCCAAGAAAGGAGACGCTTTCAGATGCTTGTGTGTTTTCAGCCGCACAAAGTTAGGCACATCATAGAGCTGGCTAATGCTAGCCTGCCAACATGACTGTGCAGACTGCCGGCTACAAACAAACGTGTGTCGTTTTATTATTAAGTTCGGTCCTTCACCGCGGCGAATCGGTCGTTTTGATCCACTCCTTCCTTAGCATCACTTCAGTCTGGAATGAAAACTTGGCATTGGCGTTTATCCGATTTACAAAGTTTAACAGAGTAGTAGCTGGCTGACTACTGTTAGCAGGCTAGCATTAGCCAGCTTGATGACGTGCCTAACTTTGTGCGGCTGAAAACACACAAGCATCTGAAAGCGTCTCCTTTCTTGGCAGTCCCCAGTTGTTCCACTGGAAACGGGGGGGTACAGACCCGATTTTCAGATGTATGTTTGTTTTAAGACGCACAATGTTAAGCACGTCGGTAAACGCTAGCTGGCTAATGCTAGCATGTTGTGAACTGCCGGTGTTGTGCCCCACCGGCGACAAACAAGCGTGTGTTTTATTATAAAGTTCGGCCCTTCACCACGGCAAATCGATCGCTTTGATTCAGTAGTACTTCAGTATGGAATGAAAACTTAAGTATGTTTGGAGTTTATATGATTTAAACAGTATAACAGAGCAGGAACGACTGTTGTTTAAATGACCCGGAAGAGGAAGTGCCCAAATGCCGGGAAGTTCTGGTAAGCGTGATAATCCCCTATTGTATTTTATTTATTTTGTCTCTAATGGCCTTTACTTGACAGTGATAGACAGATAAGAGGGTCAATGAGAGTGGAAGATGACACACAGCAAAACTGTTGAGGCCAGGAATCGAACTGGATTACCAAGCATTTACTTAACCCACTGAACTATGCTACATCCAATACAACATGTGAAATGCACAGAAGATGACACGGTAATCGGAGATTGGAGGACGATTGTCTTTTCTTTTTCCCTCTATTTCTCTTAGAACCTTTTGACCAGTGGTGTAGTCTAGTTGATTCTAGTCGGTATACTGTGGCTGTCGTCCCCCCCCCCCCCCCAAATTAAAAAAAACAAAACTATACCTGTTCTAAATGGTCCCACTCAAGAACCACCACACTTATCAGGCTATGTATTAAATATGCAACAACACATAATTCATATAGACCGTCTGTTGTGTCTGAAATAAAAGTATTAAACTGAATTTAGATCATTAAAATCTGGTTCTGTATTATCTAAATACAAATGTAGACTATTATAAGTAGTATGTGTATATATACATGTGCATGTGTGTGTATGACCTGGAGGTAAATAGAAATTCCAGTAATTATAATTAATGATACAAGCGTTCTTTTTTGTATCTATATCATGAGCAGTTAGGCACGGATGAAGCCCATTAATGAACTGTTTACAGACTTCAGCCACTGCTAAGAAAATGCATAAAAATTTTAAAAAGGAAGCAAAAATTATGCTATTTCAGTAGTTTTATCTCACTATATCTAACACACCAGTCATTTAATGGTGTTCATGGTGTGTCTTTTAAGATGACAGTGAAATAATTTCACCGTTAACAGTTTTATGGATGGAACTATACTAACATTTTAACTTATAGATTTAAACTGTTTCTACAGCTGTGAACGTTGTCTACTATTGACCTAACTTTATGTTTTTCCACTGTAACTGTAGGAGCCACTTTGTGATAAATATTCTATGTGTCCACCAGGTGGCAGTGTTGTGGAATGTGGGCTGTAAACTTTATAGGGGGAACTCACCTGCACCTAATTGTTGTTGCTGGTCGGAAGGTGCTCACACAGTTTTTGACCGTAGGTTTGTTTGCTGCTCCTTTGTTCATTTGATCGTTTACTTGCATGCTTATTGAAACGTGTGTTATAGGCTGTATGACACGTTGTTAATACTACATGAGGAAAGCAATAAATAAGAGAAAATGTCACGATGGCTTTTCAACTTTGTTAAGATACAAGTAGCAAAAGAGACAGCGCGTCAACTAAGCGTCCATTCTGGCTAGCAAACTTCCAGGGGCTTTAAGTTAAGCCTTAGCCTCTATACTAACCATGCCTGTTTCAAACTCCCTCACCTGACTCTTGCTCCAGGCTGGCCAGGTCACACGCATTGTGCATGTGACGCACTTCTTCTCAGCTGACCAGCGTTGGCGGATCGCGCTGCTGTTCATCTACACTGCTTCGTTAAGGCTGGTTTTTACCGTAGGGCGCAAACTCAGCAGTTAAAATGAGCTTCAGGCTTGACAGAAGCCCGTTCGGTTCAGACTTGCCGCTTCCTCACACAGAAAAAGGGGAATTTCTGAACGGAAAAGTTATGCAACAAAAACATGCTGATACGTATCTGTGCGCATTTTTCAGTGGTGATACGGTAATTTGGGACTTTTTCTAGTGAGTATACGGCGTATACCTGCATATCACGTGGACTACACCACTGCTTTTGACCATGGAAATACTAAATAATCCTCATCTTTTTCAGTTTTTAACAAAAACGCCATATCTGCCATGGCCTTCGTGTGTTTAGTTTCTATTTTTCATGAATCTCCCTATATCACGAAACCCCCACATGGATCAATATGTGCGAAGACAACATGAAGAGAAGCAATCAGCATCCAGCTGGATCTTTCATTACAGGCCGCGGTTGTGAAAAGTTTGATTCGACGTCGATCGAGAAGAAAGGGTGCAATTTATTAATGTAGATCCGTCACTGTAACTATTTTCAGGTTTACAAATAGATGTGATGTGTCAGAAGGCAGCATCAGTTCTGATCAGTACTGATCATCTTTGTTTATTGTTTAAACAGCTGCTGGAGGCGCGACAGCATGCGCCGGTTGACAGGTGGACACGTGGAGCAGACCTCATGTCTGATGAGGATGACCCATCGTTGAATGGATTTCTGGGTCCGGCGACCTCCGATCTTGCGCTGCCAAGAATTATCAGAGCTTTGCGCGATGCTCCATGAAAGTTAGAGGCAAACTGGGCAGCACCACCGCCGTCTGTCGGGTGGACAGAATGGCTCCTGCAGTTCATTCACCGCGCTGTAACCGAAGTTTGGCTTGTTGTTTCTGTTGTTTTTTTTCAATCGTGTACTATTTTAATAGGTGTGTGTATGTGTGTGTGTTTGTGCCAATAAAGCTATTTTCTTTGAAGATGCATGTCCCTTTCAAACCTATTTTTATGCCATTCATATCATTCATGCCTGATCATGCCATTAAGTTGTATGAGGCAAAACAAATTTATTTCTACACATCTCATGTCCAAGACAGTTCAAATCGCCTTACATAAAATGAAACCATTATACAAGGTGCAGAAGAAAAAAAAAAACTAAAAGAATAAGAGTAAAAATCATGATTTATAATCAAAAGCAAGAGTTTTAAGGAGGCGGTGTTAATGAGCCATAAGCTGAACATGAACATAACAACCCTGCCTGACCAATTGCGATGCATCTACCAAGTATAAACAATAGTGACGGATCTACCCACCAATGATGAGGGATATTTTCTTGTTTGTCAGTCGTGGTTCACTCAATAGTGAGAGAGAAATTCAGACCAGCCAGACCTTCTCTGAGCAGGCGCAGTATTGCTGCTATTCATATGCTAATTAGTCATTACCAGTCAGACGCCGTTTCACTCACAGCTGATTTTGCTCCATTCATATGCTAATTAGGGCCATAAGCACATGCGCACTCGCCATGGTTCGTTTCTCACAATATGTGGCACAGATGAACGTGGCATTTGCAGGGTGTAAAAACTGTCAGGAACTGCCGAAAATCAGGTTCATATCCGGGCAGTTACGAGGACGGAAATCTGACTTTTCGTGCAGTGCTCGGTGTAAAGCTAGACAGCAATCTGAAGTTTGATGCACAGATCAACTAATTGATCAAGTCTAGCTTTTTTCATCTTAGACAGTTAGTTAAAGTTAAATCTCTCCAGTCTTTCCATCACTTCAAGATTTTAATCCATGCTTTTATTACAACTCACCTAGATTATTGTAACGCACTTTACGGCACACAAGACAGGCTGATTCACTTCTTGTTTTTAAGTCTCTTCTTAAAACACATGATTTTTCTTGAGATGTTGGCTTTTATTACTTTTAATATATTTCATTACAATGTAATTCAATATGAGTCTTATCCCTTTTTATGTTACTTTTGCTGTGTACAGCACTTCGGTTGAATGTTGTTGTTTTTTTGTTTTTTTTGTTTTGTTTTTTTTTTTAAGTACTCTAGAAAAAAAAAATGTGTGGATTGCATTAGATATCATGTGAGGGATATCCCATAGAGGGAACAAATTGTGTCTGGTTTCTGCACATACATTAATTTAACTGCTTAAAATTCTCAGAAGTTAAACCAAAATGCATGTTATATTTTATCACACTGGTGTCATGATATTTAAGAAATAAGTGTTGAATCCAGTGTTTTGATGGGCAGATATCAAAGTACTGACTCCAGGGTATCACTATGCCCGTCCCTGCTTTCCATACTACAGCAGTATTCTGACATGTTCACCTGGAAGGGTTGGCAGAAACTAACCAGGAAGACTTTTTTATCTGTTTGATTTTGCTCTAAATGCATTTGACACCATCAGTTGCATTGTGGCCAAGTTTGACTAAAAAGTTGGGGTTTTTTTGTCTGATGTATGAACTTTTGTTCACTTCACTATAAAGGCATTTCATACTAAAGGATTAACAAAATCATCAAAAGGAGCAGGAGGATCTTCTAAGCCTCAGCATTCTTCATCATCTGACTTCATCTAACTGAATTTTGACATCCTTCAAGACAGTTTAAAACATTGTAACAACCTCATAAAAGGAAAGAATGGATCTGAAAACTGAATCCCAATGTGTATCTATTCCATTTAATCAGAAAATGATAAAGAGCAACATAAACTTTTCTAGTCCAAAAAAAAAAAAGATCTCATAACCTCTGAAGTGACACTGTAAATTTAAGGCTTCTTGGGGTTTACTGTTCTCTGCGACCATGACCATATCTGCACAGCAGGACCAAACTGTGAGGTGCATGGGGGAATGGCTTGACACTCCCATCTGACTCGAGCCTAATGGGGCGGCAGGGTCATGCTGTTTAATGGCAGTTAGCTAGCTGAGTGACAGCACTGCACCAGGCCAGGGGCTCAGCTGTCACGGATCGCAGGTGTGCTACTGAGTTATGTGTCATTGTAAGATTCGATAAGGTCGACAAGAGACCAGGTAGGAGGAGATGTGTGTGTGTGTGTGTGTACAGCAAGAAAGAATAGCACCAATGGGGATTGGGTGTAAATGAAAATAGTGGGCAAATCTAATCAAAGGACTTCTAGCATCTTCAAATAATGTGTTATGATCCAATAACAAGTATAACCAAGCTGATACAAACAACTTGAGACACAGAATTCCTGCTATAAATGACATCAAGTAGAAAGTGCACATCAGAAAGTGAAAAGAGAGCTCAGACTGTGAAAGAGAGAGACTGCCTGCCTACACGATGTTGATCCAACCTGCATGACTCGCCGTAGTGTGCAATTTAAATGAGAAATGTCAGCCTCAATTATAATGCAAAGCTAACCTTTTGTGGGGAAGATTACTGCATCGATATGTTGGAGCTTGTCATACATGATGACAAAGAATGGTTTACTGACAATTCTGCTCCAGGATATTACTTGTCTGTACAGCCTGAAGACTGCTACACAATGGAAGTAAAGCTTCTTAAGTGGGCTTAAGGCTGAAGGAGGGAAAAACTTACACTTCAAGTTGCAATTTTACTATTCAAATAAGCGCATAGTAACAACATTTTAACAAGTACTTTCATCCTTAAGGCTCAAAGCTTCAGGAAAGAAAATAACTGCTGATAGAAAAAACTTATCCAGAATGACAGTGTGGCAGTGTGTCTGAGCTACAAATAATGAAATGAGGTGCAAATAAGATGTTCTCAATGCTTTTTTTTTTTCCAAACTTGCACGTCTTGTCTGTTTGCATTTTCTCTCTTTAAATTACATTTCTGTGTTTCTACAGTAGAATCACTTCCTTCCAATAAATGTATCGTGATATGACAGAATTATTTGGTCCACACAAGGTGTTAAATAAAAGGTAAGCAGCATGGCCGACTCCAGGAATGCATACATGAGGATGGCAGAAATGTAAAGGGCCCATTTTCTTAATGGGACTGGGTTGTTAGTAGAGTCAAACTCCCAAGAAATGGATTACACTTTGTCAGGCCTCTACCTTAAGACCTGTCCAGCTTGGATGTCCCACTTGAAACCTGAGCTCCTGCTGGTATAGCTCATGGGATCACTGAAGCATGCAAACCCCCCGGACCACAATAAGTTGGGGATCCCTCAGGGGGGAAACAGAAAATATCAATTATAAGAAATAAATCAAATATCCTTTGTCAAAGTTTTAACAACCAACAACATAACAGTCGTCTTTTTTGAAAGCCATTACACATCTATGCATCTTAAATAAATTTGACCATAATAAACTAATAACACACACACTGAAAAATGCTGGGTTATTTAATCAACCCAACTGCTAGGTTATGAAATGGGTAACTGGTTTGGGTTCTTATTTGGATTCAATTAGTGAACCCACAAATTGAGTCAAACAATATTGTTCTTTAACAGTTTTTTTTTTTTTTTTTTTTTAACTGTTAGGATTAATTTGGGTATGTTTCTGTTAGAGGGGATGGGACTATTTTCAAAACTCAAAGTATCTGGACCACAAAGGCTCATGGAAAATACAAATGCAGCAGAAGTTTAACCTTGTATGATTGTTATTATCCTATAAATTAGAGCTCTGTGTTTTATTGCGTTAGTTATGTTCACATTTAGCCAAAGTTGTTGAAAAATTCTGTTCAGCTTGACTGTTAAAGTTGCACCATGATTGTGAAGGACAAGAGATTAAGTCACCACCATAGACAACTCCTAAGCATCAGCTAGAGTAAACAACAGTCATTATTTAGGCTATTGTTCTGTCTCTGCATCCACTCTTTTGCTTAAAGTACTTACAATAAGTAAAGCTCTTTAGTCATCTACAAATGGAGTTAGATGCAGTGAGCAGATTTCCCATTTGGGAAATATGTTGGTTAATTTTATATTATACAAGTACAAGTACTTGTATAATATAAACATATTTTTTTAATAACTAGACCCGACATGTGAATTAAGAGAAGATAGGACGGTACAAAAACATAAATCAGCTGATAAATATCTGTAAGTCCATCGGCACGGAAGCTGTCACTCAAACCAGGAGTGTAGTGACAGCTGATCAGCTTGCAGCATAGCATCGTGGCTCACGCTGCACATTTAAATGAACTGATCAGTGAATTAATTTGTCCACATTGAACAGGGACAGGACTCAGAGTGGAGATCAAATCACAAAATCATGGTTTTAGAGCACTTTGCTTCTGAAGTGAAGTCTCTGTAATGGGGATCACTGCAGATTGTATACACGTCCATACTCCCTTCCCTTCCCTTCACTCCACCCCTCTCCTCAGGATGCAACAAGCATGGTATAGCTGCCACCTATTACAGTACATCAATGTGCATATACTCCTGCCCCATGAATTAAGACTGAGGTGTGTGGCCCTGAAAGAATGGGAAAGATTTTGGAGAAACTTTGTCAGGAAGGAGTCCTCAAGAAGCTTGTATCATCAAGACTAGGGCTGGGTATCGATTAAGATTTTTAAGAATCGATTCGATTCCGATTCCGATTCCGATTCTTATGGTTTTGAATCCATTATTTTCGATCTGTCCGATCCAATCCGATTTCGATTCGATTTTCGATTCAATCTCGATCCGATCTTGATTTGATCTCAATTTGGTTTGCTGGTATTGAAAACATTTTTAGCCTTTACCCGAATTCCATAACTCTGTAGTTATGCAACATATTAATTCTGGTATTGTATTAATATTCTTGAATGAATGAATGAAGTAATGTAGTTAATGGTGGCTGTAAGGAACAAACCAAACCAAACCCTCTTCCCAGGTACAGTCATCCACAAAATTATTCACACCCTCCAATTTAGAAAAGACTACATTCACAACAGTAATTTAAAAAACAGGAAAAAAATTAATAAAAATTCACAAAATTATGATTCAGTGAGGCAAAATCCACAGTAAGTCAGCATTTAAAACTTAAAACGACTAGCGACTAACCCGCTAGCTCAATGCTAACTATTAATGGAAAACGCTATTGACATGCTAACGAAATTAGCATCTACGTTGTGACTTCAAAGATAGCATACAAAATAGAAAGTATCAATTTCACCTCGATCAAGAACTGTCTTTATTACAGGCAGATGTTTCCTCTGCTCTGTTTAAACTGAATTTTTAGAAACTACTTTTACCAGCCCCGCTTAGTCTTCTTCTGGCACTGTACTTTGCAAAGCTTAAACGTAGATGCCCCTAGCGGAGCGGCTGAGCCACTGCACTCAACCGATGGCAGTACATTAAATGGTTGTTTTAAAAAAAGATAAGAAAAATCGATCTTTGGACATATGAATCAATCTTTGGAAATTAACATGAGAATCGATTCAGAATTGGAAAATCGATTTTTTGAACACAGCCATGATCAAGACCAAAATATTTTCACTTCCGTCATATTGAGAACTTTTTTTTATAACTCATCTGTTTAGATGTTTTTTCATCTTTAAATTGCACATAACTAGGGATGTGTCCTGTTGATTGACAGGTGACAGATCAGCTGCCAAAGCTGGCACTGGTGGCTAGCGGCTAGCACCTTGCTTGCTCCCAGGAAGACCTCAGCCAGTTGAAGGTCAATGGTGGTTTTTAGCCAGCTAACACCGTGCCTTAACTTTAGCCCACTTATCTCCATCAGCTCCCGTGAGTTTCGGTGTAGGTACCATGTGCTCGGGTTACAAGATTGGCTCGAGGGTCTCCACTTGGCAATGACATCATGCTGTAGCAGTTATGCTACGGCAATTGCACTCGGGCGGAAGGGAGAGGGCAGGGATTTGATGTGATGCCTGAAATATTTGAGGACCCACAGGATTTTCATAAATACACACAGCCGATCCGTGTTGGCGACTTCAGCCATTTTTACTTATCCTTCCGCACTCCCACTCTTCCTGACATACCCTCATCACTCAATGGTATGTGTGCCCTCATCTGTGAAGGCGTTGTACTTTATGTAACATTAAGGGGCATCACCCAACGCTACAACAATGTCTACCTGATTGTTTACGGTGTACATTTATCGGATTTCATGTATTCATGCAAGGAAAACTGCACCCAGAGCACCCTATTTCATAGGAGTCAGATGTCTTAAGTTATAAGCTCTTCACTGTTTTCTTAATTTCTGTCTGTATTTTGTTTATGGCTTATGTCAGGATCTGTCATTATTTTGGTTCTCATGGCATTTAGAGGAGGTGATACAGCTGTTGTACATCTCTTTTGATGAATGAAATAATATGTTCTTCATAAAATTGGTCAGTTTTTTCAACAAAAATCTGTGAAAACCACTTCAGTAATTTGTCCGGACCAGCCACAGCCCTCTAAGTGTCATCCTACCAACTTTCAACCAATTATATAGGGCAACGTCATTGACAGACGCAGGCCCCCCAGCTGTTCTGGTAACCTGAGCATATCTGGTGTCTACTCTGGGTTAGCTCGGTGAGCTCTTAGCTCAGAGTTTGTTGGCTGTCAATCATTCACCCCACACTCACAGCACCCTGTCTTTGGCCGTTTTTGTATTTTCCGGGAGTGACAATTAGGGATGGGCAATATGTTATCGTGTGCGATATATCGTCAAAGAAATTCCCCATTGTCATAATTTTCCATCTCATGATAAAAATCATTATTTCAGTTTATCAGGTTGTATCTTATAGTTATTTATACAGATGCAGGCATAAAAAAGGTCCCCTTTCTACTGACTGCCAACCAACCGGCTGTCTGCTAAAGACCAGCCACTTGTCTGCTTCCATCGCACAGAGAAACGCCCACGTTCCCAGGGGGAACGTTTGCAAAGCTTAAATGAATACCCAGAAACAAGGGCGTTTCCCCAGATTTTTACAGAAGGTACCACTATCAGTCCAACAACCCAGTCTTACTGAAGGAAGTTCTTTCCTTGAGGTTATGGAAAGTTACCAAAATTAGAGGCCAATGTGCAAAACCACCTCACAGAACTGCTGGGCAGCTAGCATAAACCTAAATTAACATGATACTGATTAGCTCACTGAAGCAGTAATTTCTGCAGCAGCTAATGAAGGTGTCTTTCAGTCTTCCCCAGCGCTGATTGCCAATGAGAAGTGATGAGAGATTCATAAAAATGCTGACATGTCGATACCTAAAGTTGCTATTTTTTAGAGATATTATTCACATACCTATTTTCCTTTTCCTGTTTATTCTGGACTAAGTGTTTATATCAGCCCTGTAATCAAAACAATCAGACTTGCTCAGGTAAACAATATTTGCTTTATACAGGAAAGCTTTGTAGAGGGCTCAGTCATCATCTGCCAAAGTCGTTCCTTTAGAAAGAATCTAAAGGTAAAAGAATTTAATGAAGTACAAAGAGAATGGGCTATCGAGTGGCTAAATGTGCAGGTTTATGTTTTCTGAAGGGAGTTACACAAAATGAATTGGAGAAATGTGACGACCAGCCACAGGACAGGACACAGGACAAAACTGAGAGTGCTTTCACACCTGTTAGTCCAGTAGATGGTTCTGTTGGGCCCAAAAGTTGTAACAGTGTTGCAATTTTCAACAAGTCTGGTTCACATTCACGCCAGTGTTTTTGCAAACGAAACAACTGCTATGGACCAGGCATGTGGTGGCGCTGTTCAGAAAATACTGTGTTTTGTGTTTAAACTGATGGCAAAGCAGCCAAGAAGGAGAATCCCGGAAGAAAAAAATCCGGCTGTGTTTGTTGTGTTCTTCTGCTTGTTATTGTGGCGATATATTATTATCAATGCTTTATGTAGCAAGCACAAATACTGCTGTTGTTCCAGAATGAAACTTGCAAATGGCATGAGAGCACTGCGATTTTTTGTTTTTTTTGGCACAGAGAAGGTGTGTCACAAGACACTATCAGAAAATGGGCTCAGCTCCTAACCTGAACCATCTTGTATTTTGGTGCTATCTTCAGTGATCTCTCCGGTAGCTTCTCTTTCATTTCTCATGTAGGATGAAAGAGACTGTTGTAAGTGGGCCGAATCGAGGTCGTGCAGTGTTCTCACCATCAGTGAACCGCACTGGAGTCTGCATGGAACCATACCGAGACCACCTCCAGACCACCAGAGATTGGTCGCGGTATGGTTCTTTAGTTCTTTAGTTTTGTTTAAAACAAATGGATCCACTTTCACGCCAGCCCAAACATAATGTACTTGCAGGTGTTCCAGACTCCAGTCCACTTTAAGCGGACCAAATTGTGTAGGTGTGAAAGCACCCTTAATCTAAACTAGAATTCATCCAAACTGTCATTCTAGATTTGTCATTATGTCGGTGGTTTGGTGCAGATGTTTCAGTTGGGGAAAGTGCTGTAGACCAGTGGTTCCCAATTCGTTTTCCTTGAGGACCATACAGCGTTCAAAAAAGGCGAAGACTACTCAGTAGCTTTTTGATTTTTGACTAAAGAAAAACTTTTAAAGGAGTAAAAACATATAAGTAAATACTGGTTCATGTAGTTGGCATTACTGCATATGTAAATACTCTGACAAAAAAACGTCACTTTTTACAGTGGGGGATTGTTATGGCACGCTAGACCTCCCTTCCTCAGTTATACAGTTGGGTGCGGTGATGATCTGCAGCTTTACCCTGAGACCAAGTTGACTTCATTTTGATTGGCTACACTTTATTTGGCTATAACCTTGTTTAGAGAGAGTAGGCCAAGCTGCGGTCGGAGCTTGCTAAAGGCTATCTGTTAGCAACATGTGCATTTTAGACAGTGAGCTACATTTATCAGACAAGACAGCGTTTAGAAAATAAATAAACTCACAGTTAATGACAAGGTTGTGGTCGCCTCCCTCAGTGTTACTGCAGAAATTTTCTTTTAAATCCATCTGTTTGAAAACCCAGACCTGACTGCACAGCAGTTAGCCTACAAAGCTCCACTCACGCAGTTGAATCAGCAGAGGGAGGGGGTGAGAGCAAAACGGAGGGTGGAAGCACAGAGTAGGGGGGAGGCTGTTTGCTTGATAGTGTGCTCTGATTGGAGCAAATGAATTACGTAGAATGATTCAACTGCTGTCTGATTCAACCATTTCTGAACAGGGAGACAAAGCTGACTGACTATGAACAGGGACTTTGATTCTCACTGTGGACCTTCATATGGCCTCATCAGAGCACGACAGATCATATTTTACCCCCAAAACCCAAGAAAAGTTAAATTTGATGTCATGGCACCTTTAAATATCTTTATGAAGCAGATTTTGATGTCTCCTGTTAATTCATTTTGGGACCTGGTTTAAAAGGTTTTCAGGCTCCCAAAATGCTGTTTCCATGTCAACAAAACATCCAAAGGATTAAAAAACTTAAACACATACACCTCAAGCCATCTCCATGTCGGCATGGCCTTAATTTTAACAATCGCACAAGACCTGTAAAGTCCAAACCTTGTGGAACTCATCTGCACTTTGGGGACTGCCTTGGGGGTCCATGGACCCTTTGTTGGGAACCACTGCTTCATGCTGATCCAGATTCTGGATTTATTTAAAAACTTTGAGAAAGAAATTGATTTTAACTTCTCATCAGTTTTTAAGTCAGAAAGCCTTCTTTCTTGCATCCAACTTCTTAAGTTGGATGCAATATCTCTGCTATTTACACACAGGTCAATTAGCAAAATATCATAAGATAACTTGTATCTGTTTAATCAGTCAGTAGCTCAAACACTTACCTCTGTGAAACAAAGTCTGAAAAAATCAGTATGAGATAAAATTCATCTTTCTGGTGTTAGGAAGTGGACAGCAAACACAAAATCCATCCCATTGTCTTGCAGCCTTTGAAATACAGACTGGATCAAAAAATATTAAGCCACTGCAGTATACATCATTTTTAAAATCTTTGCAGAAGTCCTTGACTGTCAGGCAATTTTGGATCAGACTGCAGCCAAACTCCTACAGAAGGCTAGCCGATCTTTTTATAGGCCTTTCTTTGATGGTGCAGTCTTCAGTGAGAGTTGGCTTTTGTCTAAGCAGCAACATGTTTCATTAATATTCTTCGGTGATGAATTAGAAATTTGCAATCCCTTTGGAACATCTTCAAGGAAGTATAAATTTCGTGATTCATATTGGATTGTGGGTAATTTGCAAATCTGCTTTGTCCTCTTTTCATATCAATCACTGATTGGAGGTGCTGTGGTTCTGACAAATGCTTTCTTTAGGTGGAAATATTTATACTTTGCACCAACAATGAGTGAAAGAGGTACATAGAAGCATCTTCCATAACTTCCTGCAACAGCTTGAAGTTAAATGTTAAAAACACTTCAGCTGAAATAAAAGCAAATCTTTTCAAAGGCTTGCAGAATATATGGTGGAAGACCAGTCGGTGAAAGACACACTTATGGACTTTGGTACGGAGATGTCGGTGTGCTGTGGCAGAACACTTCTATGTTATATTTACTTATTCACTTGGTTTTTTTTTTTTTATAAAGTACTTTCATGGTACGTAGCTTGAACTTAAAGAATTCTACTTTTTTGATCTAAATGTTTCACAGAAAGGCTTTGAAGCATATTATTGCCTATGATGTACATCTAAGGCAAGGCAGGTTTAATGGTATACCACATTTCATGTACAAGACAACTCAAAATGCTTCACATAAAACATGAAAAGCACTACAACACTGTGCAAAAGAATTGAGAAAAATAGAGTTGCAAAGAGACAAATTTCACAAATAATAAAGGATCTGTAATGAAAGCTACTACTAAAACCAAATGATCTGTTTCTAAATTCAAATAAACAATTACTAAAAACCATAATTCTAATGTCTTAATCTTTCAATATGCACACAAATCTATCAAAGCAATAACATTTTATAACTGAATGTTAAATATGGACAGGATGATGTGTTTCATCTGTTTGGTTTCTACAACTGCTTTCAGTCTTAACACAGGCTGACGTTTTGATACTGAAGATGATGATAACCCCGATGTGATACTGAGGGTGCAGATGTTCCAGATGTGATGCATGAGTCAACTGGACAGTAACACAGACATTTACTTTTTTCCCCAAAGATAGGAACTTCAAACTTGTTTTTGTTTTTTTAAGATTTGGGACAGCCATTGAAAGCAGCTGCAGCCTTCAGTTACCCACATAATAATAATAATAATAATAATAATAATAATAATAATAATAATAATAATAATAATAATGATAACAATAATAATACTTCAGTCTCTGCATTTAACCCATTTCAAGTTTGGCCTGAGAGCAGTGGGCTGTGAACTACAGCACCCAGGGAGCATTTGGTGGGGGTTTAGGACCTTGCTCAGGGGTCCATATTGGTTCACCTGAGTGCCATATTGGGGACTCAAACCCAGGTCTTCTGCAAAATATGTAAATAAGCCCATTTACAACAAAGCAACCACAGCAACCACTATGATATCAACTTGAAAAATTAGATTTGGTCACAGTTAAGTGGTTGCAATTATTATTTGATGTGTGGTCAGGTGGTTCACACTCTGACAGTTTGGTCTGATTCCACGGATAGTCCGCTTAGTTTGGTGCAGTCTGAACACCAAACTTACTCTGGTGCGCACCAAATATTCTGACTCTGGTCCACCTAAAAGCCAGGGGTCTCGGTTCACTTGCAAACGGACTATCGGACTATCAAGCGCACCTAACGGAAGTGACGTTTGTCAACCGCAATAAAGCAGAAGAAGAAGTACTGTAGAAGGAAGTGGGGTAGATTATTGTTTGGGTCGAAGGAAAAACAAAGCAAACAGCGGGTTTTTGAAGGAGCTGACGTCAAAACAACAACAAAAAACAACTGAAAAATGTGTAGACAGAGATGGTGTAGCCTAACAATAAGAAGCAGAAAGAGTTCCATTTCTTCTTCCTGCTTTTTCATCACTGATCAGTGGTTGAATGGGGAGAGTTGCCCCCTAGCGGGCAGTTATTTAACTCTGGTGATGTAGCCAGGCGGTTTGGTCCGCTTAAGTTCCTGCAGTTTGAACGATAGACCGTTAATAGAGAGGGACGAACCTTCCACTACATCACCCATTGGTTTCTGAAGAGCTAAAAGTAAAGCCATTCTGGTGTGTCCCACTGTCGCGATCTTGCCGTGTCACATGGGTCGTCACTCCTGGAAAATACTAAAATGGGCAAAGGCAAGGTCTCTCCGAGCCGCGGGGCAAATGATTTACAGCTGACATACTCTGGGCTAAACGCGAGCCGAGCTAACTCGAAACTAACATGAGCTAACAAAGATTAGCCCCTGAAGCGGCGGTGTAAAGGTAAGACATGCTTAGACTTGCTATCATCTGACAAAAAAACGCCATTGTGCTACTCTGCTACAAACTGAGACCTTACTGAGAGCAAACAAGGAGCTAACTTGGAGCCACCGGTCGGCAGGCTGAGCTTCTTGTCTGCCGCCTGTCACTCAAAAGGATACGCCTTTAATTATGAATAATTTCAAGATTAAATAACATCTAAATGGATGAGTTATAAAAAATTCACCCCCCTCACAGTTGACATTAAGGTAAAGTTGACCTATTAAACCTAAAATGATTTTTTGAACCAGGTTGTAAACATGTTTATTTCTGCTGTGAAGTTGGTGTTTTTAACATGGGAGTCTATGGGGATTTGCTCTGTTTTGCAGCCCCTAGTAGATCAAGGGAGAACTACAAATAATGACTTCTTCCTGGTAGCCTCATAGCTGGCCACCGGGGGTTGCCGTTTGGTTAGAACACAAACTGAAGCAAAGAAAGCTTTTAATTTCTCAGAAATCAAGAATATCCTGGTGTGAATGCACCCTTAGCCATGGCTTCATTGTTATTTTCGACATATTGGTGTTTTTTATGTAGAGTGTTATTTGCACTGATAGAATAGAATGCATTTTTTGAATATTTAACAATAATTAAAAGAACTTTGCTTTACATTTATTTGAGATTTTACCCTTAAAAGCTGGATTTGGCCTACAGTTCATCGGTACATTTACACTTTGGTCCTTGGAGGGGGGGGGGGGGGGAATGACTCTAGTTTGAAAAGTAAGATAGAGAGGAAAAAACATTCTGACTGTTGGTTCTGGACACAAAAACATTATAGGCGCTCCGTGAAAGTGGGAGTGAAAAATGAGAGTTTAAAAAATAGTGAGTGTGTTGTGGATATTCAATAGTTTCAAAAATATGACACAAAATGGATAAATCATCTCAGCCAATGTGTTCTTATTAAATTGTTTTAGCTGCTTGCTAGTCATGGGAGCAGCACTTTGACCATCACTGTTAAAAAAACTGTAATATCACAGGTTTTTTTCTGTGATATTTTACATTATTTCCCCATTTTAAAAAAAATCTGGAATAATAATGATAAAATTATGGAAATAGGTTGTGAATTTACAAGTCTCACATGAAATAACATGAAAAGCCTGTAACTGTAAAAAGACATGAAGTTTCCTTCTTTTTTTTAAAAAAAAAAAAAAGATGCCATTTAATTTCACATAAAAAAGAATATTTAAATTCATTTTCAGTGTATTTTCTGATAAAAATTTCTTCTTAGCAAAAGAAAAATGTTTTGGTAATTTCATGTATTTACACTAAAAAGAGTATCTGTGCTGTAGTTGATATTAAAGACTTCTTTGCATTGATCTAACTTAATTATTTTGGTTTGGGGATTATTTTTATTATTATTTTAGTCAAATCAACTTAAAATCCCCTCTCTCTAAACTGAAACATGTTTTTACTTTCACTCAAACTAAATTTATTAAGTTGTTTCAACTTCAGCATGCATGAACAACAAAGGGGACGGGGCTACTTTCAAAACACAACATATCAGGACCACAAAGGCTCATGGGAAAAGCAAATTCAACAGAAATGACCCTTATGATTGTTATCCTGTAAATTTGTGACTTCTCTCCCTGAAGCATTGGCAACAGTACTATTAACAGTTTTTATCTGTATGTCTAGGTGATTTTTTTATGATTATACATCTTAATATCCTTTATTAAACTATAAAATGCCAAAATAAAACAAAGATTTCACATAAAAGCAGTTATAAACTGTATTTTTATCATGGAAAATTACTGTATTTTTATGAGAAAGTTTTTACTGTATTTTTCTGGCCTCCTAGCTGCCATAATATTACCATTTTTTTTTTCATTTTTTTTTTTTTTTTACAGTGAAGAGTTAGGGCTAGGTGATAAGGCTAAAAAAAGAAAATCTTTGATTTTTTTCAGACCAAATCCAATTTCTGATCTTTAATCATTCTTTAATTCATTATTTCATAATCAATAAATCAATTTTTAATCTTTTTTTTTTTTGTAGGTTACCTGTTTTTTATGGTGTGTGGGCCATGTGTGTCTGTGTCTCACTGAGATGGGTGGGGGGATGGCTGAGCATACTGATAACTACAGAGGCCCAAGGAGAGTGTTTGAAGTGAAGAAAGGAGGAAAAAAATCTAGATTTTCATAAAAATAAATCTTGATAAACTCGATTAATTGATAAAAAAATTTTTTTTGCCCAGCCCTACCCCTAGACTTCCCCTCTTCTCAGCGACTTCATCTGGCTCTTCCAAGGGGATACCAATGCATCCCAAACAATGCAAGTTCTGTATCCACTCCAGATCCACCCTCCCTCATGAAGACAGGTCCAAACCATCTCTTGGAGGCCGTACCGAACATGGCTCCTTTATGGTGATAAATGTAGTACGGTGCAAAACGACTTGGTATGGCGTCCCCCTGCTTCTTTTTCATTGATGTCAGTGCCCTCTTGCTGTGGGTGGGTTCTGCTGTTTATCAGCAGTGTGTGAAGCTGAGGCAACAGCACGGTATTACCATAGTTTTTCTTTTATTTTTTTCAAACAATGGGATATCTAAAAGAAAGTAGACATATTGTACTGTAATGTAAAGGAAAAGCACCATTGATGTGGATGAATAGTGACTCAACTCTGAGTCTCTCATGGATGACTAAACCCCTGACTCTGTCCCTAAGGATAAGCCCAGCACACTATAGAGAAAACACATTTCTGCCTGTAGTGTTCACGTGCTCACTCACTGCTCTTGACCATAAGAAAGGTTTGGAACATAGATCAAATGCTTAATTCCAACTTCACCTTTTGGCTCTGCCTCTCTTACACCATGACTACACCAAGACAAATAAAACCCTCTACCTGGGGCAGGGGGTCACTCCCACCCCAGGTTGGAAGTCCACTCTTCTTTAATTCAGAAACTTGACCTCAGACATGGAGATTCTAATTCAATGCCAGTGCCTGGTTGTGGTGTTTTCTTGATGAAGCCAACAGGAGCATATGATCTGGATAAAGCAAAGATTAAATCTGAAACCAAACAAACTGGTACCCTACGACCATCTGACTTTACAGACTACACGTTCCAGACTCATGTGATGGCACAGTGACACCTACAAAGTGCATTTCTGGAGCTGTTGCTGTCCAGCAGCGTACTGAGGCTAAATAAACACACATTCCAACTTTTGCAAGAGCTTACAAGGGTGGCACCATTTCCCTTCTGGTTGTGTTGACATTTTTGGTTGTAACTCAAATCCATAGCAGTTCAAAGCGATTTCAACCAGTATGTCACTTATATTAAACAGTTCTTTAACCATGACTAGAATAATTTGTGCCATTGATTTGTGTCACAACAGCAGGAGAAAGAGGCGTGAGATGCTACAACAAATTTTCATCAAACATAGGAAGAAATGGAATGATTGTTGTGGGCCACCTTTAGGGTTACCACCTCTGTTAAAAAAAAAAAAAAAAAAAGAAAAAGGAAAAAAAAAAAAACTAAGGTACCTCCCCCTAATTTTTTTTATCTTATGAAATTATTTTCTGTCATTTTTTTCCTTTTACATCTCACAGTGTCTGTTTCATTTGGTACTGAATATTTTAATGTCAACTGGTCTACAGAATGGACCAAAAGTTTAGACACACTCCCATTGAAGACGGGAAAAATCATCTGTCAAGTTAAAATTGATAAAAGTTTGTGACAAAATTATGACAATTTTGATTTGTGGTTTAACAGAAATATCAAATACAAACAAGCAAAGAATAAAACAAGCAAACAAGTATGATGGGAATCTTGAACTAAAATTTCATTAAAGGTATAGTCAATTCAATTCAATTCAAGTTTATTTGTATAGCGTCCATTCATGACAATGTCACCTCAGGGCGCTTAAACAGACAGAAAAGTTCAGGTCAAATTTATAATAGCCTAGTTAAGGAAACCAATAGTCCGGAGTTCCCCCCGTAAAAAATAAATGTTAGACTTGAGCAAGTGATTTATATCTATTTATATCGGCAGCCAATGACAGAGCTAAGAGCATGACGCTGTGTGGAAAAAAAGCTCATGATTGGAGCAGATGCCAGTCACTCGAACCCTCGAAGTAAAAAAAAAAAAAAGAAAGAAAGGAAACACCGCGTATGCACCGAAGAAAAGGTAAGAGCCTTAGATAATGCGCTTTGGAAAACCAGAGTTAATCATAGTTTGGCTTGTACCCGCTTCTGAGCTCTGAAGAAGAAGCTTGAAGTTGAATAGGTTAGCTAGAACGAGGTGGCCATTAGCCTGAGAGGGAGGAGCGCTAAGTGTGAAGTACTGTTGTTTGCAAACAGAAACGCTGGTTGGACTTCGAACTCTACCTTTAAGCAACACTTTGAGGCACTTACTGCACTCGAGTGCAGTAAGTGCTTTAATTTCTCTAGGACAGTTATGTTTGTATGATTTTTAAAAAAATATTTTTTAAAATCACAATTAAAAATCAATATTTTATTTTACTAAATTATAATTTGGTAAATTGTATTTATTACATTTTTCAGCTTCTTGATATTTGGCATTTATTTGTTTTATCACCTGATCATATCCAGAAATCCTAATTCGGCAAAACTTTGGTGAGAGAAGCTGAAATGGGGTATATATTTATAATAGGTGGCAGCTATGAGACAAGTCTGTGGCTGAGGAAATGGATTGTGTAACAGTTACCCCGGCTTTACACTGGGTCCTTAAGCTCAGCGCAACGGCTTTGCTCCGACCTCCACAGCGCGAGCATTTACACCATGCACTGAGCCTGCGAGTGCACCTGCGAATGCCCCAGCTACTGCTAGATCCGTGACATCACGGAATCATGGGAGGAGGGATCGCAAGATCGCCTGGTTAGTCATGCAACACATCAGGTCTGCCCCCCCCCCCCCGGACCCCTACCAGTTTGCATATCGGTCCAACTGCTTGACCGATGATGCCATCTCCACCACCCTCCATTCAGCCCTCACCCATCTGGAGACCAAGGACACATGTCAGAATGCTGTTCATCGACTCAGCATCCAACACGGTCATCCCCTAGCAGCACATGGT
The DNA here is from genome assembly GCA_023101725.1 of Atherinomorus stipes. Classification (NCBI taxonomy): domain Eukaryota; kingdom Metazoa; phylum Chordata; class Actinopteri; order Atheriniformes; family Atherinidae; genus Atherinomorus; species Atherinomorus stipes. The sequence goes on from JALJCO010003247.1 coordinate 58,150, forward strand.
CAAACTGGTCCAGCTGGGATTTAATACCTCCCTCTGCAACTGGCTCCTGGACTTCCTGACGGGGAGACAACAGGCCGTTCAGGTTGGCAGCAACACCTCCAGCAACCATCTCCATCTGAACGTGGAGAAGATGAAGGAGATGGTGGTAGACTTCAGGAGAGAGCCCGTCCAGCATGCTCCACTGATCATCAATGGTGCCGAGGTGGAGCGGGTGAGCAGCAATAAGTTCCTGGGTGTCCACATCTCCCAAGACCTGTCCTGGGACACCAACACCGCGACCCTGGCCAAGAAAGCCCAACAGCGACTCTACTTCCTGTGGAAACTGAGAAGAACAAGAGCCCCATCCCCCATCATGCACTCCTTTTACAGGGGCACCATCGAGAGCATCCTGACCATCAGCATCACCGTGTGATACGGAGCCTGCACCGCAGCCTGCCGCAAGATCTTGCAGCGCACCGTGAAAGCAGCTGGGAATATCGTCGATGTCTCCCTCCCCTCTCTATTGGACATGTACCACTCCTGCCCCACCTACAGTGCCATCAGGATTGCAGGTGACCCCGCCCACAGTGTCTTCACCCTGCTGCCATCAGGGAGGAGGCTGCAGAGTCTCCGGGCCAGAACCAGCAGGCTCAGAGACAGCAGCTTTTTCCACCAGGCAGGGAGGACGCTCAAACTCCCCCTGAACCCCCACTGACCCGGCCCACCCACAAACTCACCTACCTCAGGACTGCAGACCTCACTTTATCATCACCATTCAACACTGCAGAACATTGTACTTGCATCCATCAGGACTGCTCGGGGCTGGACTGGGACAAAAAATCGGCCCGGGCATTTTGAACCAAGACTGGCCCACCAGATGTCAATGGAATGACAATGACGCCTCTGAATGAAAACAAGTGCCTTTACACTGTCTTGTTTGGATGTACTTGTCTAATAAACGTAAACCTAAACCTTCCTCCCACCATCTAAAGACATGTACGTTAGTTAAACAGGTCTCCCTTAAAAAAGAGACAGCGTGTCTCATTGGGACTTACCTGTATATAAAAAAAGGTTATAAAAGATCAATAAAAACCATCCTCCCAGTCCTGTACAGTAGCCTACTAAGTGGTCTGTAGGCCTAAAGGATGAACAATGTGATAAAAAGCTACAATATAATCAGCAGGATGTTATAATGGCCAAATTAAGCAAACGTGAACCAGGTGAAAAATGTAACCAAGGAACTCTATCTTTATCAAATCTGAGCTTTTTTTCAAGTACAAGTAGGGCAGCCCCCTACCATACTCATGCCATTTAGTCCACTACTACAATCTTACTCCAGACAGGCCTGATAAACTGGATGCAGTCTAAATACCTTCAACCTTAAAATCTGTGCTCCTGAGCTATACAGCTGTTTATGAACTGGGTAACCTCCCCATCACAGCATGTGATAATAGTTAAATAATTTAAAAATAACAGCCGCACACTGTGAAGTCACATTACAATTCCAATCTTTATCGCAGAATAATATTCCATAAATGACTGAAATATGGCGATTAAAAACAAACCCTCATGTCAGACCAGTTATTTCATTTTCTCCTGATGCAACCGTTTCATTTAGTGGTCCTGCTCTAAATATTCTTTCAAGTTCAGCTCTCGGAAAACACGATGACGTTAATAAAACCTAAGAATGACTGGATCCTTTTTACTACTGAGAATGACTGTTAACAGTATACAGCTCTGCACATGCCTGTGATGTAGGCGACACATAGCAGGCGTAGCAGGAAAAATATTCTAGCTGATTTCCACATTCACCTCCCTGGTAGAGCTATAAAAACGCTGATATACGTGTCTGGCTCAGCTGATGACGATGTGCGCGTGCAGGCAGCGTGCTGTGCGATGCACAGCCTGGTTATAACTACTGAGTTTCAAAGAGCTTTCAAGCACAACAAACATGAACTAGACTACACCCAAACTGGATTAATATCAAACCAGGGTAGAGTGTAGCTCATCACTTCTTACCCCCACCAGGGTCCAGCGCGGGTTTCCCCTCATCCACCTGCCGGCTACCTCCTTCTTCGTCACCTGCGGCTGAAAGTTCCTCTACAGCCTCCAGCAAACTTCTGTGTTATTTTAATACATTTGGCAGCATCTGTATGAAGAGCTGGCCAATTTAATTCACAAATTTCCCCATGAAAACTTTCCGTGTTTTGCTCTTCCTGTAGTTCTCTCTGCGTGATTGATTGATTGAGAGTGGTGGCCCAAGATGGAGGGGGGCATCGGCCCTCAGCTGTAATTGGTCCAGCCCACAATAACTCAGGAATAATGGGCCGATCAAAGATTTGCACAGCAATGTTTTTAAGTGAATTATTGTCACATTGATGAGAACATTCACATCAGTGACAAAATTTGTCTCTCGACATTTGGTTTTTTGAACTGATGTTGATCTTCTAAATATTCGCATCTGTGAGAATCGACCAATCAGAGAAGGCATACTGACAATCACCTGACCAGTCACAAGCCCCACATCACTGCATACTGCATGTTGTATTCACGTTCCTCTGGAACAATAAATGTGAGTTTGTTCCAGCATCTTCGTAAATTTATGTTGGACTAGGAGTGTATAGACAAAGACATTGATATGTCTCCACTGAATTATTCTCAATTTTGTGCCATTGCATCAGTCCTGGTGTGAAAAGGACTCAAGTCGCTGCATCTTGCTTTGTAGGTTACCTTACTTTCAATGTTTTTCCAACTAGCTGTAGCGAGCAACCAGAAAATGTCAATACAGTTCTGGAAGACGTATGTTTAGAAGAGGGTGGAGGAAAATAAGGTAAATAGTTGAGTTTCACTTTAAGCACCACGTTGCATGCTAGCAAGCAGATGAACACTCTGGCCAATTTGAACATGCAACTGTGGCTGATTCAGCAAAGAAAGGCAAAAAGACAGTACTGGAGAAATAGAAGAAAAGAAAGAGAGAAAGAGGAGGTGCAAAAATCTGCAAAAGCTCTGTAGTATTTTTTTCCTCTTACAATCCTTAAATTCTGTCCATAAAATTTATGACCAGAATTAGTGAGAAACAACAGCCCCGGTTGACTCAAACAACTTTTCATTGTATTACATAGCTCAATACAAATCTAAGCAGGAATCCAGCATTCATTTGGGCCTGTTCCTATTTGGTGTTATTATGCATCCTGCAGAGTTTACATGTGGCCTTTGACTGTGCCCCCAAATGAGTCCTCAATGCTCATTTGAGTTACTTGCTGTGTATGCAAATAAACATGTAGTCTACATCACACAGTCAGCAACTAATGTTTTTGTAAAATCATAAATACATTCAGAGAACTGGAACTTATTGCTTAGACAGTAAACATGTTTTGGATTGTCTGAGTCAAAATTAATGCACAACTATTAAACTCAGCTATGTAACATGATATGAAAGAAGTACACACTGCCTAAAGTATCTGCAACCTCAAAGAGCTCAGTGTCAGTGTGCCTCTGCTGATGGATGCACACATTCTCTGAAACTTTTAACCCCTAGGATTACCAGTGGACTGCCTGTTTTTCTACATGTCAGTGTGCAGTAGTGCTATGTACACATGGTTGCACATGTTACTCTGGAACTACAAAGATACAGAGAGAAAATCAACTAAATGTTATCATGCATGTTTAATACATGATTTGTAAACCATAAGCATTTTGTGTGAAATTTTTTGAGTTCAAATGCAAACACACTTCTAGCAATTATAACACAAACATTAACATTTTACTTTTTGTTCCCTTCAGGATCACAAATGTAATAATTTTATGTTAAAAAGGCTCCTACACAGACAAATCATGAAATATGTGTGGATGATTTTCATTAGATTGTTGTCTTTAGTTGTTTCAAGGTAGGAAAGATGGAGGCGCTACAGGTTATCAGGCTATCTTGACTCATGTTGACTCTGCTGGCATGGTTTCCAGTCACTGAATATATTTTTTAAAGATGTATTATTTCCATCCATCCATTTTCTGTACCGATTTTACCAATTCAGGGTCACAGAGGAGTCCATCCTTGCAGTTATTAAGCAGGAGGGAGGGAACACCTGGGGAGGTCTCCAACCTATTGCAGAGCCAAGACAGAGAGACAAGCAAGCACTCACAGTCACGCCTAGGGAAAAGTTAGAGTGACCAATTAACCTAACATCTAAGGATAGTGGGAGAATGCAGGAGCACCCAAAGAGAATCAATGCATACACAGGGAGAGAGAGCATGCAATGTTTTATTTCATCTGAATAGATTTTTTCAGATGCTCTCGATTTACTGGGACATCTACGTTCCTACCTGTCCTCCAAAGTCATACGTACTATAGGGTCATTTGGGCACGCACCAAAATACGACCTATATTTACGTTTTGATTTAAAAAGTGTCCAAAAGCAACTCCTAGTGGTGGTTACATGACTGCCAATTCCTCCCTGGTGTAACCAAAAGAAAAATGGCAGATGTCCCTTCAATCTTCAGTAGAAATTTATATTTTATACGATAGATTGCGGTTTCAGCTTTGTTCTAACTTTTCTAGCGTCAAATATACACTTTCTTTTCTTAATATCCATTCGTTTCATGTAAACGATCCATAGTTCTTGTTCGTGTTGACGTACAGATGCGGGCATGAAAAAGTTCCTCCTTTTTCTGCCAGAAGTGGTGCAGTAATAGTGCACTATTACTGCACTATCACTGGCTGAACAATTTGTCCCGCTAATATGTCATCACGCACGATGTCCAAACTTGGCGTGTGGAAACATCCAGGCATTCATTTATGCTCTGAAATCGTTTCCCCTGGGCACACAGGTGTTTCTCTGTGTGATTGAATTAGCAGACAAGTCGCTGGTAAGTGGCTGGCAGTCTGCAGAAAGGGGAACTTTTTCATGCCCGCATCTGTACATTCTTTCAGGCTTTGTGATTGTTGCTACGGTGGTTACTAAGGATGCTATTAACAACGAGCCAGAAGGAAGGGATTAACAGGACATGTGTGGTGTTGCAGTGGGTGGCAGTAACTTTTTTTGTGGCATATAAGTGCGCATTCCTCAGCGAACATAAACAAACAGAATTCAAATAGGCGACATAATAAATGCACACTGTCGTATCATAATCAGGTGTTTTTTCAGGCTTTGATGGCCTTATATCACAGGATGAGAGGAGAGAGAAGGGGGGGCAGAAGGTGGGGGATGCAGCAGGTCCCTGGCTGGGAATCGTGACAAGACCGGCTGCGTGGAAGAACTGCAACCTCTGAGTACTGGGACAGCTTCCCAACCAGTCGAGCTGAACACCGCCTGAAGTGTTTCAACCAGTTGTGAAATATCTTTCTTCAGTCAACTTCCTTCTCTTTAGTCATTTCTCCTCCTGCCGCCACCAGGGGTGACAGGGAGCGTGTGAAATATGCTCAGAAAGAGCGTAATTTCAGGTGTGCACAAATGACCCTATAGTATGACTTTGGAGGACAGGTTGCTACGTTCCTACCCTCACCTATGGTCACGAGTGGTGGTGATGCCTAAAAGAATGAGATCATGGGTACAACCGGGCAAAATGAGTTTTCGCTGCAAGGTGGCTGAGGTTTTCCTTAGGGATAGGGTGAAAAGATTGGTGAGATAGTATCTGCAACCTCAAAGAGCTAAGTGTGCCTCTGCTGAAGGATGCACACGTTCTCTGAAACTTTTAACCCCTAGAATTACCAGTGGACTGCCTGTTTTTCTACATGTCAGTGTGCAGTAGTGCTGTGTATACATAGTTCCACATGTTACTCTGGGACTACAAAGATATGGAGAGAAAATCAACTAGATGTAATTATGCCCATCCTGGTGGTCCAGGAGGGGCTCAAAATAGAGCCACTGCTCTTTCGCATCAAGAGGAGCCAGATGAGGTGTCTCAGGCACCTGGTGAGGTGTTCTTGGCACGCTCCACTGGAACAAGACCCTGGGGAAGACCCATGCTGGAGGGACTATGTCTCTTGGCTGGCCTCGGAACGCCTTGGGGTCCCCCCTCTATGAGGTGTTGGATGTGGCCGGGCAGAGGGAAGTCTGGGCTTCCCTGCTTAGGCAGCAGCCCCCATGATCCAATCTTGGATAAGTGGCAAGAAAATGGATGTATTGACTTTTTTTCTATCATGCTCTCTTTTTCAAAAAAATTCTCAAAGATTTTGGACTCAGATCTGCTAAAGACTGTGAACTCGTCTTTAACTCATTGACTGCCAGACCTTTTCCGAGTAGAGCGCTCCATATTGCCAGGATTTTTAAGCATTTTCACTGATTTTGGGAGATCCACAGAATATTGTGTACTATGCCAATACAAACACTGAATGTACCAAAGGAAAGCTTAGACTCTCTTCCTTTATCAGAAAAAAACCATTTGCTTCTAGCTTTTTCAATTCTTTAGTAATCTGCAGTAGAACATGGCTTTGTTGCAGCAAAAATGCCTGTTTCTGACCAAAAAGCAGAGAAAACGAGCCTTGAATGCTGAGGTCCGCTTCAAGTGGAAAAGTGTCTTTGATGCCAATATTTTTTTACTTTAGTGACACCTTCATCATCTGAACAGCTGTTTACTTCTATGAAACAACAAATACAACACTGAGAAAAGAGTTTTGGTGGCAAAATAAATATTTACTAGCTAAATAAGCCACAACAAGTTTGTTTCACAACATAATATTTGGCAGAAACAGAGAGCAGAAACTCCTCCTCTACTCTCCCTTCCTCTCTCCCTCCTCCCGCTACCGCAGATTAGGTGAGCACGCACCCCCCCCCCTCCCCCACGGGAAACAACCACGTGCTGTTGACTTACTTTCACTTTTAGCTGCCGCACTTCGCTGCTGTATTTCCACCGTGTCTTCGATCGATCTGTCTGTCTGTCTTCGTCTGTCTGTCACTGATCACTTTTTCCACAAACTTTCCTCCTTCATCCACCTCCTAAACTGCTTCGATTACGACCGGTCGCCATGTTCTCTCCCCCTTAGAGCAGGATCAGCATACTTCTTGGGCTAACAGCCGTTAGCTCTAACAACCGCTAACAACACAGGAAGCATCATAGAATTGCATCACTTCCTGGTAGGTTTTTTTAAGCTTGTCTGACACCGCCATCTGCTGGATTAGATGAAAACTACCGAAAAAATTAACATGAGCCCTTGGTTCTCTCTGACAAGCTCCGCCAGAGATTAAAATAACTTCGCCGATTAAAACCCTTAATTAACGTGGAAACACGTGATTGGCAGTTAACGTTCGGATTTTAATTAACGTGGAAACACGTGAATGGCAGCCAGTGAGTTAACAATACATTGTAGGTGTTTTCCTAGAGCCACTGAAAATAACTGTAATCAAACCTCTGCTAAAAATGGATAATCTAGACAAGACACAGCTGAACAACTACAAGCCGATGTCTAAGTAAGATCATTAAAAAAGCCATTTTCATCTGCTTAACAACTTTTCAACATAAAAAACTGCTATCATGGCTTCCAGTCAGGTTATAGACAGCACCACAGCACTGAGACTGCTCTGACCAAAGTCATGAATGACATGTCTGAATACTGACACTGAAAAAATATCAGTATTGGTTTTACTGGATCCCAGTACTACATTTCATACAGTTTCCACATTATATAACTCCAACTGGAGAATTGGATGGGTCTCTCTGATCCTGCACTAAACTGGTGTAAGACGTACCTAGAGAAAATTAATTACTTTGTGTCAATAGGCAACTTTACATCTGAGCAGACAAAAAATACATGTGGAGCTCCCAAGGGTTCCATACTGGGGTCTCTTCTTCAGGTTCAGCCTGAGATGGGTTAAATGCAGAGACTGAGTTTCCTAATTGGCACTCTAATTGGGATCAATAAAGTATATATTATTTATTATTTATTATTCTGTTTAACATCTCCATGCTCCCTCTGGTACAGGTTAAAAAGAACAATATTAGTTACCATAACTATGCAGATGACACACAGATATTACACAGATTACACAGATATCACCAGGACACCGGGCCCTGTACAGACTCTTGGTAAATGCATTGAGGAGATTAATGATTGGATTTGCCTCAACATTCTTCAGCTGAACAAAAACAAAACTGAGCTGATTGTTTTTGGAGCCAAAGAGAAAAGGCTGTAGGTCACCACAGAACTTCAATCTATACACCTAAAAACCGCTAACTAGGCCAGAAATCTTGCTGTAGTGTTAGACTCAGACCTAAACTTTAAAAAACACATTAAGGCAATCACTACATCAGCCTAAATTCACTAAAATCGCCTTAAGAACACGTCAAGGATAAATGATCTGATGTCTCTGCAGGACCTGAAAAAACTAGTCCATGTATCCATCTTTAGTCAGTTTGATTATTGTAACAGCATCTTTACTGGTCAACCTAATAAAATTAGTTGACAGCTACAGTTCATTTAGAACTCTGCGGCCCGAGTTCTCACTAAGACCAAAAAAGTGGACCACATCAGTCCAGTCCTAATACTGTCTGCCAGAGGATTGACTTTAAAGTCCTGTTTCTGGTCTATAAAGCGCTGAATGGTCTAGGAGCCAAAATACATCAGTGACCTCCTGACCCAGTATGAACCCACCAGACTCCTCAGGTCATCTGAATCTGGTCGTTTATCAGTTCCCAAAGTCAGCACCTAGAGAAGCTGCATTCAGCTTCTATGCTCCACATGGACCAAACTCCCAGAAAGCCTCAGATCAGCAGAAACACTGTTTATTTAAATCCAGGTTAAAGACCCACCTGCTGCAGCTGCATTGGAATGAGTTTTTATTCAGAAGTTCAGATATGCACTGTTTCTTTTAAGCTTAACGTTTTCATCTTTTTTCTATCTTTAATTTCTTTCTTTGTATGGCTTCCCCTCCACCCCGCTGTAATGTTTTTATTGTATGATATGAAGCAATTTCAATTGAAATATGCTTTATCAATAAAACTTCCTTACCTTTTACTGAAACAAGACTCAGTCAGACTCAAGTCGGATACATTTGGTGATTTTATGAACACTACGGACTAATGGGGATTTGTTCTCATTGGATCACAATGACTTGAATTGAATTGACAATGTTTATAAACTGTCTTGAGATGACTTAGTTGCGAGGTGGTTTGATACTAGTAATGCCCAGCTACTGTATATTGAAATGAACTGAGTTAATAAAACAATTCAAGTAGAATCAAGTACACAAAGTTACGCAAAAATTGATTTACACAGTTCACCAATCATGTTTCACACATGTACGACACTGAGTTGATTTTCTCAACAAGATGCACCCTTTGGCTGATGTAAAGCAACACACAAAATGTCAATGAACAGACGATGCTGTTCATAATCAAAACAAATGCCACAGGCAGCCCACTGATAAGGCTCCTGGTAATTCATTGATTTATAGACAAAAATATCTTTGATTGACAAAAGGCCAAATAATCCAGTTCATCAGAAATTCTAGCCTCAAAAGTTTGTTTCTTCAATAACACTATACTAATTTGCTACTACATCATGTCATGTCCACAGGTTAAAACAGCAAACAAGTGACTGCATGGTTCTCTTCTGTCATGTATAAACTGAACCAGCTGTAAATTAGGTTGCTGGGGTCAAACCCTCAATTCCCAGGTTTGACAGGGCAGATCAAAAGCATTGTAGGGTGAGAAAACATCCTAACGGTAGCTCTGCTTCTCATGTCAAGTCATATCAAGTCAAATGATGGTCCCAGAATACATCCTCAGGATATACTGTGTTCAGATTATCAGAACAAATTCTGACAAAAAATTATCCTGGACCACTGCGAGTAGACCAGTGGTGGGGAAGCTTGGCAGGTCTCCCATGTGTCCTTGTTCCTACACACTCATTCAAATCAATGAGCCTCTTTGCAGAACTTGATAGGCTGTTAAATCCATTTGATTTGAATCAGGTGTGTTGGAGTGGGGACACATGGAAAACCTGAAGGGACATCCACCCTTGAGGACCAGGATTCTCCACCACTGCTGTAGACACATTGGATATTTTTGTAATCTGGTGAGGCTGGCAGGTGCAACAATAGAAGAAAAATGTGCAGAAAGCTGCAGGGAAAGAGCAGTCTCTATGTGCCTTCTGGAAGCACACACAAAGGTTCATGCAGCACTTTGTAAAAAAACAAAACAAAAAACCTGTGAACAGATCAATACATAAACTGAATATAATATGGAAATCTTGCATAAGCACATTGACAGCTGCTGGCAGAGGGCCATTGCTTAGACCAGGGGTGGGCAACTCCGGTCCTCAAGGGCTGGCATCCTGCAAGTATTAGGAGTTTCCTGTGGAAACACACTTTGTGACTTGTGCAGAGCTCGACATCAAGCTCTGTACAATCATCCATTGATTGCAGTCAAGTGTGTTGCAGCAAAGAAACTCCTTATACCTGCAGGATGACGGCCCTCCATGACCAGAGTTGCCCACCCCTGGCTTAGACCGTAAATAAAGAATGATGAACCGTGAATGATCACCCATAGGGGATTATCACGCTTACCGGAACTTCCCGGTATTTGGGCATTTCCTCTTCCGGGCCATGTTAACAACAGCCGTTCCTGCTTTGTTATACTGTTTAAATCGGATAAACTCCAAACATACTTAAGTTTTCATTCCAGACTGAAGTGATACTGGATCAAAGCGATCGATTCGCCGCGGTGAAGGGCCGAACTTTATAATAAAACACACGTTTGTTTGTCGCCGGTGGGACACAACACCGCACAACACCAGCACTTCACAGCATGCTAGCATTAGCCAGCTAGCGTTTACTAACGTGCTTAACATTTTGCGTCTTAAAACACACATACATCTGAAAATCGGGTCTGTACCCCCCTGTTTCCAGTGGAACAACTGGGGACTGCCAAAAAAAGGAGACACTTTCAGATGCTTGTGTGTTTTCAGCCGCACAAAGTTAGGCACGTCATTGAGCTGGCTAATGCTAGCCTGCCAACACGACTGTGCAGACTGCCGGCTACAAACAAACGTGTGTCGTTTTATTATAAAGTTCAGTCCTTCACCGCAGCGAATCGGTCGTTTTGACTTGGCATTGGCGTTTATCCGATTTACAAAGTTTAACAGAGTAGTAGCTGGCGGACTACTGTTAGCAGGCTAGCATTAGCCAGCTTGATGACGTGCCTAACTTTGTGCGGCTGAAAACACACAAGCATCTGAAAGCGTTTCCTTTCTTGGCAGTCCACAGTTGTTCCACTGGAAACGGGGGGGGTACAGACCCGATTTTCAGATGTATGTGTGTTTTAAGACGCACAAAGTTAAGCACGTCGATAAACGCTAGCTGGCTAATGCTAGCATGCCGGTGTTGTGCCCCACCGGCTGCAAACAAACATGCTACGTTGTTTTATTTTAAAGTGCGGCCCTTCACTCTGGAGAATCGCTTTGATCCACTTCTTCCTTAGTATCACTTCAGTCTGGAATCTGTGAAAATTTAAGTAGGGTTGGTGTTTATTCACGTTATCTACGAAGTAAAGCAGGGACATTGAACTGGGCTGGAAGTGGGCCGTCTAACTGTTTCAAACCGGAAGTTCGGAACACGGAAGAGTGATAATCCCCCATTGGTTTCTGAAGAGCTAAAGGTGAAGCCAGTTGGGCGTTCCCCCTGTCACCATCTTCACCGCATTGCATGTCGTCATTCCCGGTAAATACAAAAATAGGCAAAGAGCGGCCTCGGGGGAAATGATTGACAGCCAACATAGTCTAATCTAAATGCTAACTGAACTAACTCGAAACTAACAGGAGTTAACGAAGACTAGCCCGCTACTTGGCAGGCTAAAGGTAAGGCATGCTTGGACTTGCTGGTAGTTGGCTAAAAAACACCGTTATGCTGCTCTGCTACAGGCTGAGGCTTTCCTGAGAGCAAACAATGAGCTAACAAGGAGCTGCAGGCTGGCATCTGGTCATCTGCCTGTCAGTCAGAAGGACATACCCCTAATTTTGTGTAATTTCAAGATTAAATAACATCTAAACAGATGTGTTATTTAAAAAAAAAAGCACCCCTTCACAGTTGACATGAAGGTAAATCTGACCTATAAACCTAAAATGATTCTTTGAACCAGGCTGTAAACATGTTTATTTCTGCTGTGAAGTTGGCCTTTTTAACATGGGAGTCTATGGAGATTTGCTCTGTTTTGGAGCCAGCCCCTAGTGGATAAGGAAGGAAATTTTTTTTTCGCACTTCCGGATGGCTTTACAGTTGGCCAAAGGAGGTTGCTGCTTGGGCCATCGTTGGCCCAAGTGGGCCATTAGATAACTGTAATCCTTATGTGAATTTATTTTGCGTATTTTAAACAAATAATAATCAGAGAGCAATTTTCTTAAATTTAAAATATGAATAAATTACAAGAGAAATTTTACAATTTATCCTCTATGTATAGGTTGCAACATTTCCAGATTAAAAAGGACTTCACTGTTAACAGTATATACATATTTTTTGGAATATACATCAAACGTAGAATGCCTTAAAGTCTGATAACAAGCCATGATTCCTTGTGTGTGTAGCCTAAGTGGTGCACTGGAGCAAGTAATGGGGGACAGTGATTGGAGAAATGGATGACTCCTCAAAAGTCACCTTGAGTGAATAGAACTCATCATTCACATGCCAAACACACACATATGCACATACATAAACCTGCAGCTGAGAGCAACTGACCAAGGTCCTTGTCAACACTAAGGACACAAAGAATGTTGTACTGTATTGACATTTATTATTACAGCTATGTCTTTTACCAAATCTGCCTTCATCATCACTAAAAATGACAATGCTGGCCATGATGAAGTGTGTTTTATATTTTCATGCTACAGTCTCAGCTCTGCATGCTGTGTTGTATGTGGTCCTCACATTTCATTTACTGGCTGAAATGCTTTTCAAGAAGATGATCTCCATGTGTCAGAAAATGATCATTTTTTTCTTGTGTTTATTGTTTTACACATCTCAGTTGGAGAATGAGAGGTCTTTCTACAACGTAGGACTGGTGTGTGTGTGTGGATTTTAGGTCATTCGTATCCAGGCTAGATGTTTAACTTAAAAATGTAGGACACACCCCACTTTGATCATTGTAAAATAATTAAAGAAAAAAAAGGGTTTCATATGTTTTGGAGTCTGATTTCAGCACCGGTTTGCAACAGTTTGACTGCTACCTGTTTTTTGTATGTTTCGTAGTAGGGGGTGTTTATGATGGGAGTGCTCTCAGTCTAACTACATTCAACTGTCACATTAACCTGAAGAGTCTGACCATAAGCCTCTGTAATGCAGTGTTAACAGCCATTAAAGCTATGATTTAACCCTTGTCTGACCAGAAGGAGCTATTCCACAGCCAGCAGTAAAAGTTTGTGGAGTTTATCACTTCATGTGTGTGGCTCTCAATGGCTTTTTCTGCAATGTTCCCAATATTTGGTTGGTTAGAAACATAAAGCCAAGTTAAAAAGACCATGATTTTTGTCTTACACATGGCACAGGCACCAGAAATCAAATTCACCCATCCTCTTCTTCTTTCTTTTTGAAAAATGCAGCAAAAACAAACAGAAGGCGTATTTCTATTCAGAACCAGGCTTTACTGCTTGTTATACATCCTCACTACATAATATAAGTGCTACTCTGGACAGCACAACAGGTGTTCCACTTAGACACACATACATGCTCACACACACACACCTTTAGTCTTAGAAACCTGCCAGCTGCACTTCACTGATTCTTTGGTGAGCGACATGCATCATTAACAGCTTTTAAATGCAGAGGTGTCCTGCTTTCAGGATCTTCTAACAGGCTGCCCCCCTTCCTCCTTTAAAGCGTCCCACCCTCTACTCACACTCTGTAAAGTGTTACTAAAGAGGCTTAACAACCCATTCCAAAAGGGCTGCATGGGGCATTTTTACACCATAAAAAAGAACTGTAGAAGTAACAAATGGTACTTCGCCGGGAGCCCTGATGGAACACACTCCAGATACTTTACTGAGATGCTTAGATGGAGCAGCATGTGAGTAAAACTGTGTTTTATCAACATATATTTCCGATAATTGCCCAAAGAAGTGAGTTAAAGCACAGGAACATGTGTGTGTGTGTATATATATATATATACATATATGCAAGGTGTTTACACAAGTGTTCGGTATATGTGTAAACCTGGCTCTTATGGAAGATATTGAGCAAGTTTAAGAATGTTGACGATGTTTGTAATGGTGATTTTTAAAATCAGAGCTGGTATTTTGTTAGTTCAGCAGGGTTGAGCTGCATGTCATTACAACATTACACAGCAGGATAAAGACTAACGTATATCTGACAATCTAAAGAGCTGTAGATGTAAATATGGAGCTTCTACATGCAGTTGCAGCGTCGCTCAGACTGTTTTTCCTAAACTATAGCAGACACAGGGTGCATGTAAAGGTTTACATATACTGTACGAAGCTAAACACAGCTGTTACTCATATATGCCTGAAATTAAATCAAAACAAAGCTGCACTGAAACTTAAACCATGAGATTAAACATGTTTTAAAGGTGAAAAATAAGTACTGGGTGGCAACGGAGTGATAAATCAGGCAAATGCCATCAGCTACAACCTAAAATGGCTTCATAATTCACAGAAACAAATAGCGCTGTAAAATAAGAAACTATGATAAAATGAGAGTGATGATAGTTTGTAGGTTTGAAATCTACAGAATGTAATAATAAATCACATATATCTTAAATTCTATTGTTCTTCATAAATCTATCGGCGAAAACATTTATTATAACTGAATATTCTGCCTATTTTGTGAAATTTAGCGAATCATTTTTTCGTAACATGTACAGAAATGAAAGATAAAAACATGTAATACCGTTTCTGCTTCCATAAAGAAAATGCTCATTTAGATATTACCACAATATGAAAACAGAAAATATGTTACAAAGAAATTACGCCTTAAAATAATTATCCCCGAACAGCTACCTTAAAGCGCTGCAAATAAAATGTAGAATCTACGATTTCAAACGATCATCTCACCGACATCTCTTCCTAAAATGACCATATATTCTCAGAGAACAGCCGTACTGAAAAAAAAGGTGCAGTGTGTCTTTAATTTTTTTTTGCCTTTGTAGAGGCGGCAGCAATAGCGAGGGCATCTCAGGCAAACCACAAAGCCAAGGGTTAAAGACGATACCATGCTGACTCTCTCTAAACGACATGCCACGCCATTTTATCAGCTCTTTATTTCCCCGTCATAGCAAACCAGCTCCAACTTCCTGCTCGCGCGAATGCCATTCAAGGACAAGGATGAGAGAGGCAGAGCAGTAAAAAAACAGGAGGAATCAGTGTTTCAGGAACGTTAAGGGAAGGTCATTGTCTGCAAGCTTACCCTGGGAGAGAAGCAGAGGGCCTGAACCTGCCAGAACCTATCCACGGCGACCGGGAGCCGGACCTGCAAGAGACCAGAACAACAAAGACAGTTTGTGACAAAGCTGAGGCGCCGCAGTCCAAGAGGAGTGAAATCAAATGTGACATTTTTCATTTATTTGTAAATGCCTCCTTGGCGGCACACTCACTCGAAACGACAGTTGGGCTTTTACCAAGTTAGGGGGAGCTGATGGTAGAATAGAGGGATCCTGACAGAGGTTGTAATGAGATGCCGCATTAGGGCCGCTCTCTCATCCGCTCTCCCCTCTCTCGCCCAGAAGCACGCCCTTCACTTCCAATCTACAACCCTAACCATTTGGAAACAGTTAACCCTATGGAAAACTACACTAACCCTCTTTGGCGCTCTGATAAAACATTCTTTGTGGGTTTATTTTGTCACAGAACCCTTTGATGCTACAAACGCCTTTGTCAAAAGGGTTTTGAAGCGCTTTCAGCCTTGCAAGAGTTGGAAAATGGTTCACAAAATCCATTAACCGCTCAGAATAATGTAGCGAAAGACATTTACGATGGATGCTTTTTTATGTACAGTACACTGTATGTGCCTTAACCGAAGTTTTCTGATTTTTCTTTATTTTTAAAATGAAAGATTAAGAAATAATTTGACAAGCTAACGAAATTTTGCTCATTGAACAACCGTGAGGTAACAAACACCTTATAATCTCCAACTATTCCATCCAGAGATCACGTGAAGTCCAGCAAAGGTACTGCATAAACGATTTTGTAACCCCTAAAAACTGTAATTCTAGAGTAGCTTGTCCTAAGATTTGGATGTAAAAATAGTTTAACATGGATCTATACTATAAAATGCTGCAACTTTTAAAGATAATCCCTATTTGGTAAAGCAACAGTAAAATAATAAATAAAAAATACTTATGGGGCCATACAAAAAATAAGTAAATAAATAAATTTTAAAAAGACTGTATAGGTGGAAGAGGCATCTTATTAATCACTAACATCCAAAACAAGATTTTCATAATTTCATTTTTCATGACAATCATTTTGTCAGTTTTATATATTTTTAAATTATTTACAAGTGGGGCTCACTTTTATGTGGTAGCAATAGTCTTTCAGTTTGGCACCAGTGAAAAATATGCAATCAATTTTTTGGATTTGTTGACCCCATAAACTCTTTCAGTTTTCACCGGAAGCGGATTTTATGAATAAAACTTGTCATGGGGCAACTATTTTACTGGATAATTACTGGACTCTTGCTGATATAACAGGACCAATTTTGTTGCAATATCATCTGGTACTGGAGTACAGTATGGCAGTAAGATAAATTGCACTGGCATCTAGTTAGCAATAAGTATTTACTGAATCTACAGTGATTGTACCCTGGAATGGTATACTTCATTCACATCTCAAGCATCTTAGCTTTCCAGTCATGTATAACATGTGGAGGTACTTGGAAAGGAGACTGAGTAAATATTTATTTTTATAGTGTAACTTTCTAATGTAACAGGTTAAATATAGCCTATGACTTCTTCTAATTTTAATTGTGTTATAATCTTCTGTTATTATTAGTAACTTAATAATACAATCCAACATTTATCTGATTGCATTCTGCACCTTAAAGATTTACAGTACATGGATTGTTTGTCATGATAGTTTTCTGTTGAAGTGAAGCATCTATACTTTTTGTTCCGGTGCTGAATAATTATTAGGTCACGTCTGCTGTCGACCATGTAAGTGCTTAAATGTAAACGCATTTAGCTGATACCGCCTATTGTCTACATTTACCCAACGTTTAAGGGTCCCTCAATCGCGTATTTTCTTAGCTGGGCAAGGGGGGACATGTAAATACTAAGCTAATGGGTAAGCACAGGAAAGTTGCCTAAACAGCAGCGAAGATGGAGCCAATGCAAACAGAAGCAACTGCTTGTTTTTTTTTTTCTTAGCAACAACGTCACCTCATTGTAAGTCCAAAAGAAAAAAAATCTTGTTTTTTTTTTTCTGCGCCGTCATTACTGCACTAGTCCGAGTAGCAATAAACTTCCTGTTTACATGCTGATGTCAAACACATGCATCTATTCAAACTGAGTGCTCCTCCCCTCAGGCTTGTGGCCCAGTCGCTCTTCAGCCCAAGCCTCTCTTTTAAAGCACAAAAGCGTGTGAAAACCAAACCAAACCAGGTTTGAGTGTGCACTATCTAAGGCACATTTCATCGCAGTGTAATTCCTCTTCTTCGCTGCGTCTGCCATTTTTTTTTTTTTTTTTTTTCCCCGTAAGTTTGAGTGACTGCCGTCTGCGCCAATCATGAGCTTATCCCCACCCACCAAACACAAGACGTCATTTCAACATTGTTTTTTAGGCTAAATCTGGTTGGTCCGTCATAGCCATAATTAAGTCTAAAAGTAGACGTTGAAAATGGGTCTGAGTTTGGACCGTCTGATTTGGTCCAAATTTAGCCCAAAATTAGATGTTGAAAAGTCGTCGAAAAACATCCTTCAACGTCTAATTGAAAGACGGCTTTTCACCTTTCACTTTTCAACCAAATCAAAACGTTTTTTCAACGTTTTCAACGGATGGACATGGTTTTTTTCAGTGTCCTTTCAACCAAATTTTGCTGGGTGGGCACACAGTCATGCCCTTAGCTCTGTCATTGGCTGGCGATATATACGCAAAGTTCACCCCCAGAAAAATCCCAAACACACCAAAACAAAGGGAAAAAGGGAAATACAGACAGGTGAGAAGGAGTTGCAAACAAAGTCACCGTCATATGAGAGTAGCGGCCCAAAGGTGCGGATTGAGACAGATTTCACTTGCATAAGTCTAGAGTGTTTCTTTTCGTGGGGAAACTTTTGATTCTGCCTTTAAATAATTCATAAACACCTGTTTGGATGCAGATAAGAGGGGGTATTGGCTAAATGTGTGCATGTTTAAGCCCTTTCATGGCCTAGGGTAGACCTGGGCTTACTCATTTATATAAAATGTTATATTTGACACCATCCTTGGCGAGAACTTCATTCATATCTTTTTTATTAAAAAAAAATCTTATATAAATGCAGTTGAAAATTGGACTAATGTCTATCATATAAAGGATTTGTTTCAACTGCATTCTAATTAGACTACAATGAATTGGATTGACTTGAACTGCTTCTTTAAAAGTACCATGAGATGACTTTGTCGTGAATTGGCACTTCATAAATAAAGCTGAATTGAAATGAATTATGAGTTAAAATGACTGACCAACTGTAAAAAGTACTGATTTCGTCAATTTTCCTTCCATAAACTGGGTCAAGCTGGAACAAGGTCTCAATGGAGGAGCTTGCAGGGAAAATGAACTGTTACCCTTAACAAGTATGTCTAGTGTCCTCTAAGCTGTCCTCTCAGATTGAAAGAGTATGCCATAGACTGGGCAGCATGTGAACAATGAGTTATGTACTTCATTAAGCTGAAGTAATTTCCTTCCAGATATCATGTCGCCTTCAAGCCTCTCAGTAATCCATCCCAGCTGCCATCAGCTAAATTTAGCTCTGTGGAGCACACGCTGCACCTCGTCATAACACTGAAGGTAAAGGTGTCTGGCTGAGGCCAAGTTGTACAAGGTGTCATTAAAATAGAAAAGTTTTGCTTATATTTAGCTATGGATAAAATCTGTAGGTTTTCGATGGCAGCTAATTCATCATCCTTACCTATTTCATTTACTCCTTAATAATTGCACTGCAGTAATTAGATTTATCATCAGTTTTAGTCCAAGTCTCAGAAGGATTGTCCATGTTACAATATTAAACAAGACTTAAATAGAAACTAGATCATGTAACTGTAAGTGCTGGGATATACTGTACTGGCTGTGTACGCAAATATTCAAGCTGTTTGCGTTGTCTCTGAGTACACTTGCTGTAGCACATCACAGTCAAAACGCTCAATACCGGAAGTCACCGCTAGCAACAGTACACATTGCTTGCACGCTGAAATTGTGAAAAGGTCAAGCTTCCAGTCAGATTGTATTTTGGGAGCATCTAAGTCTTTTGTGGAAAATGGACAACGTTACTCTTGAGGAAGAAGAAAGAATCATTTTATTTTTGCAGTGCAAAGGGGAAGGAAAAATCATAAACTGTATATGCCAGAAGTTGGGGACAAGGTCCGAGAGAAACTCTTCAACACAACTCGTCATCATGTTTACTTCTGACGCCTGAGCACCTCTTGCGTTCAAGTCAATATTCCACCACACGCAAGCAATACGTTACCTCGCGTCAACATGTGCAACCTACGTGCCATCAAAGACAGCAAAAAATCAGCTCCCAGGGAAATAAGTTGAAATTGACAAACCTAGGAATTAACGGAAATTTTATGAACATTATGGCACTGATTTTGTATTGTGGTTCAACAAAAAATGTAAAAATAAACAAACAAAAAATAAAACAAGAAAACAAGCATGATGGGGTTCCTTAGATAAAATTTCATTGAGCAACACTTTTAGGAAATCATTGCACTCAGGTGTTTTCTGTATTTGTCTGTGACAGTTTTGTTTGTTTGTGTTTTTATTGTTTTAAATAAAAATTCAAAAACAATAATTTATTTAATTAAATTATAATTGAGTAAATTTTAAGTTATAATTTTTTTCTGTTTCGTCTTATTAGAATTACGATTGTGAATCTAGCCTTTTCTTTAATGGGAGGGTATTTAAACTTTCGAGAACAACTGTACTGCACATTAGGAAGACAAGGGCACCATGGTGTGTACGTGGATGCGTTGCCAGCAGCAAGTACTGTATATTTCAGTCCTAAAACATGAAGATTGTGTTAAGATACTTGAGTGGAGCTCATACTGAACTATTCCATTATTGTAAATATTCAGAAGAGGAAGAATCAGAAGACTTTATTGTCGTTGTACCGGCATCCCAGTGCAATGAAATTTTGTTTTTATCAGACAGAACAGACCTGCAAACATTCTCCACTTAGTTAATTTAGTCCTTGTGACAGGAAGTGACCAAAACTTGGTCCCTGATCAAGTTTAAAGACACATTACACAACTCTCCAACCATAAAACTTGGGAGAGTTTTCCTATCCCGTTTGATGGCATAGTGCATATGTGCATTTATGGAGTCTTCGGTGGACAGCAGCATCCCAAGGCTGAGAAAGGGTGCTATACAACCCCCCCCCCCCCCCCCCCACCCCCCAGATACACAGCTTGACGTTGCTTCACACATGACATCACATGCTAGCAGGCAGATACAAACACAGGAGAGATCTCACAGTACATGTAGGATGATGGATGCTGAGTGGATGTTAGCTATGACAAAATTGCAAATGTTTTGTAGTGTGCCTTTAAATGCACCAACTCCTTCAAAATGGCTAAGTAGGTATGTCCATACTACTGTTCCTCAGTTTCGCACATTTCCCTCTGAATTTGACGTGGTCAGCTCTACTGTGAAGCTATCTGTGAATATTAGAGATATTTAAAGTAAAACAAAAGATGTCTGGAAAAGAAATCTGAGAAAAGGAAAAGTGGTACCAAAAATAAAAATGTAACTAATATATTAAAAAAGTAATCCAACATCACAGCGTATATTCAGATTGCAACATTTGGTCTTCAGCTGTAATGTCCTGTTCCAACTAAACCTCTAACTAAAACTTGAAAACAGAACAGCAGGTAGGCTTTTTATCATGGAAACATGTTGATCAGGCTGTTGTCATTTGGTGGTATTGCATCGATAACAGCATCTCTTTCTTTATGACTTTAGCATGCCACTCAGTTTATGTGGCACCTTCGAATAATTGCAAGTTACCCATGTCGTGCACACGATATCACCCCATCCTTGCTGGTCAAGATTTCCTGGAATGACATGAAATAAAAGAAAAATCTTGAAGGAGAACACAGTTTCCATTCAGTGTACCCTAAGAACATAAATTCAACTGTATTATTTTAGTTATTTGTCGTAGCAGTGCTTTCACTACATTTCCCATGAACACTATTCCATGATGTATCATCCATCCATTGGTTGCGTGCCTACTGTAGCGTTTCCCACCTACTGCCTATGAAGGAGGAGGAAATAGGGAGAGAATTTTAAATGAAGAAAGTGACTTTTAGAATGAAAAACAGCAATATATAATGCTGGCAGGGATAAAGAAATTGGTTACAAAAAGAGCAACGACGAAAGGGAGAATATCGGAAAAAGAAGAGATTAAAAGAAGCTTTTTAGATTTTTTTTTAAGCAATCACTTGGCAAATAATTTGAAAACAAGTTCTGGATAATGTTCCTTGTTTGGAACATTGAGAGTATTTGGTTGTTTTGCATTTTAATGAAGAAGATCGATTAAAATAATTTAAACAAAAATATGCTTGATAAAATTCATTCACATACAGTCGTCTTTAAAATGATTCCTACCCTCCCATTAAAGAAAAGGCTAAGTTCACAGTAGAAATTCAAATAAGAAGAAAGTAAAGAAACTGATTACAAATAAAGATTCATGAAATTATAATTTAGTGAAATAAAATATTGCTTTTGAATTGTGGTTAATTCAAAAATTTACATTTTTGTCAATTTCCAGAATTTCCACAATTTTTTCCTTGCTGGGCAGCTAAATATATATATTTAGCTGCCCAGTAAGGAAAAAAAATTGTGGAAATTCTGGAATATATATATATATATATATATATATATAAACACTATTAAGTGTCTTGCTTAAGCCACCAGTTGGAAGTTGGCAGTGCGGAGGCTTAAAACTGAGCCTGTCATCAAAGTTTGCTTCTCGAACCAGCCTCTGCTAGCTTACCAATACCAGCAAAAGATGTTGACATAAAAAGAAAATTTTGGTTTCTTGAATCCCTCCAGTTGAAACGTTGCAGCCAGTTCCTTAGCAGACCGGCTTTGTAAACACGATCTGGAGATCAACACAGAGACAGTGTGTGATGTCATGCTATATTTCAGATGAAAATACACATTGCATAGCAATGTTTTAATTCTTTCTCTTTTGAAATTATGAATTTTCATTTATTGCTTCTGAACACACACGTACAACAAAAATTGGAATTGAGCTGCAGTGTGAATGTAGCCTGTAAGGATGGAATCTGATATGCTGCGGATATTCAAACTACTAATAATAGCCTTGGGTTTGGTGATAGGTTCTCGTATAACTAGTGCATTTTACTGTCTAAACTAATATGAATTTTCTTTGTTTACCTTCTGTTGTACAAAATAGCCGCAAACGTGGTTTTGATGCTCCAGGTTTGGTGGAAGCTAATCTGCTGCTTGGGCCTTGTATGACCATGGTGGACAGTAGGTGGGGGCACAAGCAGGAACCTGGTGGTTGATTGACTTCTGTGTCCATTATCTGGCTAGGTGGTGATTGGCAGTTTGTAGCAGTCAGATAAAGTTCATGAAGCATTAAAACTTTCCAACAAATAGGAAAAGGGTTAGTTTATCTTTGCTTAATATGAACACAAGCCACCTGCTGCCAACAGTGTATAAAACAGGCAGCTTTGAACTTAAAAACATTATAGAAGATGTTTCTTTCAACAATTTTTGCAATTTTCAATTAAATTGGGTTCACTACCCCATAATTAAAAGCTTTGAATATACAAATATTATTATACATCAGCTGTGAAAGCAATGGGGCTGAAGAAAACATCCACCAATCATCTCTGCATTCCTTGCGTTTTTCATTTGTCTGCTGGCTTGTCAATCTCCCTTAGTACGAGTGATTGATGGTCAATTCAACAGGAAATAGGCGAGACTGATCAATGAGAGTAATACTGCGTACCAGAAGCGGTGCACTCTAGTTTGATGTTTACAGCAGGTCGCGAACAATCATTCTGAATTTAGTGACGTTCAAACAACGACATCTGTTTTACTTGTGTTTGTGACACCGGAGTGGCTCGTGCACGTTGTTCTGTGGTCGGGTGAAGGAGCTGTGAATCAGCAGGTTGGTCTTGCACATGTGCATTAGTCAAAAACTCGCAAACAGTCTCTGCTTTCTGAAATGCTGAAAACATCTTCTATATCGCCTTCAACTGTATTACAGTGTCTGACCGTGACACACAGCAGCCGTGTCTCACACCGCACACTTGCCCGAGCGCACTGAAATTCATTGCATAGTCCACACTGTGTACTTTGTCTGAAGTTCACACTATTGTTCCTGAATGCTGACTCGAATAGAGCACTGCATTTACCGGAAGTGACGGACTAGCATTGACCACTAACAAGAGCTAACTCTACTGAGCCAGTTTAACCGCAGCCTCAAACAAATGACCAGGTCACTGCTGTTATCAGGGAGTGAACAGCTTGGTAGCCACAATGTTGGGTGAGTATGGGTAAACTTTTCTTAAAATGTAACCTCAACGTAAATTCTGACTATGAACCAAACATCCACATCATCCACACAGAGCCTTTTTGTTTTAATCTCACACTGCCTTATGATGAGCTCAGTGGTGATTTTTAGTAACAGAAGTAAACACAGGCAAAGATTAAGCTTAACTGTCCCAGTTTGCCCATCGTCCCACTTTACCCATACTCACCCTACATTTGTAATAATGTGTGAATAATTTCATAAACATTAAGCTACTTAAATCAGTGCAATCCAGCCTCCGCTGCAGCAGGGGTTGCCACCGCTTCGTTCACGTCCATTATTCAGCTCTAAAAACAGTTTGAAAGTCCGGCCTCTTCTGTTACGTCAGCAAGATGGCACCCATTTAGTGTGTAAGTGTTCTGCTTCGTTTTGCTTTGTATTTTTGGCGTTATTAGGGCAGTGGTTCTCAAACTTTTTTTCCAGGGCTCCCTTTTCATTGGACATTATAATGTCAAGCCCCCCATCTCACCACCGCTGCCACATGCACCCAAACATTTACCATGAGATATTGTACTTACAGAAATGCACTGCATATGGGGCGGGAGCAATGAATCATCATCATTTGTTCATTAGTACTTCAAAGAATATGCCCATTTTTTGTTAGAAGTACAAAAACTATGGGCCTGGCTGGGCCCCCCCTGACAGAGCCCTGAGCCCCCCAGTTTGAGAACCACTGCATTAGGGAAACATCCGGGTATTTTCAGAACACTGAATTTTAACTTAAATGACCGTATAAATGCACTACACACTCAAAAATAGTGTTTGAAGTGCTCAAGTGCACGGTTTGAGACATGGACTGTGTTTTGAGTCAGTAGCAGCTGTCCAGCAAATGAATGAGTGAATAATTTGCCAATGAATTTGCTTTCATTCGTAATGTATTTTCTATTGAGTATATTATGAATATATTGCATCATACAGTATCCATGACATTGGGTTAGATCAGATGGATTTTTCTTTATTTTCTTTGTCTGTTTTATTGATCCTGAGGGTAAAGCTGAAAAAGTACCTGGGGCCGATAGCATGGTTGAACCCATAACTTCTGCTTTAGTGATGCTCTGATCAATTGAGCTCCAAAATAGATGACCTTGGTGAAATGGGGACTTGGGCACAAGCAGGACCTATACTATATGTGTAGTTGTAGGTATATGAATAATATACATGTATATCTCTATACATGGGTCATGTGATGACCTGTTGTTATATCAAACTTGGATGACAGAACGTTCTTAGTGTTTTTATGGTAATTACTGTATGAGCACTATTCCTTTATTTTCTTGACTGGGATTGGTCAATAGAGGTGTCGAGCATGAATGTCAACCAATGGGTTCCTGAGATGTGTTTTCTTCTGTTTATCTTTTTATGAGCAAAATATCATTTTAGCTTTGTGGCACCCGGGGAAAAATAAAATGGCACATTTTGGCACATTTAGGTGGTTCCACCTGGACAACCATGCATTACAGCATCTGTAAAACTGCTTCTCATACGTTTTTACTTTACTAATCCCATAGATAAATTGGGCTGATATCTAATGATTCAGAAGTAATTTTTACTTTAAATCAGGGGTTCCCAAACTTGTTTGTCAAAGCTCATATCTAGGTCTCCACTTCACTGGAAAAATTAGCAAAAACACATTTATTGATTAAACTTTTCACTATATTTTCTACAAAAAACAAAACAAAACAAAACATAAAAAATATAAAAACTAATAATAACAAAAAAAAGTATTACAAATAACTTGAATGAATGAATAACAATGAATATTTAACTTAAATTAAATTCACAACAGGAGAATATAACAATGACAAATAAAGGAAAGGCAACATAAACATGAGCACCTGACCATTATTTCTTTTTTTTTTTTTTTTCCCAGTTCAACTCAACTTTAAGTGATGTATTTTAAAACAAATGGACTGGAATCCCTTTCATGACACTGGATTTGTTTAGTTTGTTAGCAGAGGAGTACAAATGCCTGCCCTTGTCTGCTTCTGATTGGCTCTAACATCACAAACCCCTGTGTACTGATAGGCTGCCGATTCCTGTCATTTCTTGCGGCCCCTGCCCATACCCTTCTGCCTGCTTCACAGTCAGAGGGCAGGTTGGCCATCACAGACAGACGAGACACACCGTTTTATGGACGAGATGGCAAATGGGTGAAAATAAAAAGTTATCTAGATTAGAACACCGTGATTAATATCCAGGGACACTTTATTTCACATCATGAACAATGTATTTACTTATCTATATGGAAGATTGATTTTGAAAACGACTGGGGATAATAGCCTTTTGTGGTTCAAAACACAAGCTGAACTGGATCTGACCGGAGTCCGAACGCAGAGAATCCCTGCAATAAATATAGGAAGTTTATAGGCTAAAGTAAAATCATTCATTTTCTACTGTGTTCCAGGTCAGTTTATTTGGTCAAAGCAACACATATCTTGATTTTGATACTTTTGTAGTAATTTCACATGTTTTAAAGGCAGGGTGGATTTTTTCCAGGAGAATTTTTTAATATATTGCTTAAAGTCTTCTTCACACCCCGATTGCAGCCAATTAATTAAATGTTCTGACACAAAAATAAAAAAAAAAATTAATCACCTGTGGAAGTACAGCACTGGAAAAACCCCATCCAATGAAATTCATTTCATTGGATGGGGTTTGAACGGCCCATACTGATTGATTGAATGATTTTTATGTCCATCAAACTCGACTGCTGTCTGTCGCGCACCAACAGTCCTCGTGCGCGCGCTGCTCTTATCTATGCTGCTGTTTGCTCTTAAAAAGAAAAAACGGATGTGGATCAAGTCCTGGAGTGTTGGTGATTGCAGTTTTACTCTGCAGAAGAAGTTGGAGGTGAGATAATTATCACTTTTAGAAATGTGGTTCCTCTTCTGTTTACATTGGAAGCTAACAAGCTAGCCACTCGGCTGTTCTCGGTTATCGTCACCGATAACCATGAGTGCACGCGTTCCTGTGCCCTGGAGGTGTGGTTTCGGGGGGTGTGTACTTTTGCCAATGTAGCTTGTTTGAACCTTTTTCCAAGAGCCCCTACCCTGCCTTTAAAGACACACAACGGAACTTTTAGACCTTAAAAATCTGCGTTTCTGACTCGTTTTGATGGCACACCAACATTCATTTTGCGCATTTTCGAGCCGTCACTGTCCAGAGGCGTCCCGGGGCTCAGAAACAGCACTATGTAAGATTCTCATCCGGGACGCGACTGTGACGTTGCAGCCGACTATTGGCTGCAGCACCGCGTCATTACTAGCAACCGGATGTAAACCAGGGATCAACCCTGCGAGTGTTTTGAATGCCGTTCATGTCGGATTCAGTAAGGAAACATTACAGGAGGAAGAGAGGAAAAGGAAGAGACGAAGGGACAGAACAAGAGTCAAGATAAGACTGTCTTTTACTGGCTGGAGTGAATCACGGTGCAGGTATGATACAAGATGGTTGCTAGTTTAGTCGCCGATAGGGGGCGCGTCACTGAGAAAACTGCTAAAAGTTCCGTTGTGTGTCTTTAACTTTCTTTTCACACTATAAATATACAGCCCTTACAATTATAAAGATATGATTAAACTGACATCACAATTAAGAGGTTAATGTGGAAAATGCTCTAAAGGCTTCCAATTAAATGAAATAAGACCAGATAATAATATAGATAAGGATAGATAATCGTTTTCTTTGGTAATCTGAAACGTGACAGTAACCTTCATTTAATGTCACATACATGTCCTAAACCTTCAGACATAAACCTTTTGTGACCTATATTAAAAAGAGACAGATGAACCCTCAGCTTGAGGACATAAATTGTTCACTCAAACTATCTGGCCTCAATGTGAGGATGTTAAGAGCATCAGAACCGCTGGTGGAGAGTAAAATGTACATTACATCCCTATAAAGTGGCTATCCATTAGAATCTGAGCTCTTGTAGGCAATATGCCAATTAGGATATTACCATATTATCAGCCCCTGGAATTACACTCATGTCAACATTTAGAAGAAGTCTTTATGAAACCTGGCAGATGTGTTAACTGCAGGAGACTCCCAGAGGTCCCAGTCACAGAAGTTGAATATAAATAGCTTTGCAAAAAGCCTGTAACCACGCCTTAAGTTCCCCGTAGTCTGTGCTACTACGTGGTTATTTTTTATGAGCACTTTGACACCCTGACTTTCAATTTAATGCTTTGACAGTTTGACTAAGTGGGTAAATAAGATGTGAACACTGTGTGGCTTTTCCATTACAATTTAAATACATGTTTGGAAATTAAGTCTGCAACTTGGACATTTCAGGACCTTGACATCTACAAATGAGCAAAACATTAGCAAAACATGTTTTTTACTAAATATTGCCTAAGGCTCGGTCACACTTAAAACAAAAACAAACTTCAGCTCACATTTACACATTTGTAGCAGGTAAGGTTAGCTCACTTACATTTTAATGTGCACAACTGCATTCCAGTGCAAAAATGTTTGCTACAGACCAGAACAATGTGTGTTCCTGGAAAATGGATTACAGTATGTGCTTGGTATAAAATCTAGTCACTGAATACACCATAGGGTAGTTTTTGTGAATGTTTCTTAACTTTAGGTACAGTAAACATGGTGATGACTCATAAAACTTATATAAGTCATATCTAAATAACAATAAATAAATTAAAAACACTTTATCTCAGAGGGGATTTTCAACATTGTCAAAAGCTCACTCTTTTCTTTCTTTTTTATTTTCTTTTATCAATATAATATTTATATTAAATAATGTAACAATAAGAAGTCAGTCAGTCAGTCTTGTTCTTTAGGGTGATGCTGCTGGCAGGAATGAATTTTTGTATCTCTGTCCTACAGCGAACCTGACGCACCCTCCCACACACTGTTGATTTTTCACTGTGTTGTGGAGAGGATGGGAAGAATCCTCTCATCTTCATCAGCTTGTGCAGCATTCTTTTCTGAACAATCAGCACCAGCGGCTCCAGAGTTATCCCCAGCACAGAACCAGCTTTCTTGATCAGCTTGTTTAGTTTCTTCAAGTCTCTGGTTCTGATGCTGCTGCCCCAGCAGATGCTGCAAAGCTAATTGCACTTTCCACAACAGACTAGAAGAAGATCTGCAACATCTTGGTGCAGACGTTGAATGATCTCAGCTTCCTCAAGAAGTAGAGTCTGCTCTGACCTTTCTTGTAGATGTAGTCAGAGTTGCATTTCCAGCACTACACACTAGGGGTGTCCCCAAATAGTCGACGATTCGACGATTTGTCTCCAGAACTGGGCTTCAACTACCAGTCTCTAAGTCGAATAGTCGCAGCATTTGGTTACCAAGCAAAAATCATACTATCCTGCAGTAGGAGGGTGCTGAATGTTTGATTTTTACACAATATTCATTTGTCCTTTAAATAATTCATGTTATAGGTCTATTAGCAGCCGAATAATTCTGTTACTATCAGTGTGGCATACGGCAAGATGAGCCGGGCAGGCGGGTTCAAACCGCAGTCTGCCGACTAAGTCACACGCGCTGAGCACTCAGACAAAGCGACGTCTCTATGACCAAGTAGCCAGAGACATGATGAAGGACCCTCACCTGTCACATCATCATCATCGATGTAGTTATTTCCACTGATTTACAGCATCAGTCTGTCAAGGTGGAAACAGTCTTACAGACATGAACACCGCATCTACTCCTGTGCGTAATGCTGAAGATGGATACGCTGGCACTGCTGGAGGATAATTCAGATTATATCAGGAAAGAACGCGTTTTTAAGAACCACGATGTCCTGAATCATGAAACCTGTGGCTGATATCAGACTACAGCAGCGCTTTTATCTTTGTCCTGAACTGGACCGCCGTCTCGCTGCGTCAGCTGTTGGGCGCACATGTGGAGCGGCTCTTGAACGGTGGAGATGCCAAGAGAAGATGCTGCACTATTCCAGCAAGTTGTGGAATAATCATGGCTGTGATGTTCTGCACATTCCCTCCACCTCCACTCCGCCATCCAGAGCAGATTCTCCTGTCGGCTTTATTGTTAATGAAGCGAGGAGCACCTCTCCTGTTCATTGGCTTTCTGCTGCGCAGATTCTAACTTTTACTTTCTGTTTTACATGGATATAACTTTGTACTTCGTTATGAGTCTATTTTTTTTATTGTTGTGTAATTGATTTATTTATTCAGTGAAGGTTATTCTATTGTAATTTCTCTGTATATGTTTGACATTTGGACCGTGCGCAGCGGAGCGTGCACAGACTGTCAACACCCTTTTAATTCTCTTTCCTGACTTTAAATTGTTAAGCAAAAAAAACCAAACAAACAGACAAAAACCAACAAATAAAAAACATTTGAATTTATTTAATGAGGTGTTCCAGCTCTTTCTCTGGAGCAGGAAAATACGATTATGAATCAAGAAGGGGGAAAAAAACAAAACATGATTCGACTATTTGTCGGCGAATGACATGATCTGACGAATCAGATTCGACTATGAAAATTCTTAGTCGGGGACACCCCTACTACACACAAAAAGAGTGTTCGAAGTGCTCAAGTGCGGGGTTTGAGATACGTCTACTGTTTCCTCCATATGTGACCTCTTATGCTTAAAATGATAGTTTGAGGAGTTTTTTTAATGAACATTTTCAAGGTTTGCTGTGCTGCACCAGAAACCCACACTCACTCAAAACGTGCGTACACGAACTCAGATTTGATTACACACGTAATCAGATTTGATCGTGTCCTACGCTCACGTCCAAATTGACCAATGCTGAGTCTTGTGTGGAAATGGGTGTACGTCCAGATTTCCGTC
This sequence comes from Atherinomorus stipes, assembly GCA_023101725.1. Classification (NCBI taxonomy): domain Eukaryota; kingdom Metazoa; phylum Chordata; class Actinopteri; order Atheriniformes; family Atherinidae; genus Atherinomorus; species Atherinomorus stipes. Next base: position 88,600 of record JALJCO010003247.1, read on the forward strand.
GTATGATCGTTTGATAAATGAGGGCCACTGTGCTTTAGTGGCATCCTCTTTCTTAAAAGTTCCCTGAGGCACATCTCTTGCCTCATATGATGATAAACATGAAACACACAAGATGCCATTCTCTCCATGTCTCTTGACCATCCATGTGTGCAATTACTCTGCTTCCATCATGGCACAATCAAGCTTTCACCTTAATTATCAAGCTATTTCATCTTCACTGGAGAAAATGTAGGTTCTGTTTCTCAGCAGAGCTAACTAAGGGGGAGTGACCTTTCCTGACATAATGTTAAATGGGGCAGCAATAATGTTTTTGTGGGTATGTAAGAGGAGAGGCTGGCTGTTTAAAGTCTACCATTTTCACATTTCTCTATGTCATTGATGCCTGACAGGCTGTAATTTTTATTCTCTCAGTCCAGCGGAACCTACTGAGCTGGAGATTATGGAGATGACGGTTTGGATTTTTAAGCACCCTCTTCACACAGTTTTAAATCTCTATAACGTTGGAGCATAAATAAAAACAGATGCCTTTTATAAAACAACCAAGCAGTGGAGCTGAATAACCGCGTGCTTCAGTGAACCTGCATTTATTACTGTCGCCACTGAGTGAACATTTCCTCCAGTCAATGTCAATCTACATATGGATGGAAAGCCTGTTTGACTAATGGCTGTAACAGAACTTGGACTGGAAATCTTGGGTGGAACATTAATTTTCTAATTTCCCTGTCACTGTCAATTTTGTCCTTAATTCTGTCAATAAAACTGTATTGTTCTTGTGCAAAGGCCATTTAAGATTCACCAGCGTTAAGTGATTATCGACAAGAGAACAACTGCTGTCAAAAAGGAACAAAGCTTTGATTAAAGCTCGAAAATCAGTTCATCAGTAGCAGTAAATCAGATTAAGTTTGTTTGCTGGCGGTGGGGGATGACAGTGACCTGCTGCTCTTCAAAGATAGAAGGAGGGGGGTCAAACTAAGGAAGCGTGTCAGTACTCACCCCTGCATTAAATGAAGCAGAGGGTTTGAATCATCTTCTTGTCTCTTTGGATGAGCATCTCTCCATCTCACAGCCTGAGTTTTCACTGACCTCCTCCAGGCAAGGTTAGATCATTATGGCTTCACCCTAATTTGAAGAACTTTCAGCACAAAAACACTGGAGTTAATACCATTATTATGTGCTGCTAGCCAAGCTTTCCTCTAAGCCATCTGTAGCCAACTAAAGATAACATTGAGGTCGAGACTGTTGCTATTCTAAGCTGCCTTTGATAGAAAAAAAAATCTCTGATTACTGATTATTTATCTCCACCTTTTGGGGAGAAATATGTGAAATGCTTTAGAAGATGCACTTGACAGTGAAAGAGAGCTGTGATACTGGCAGTTTAAAGAGAGTATACTGAATGTGTTCAATCATGTGCAGAGCCAGTTTTACCAATAAGCAAACTAAGCGATTGCTTAGGGCCCCCCAGCGCTAGGGGGCCCCTAAGGAAGTTTGTCTCAATGAGTACTTTATGGACTTCAGAAGCAGCTGGAAAGGACAAGGTGATTTATTTTGTAATGATACTGTAATGTCAGGTATTAGTCTGGTGTTGATGATAATGAAGATGAATAAACGACATGTCACAGCAATTTTCGAAAACACAATTTCATTTAGCAGGTGCTAACAGATTTAGTACTTGGTTGGGTACTGTTTGCCAGCAAAGCAGTTGTAGCTCAAGGTAGCGGCAGGGTTGCCAACTGTCATTTAGAATATGGAGTTGTTCCTTATTTAGTAATCAATCGTGTCTGGACATTTTATTGGTTCAGTACTGATGGTCCATATAATATGAGATCAAATCGCATCCTGTACTAGTTCCATACAAACAGTTTTGAAACAGAACAGGATGCATTTTGTTCAGTATTTTCATAAACGTCCAATACACAACTGTCACATCCATATAATGGGAGTGAAGAGGGTGGAATGAACTGGCCTCTCTACAAGGCATTTTCTGCCGCAAAACTCTAATTCACCAATTCTTTAAGATGGATGGATGAACGAGTACTATTTTCCTGTAAGTTCAGATTTAGCTTTCCTTTAGTTCTTGAATCAGTCGTAATATCTCAACAAGAAAAGCTTAAAGGCAGTATAGGAGATGTTTCAACATGTCAGAAAGCAGAGACTGTTAGCGAGTTTTTGAATAATGCACATGCGCAAAACCAACCTGCTAGATTCGCAGCTCCCTCCCCGACCACCGAACAACATGCACGAGCCCCTTAAATGTTTAGCAGACAGCAGCTACAGATTCTCCATCATGTCGCAAACGCAAAATAGAATGTTTTTGTCTGAACGCTAGCAGATGATGTTAGCGACCTACCTCATACGAGAGTGCACCGATTCCGGAACACAGTATTACTCTCGCCAATCAATCACTCTCACTGATCAGTCTCGCCTATTACCAGTTGAATTTTTTTGTCAATTACTCTTACTACGGTAGTAAAAGTGATAGACGAGCCAATAGACAAATGATAAATGTAAGGAATGCAGAGATGATTGGTGGAGTTTTTTTCAGTCCCATTACTTTCACAGCTGATGTATAATAATATTTATATATTAAAAGTTTTTAATTAATCATAGCGTATGGGGTAGTTAATCCAATTTTATGGAATATTGCTAAAATTTTTGAAAGAAACATCTTGTATAATGCCTTTAAAAGTAGGATTTTTAACTTCTGCACGTCTGATCTTCAAAATTCCTACTGTATGGGGTATAAGTCACCAGGGCAAGTTGTCATGATATTGGACTTGTCAGAATGACGAAACAATTCCCTGTTATTGGACTGATCATTATCGGTCCAATAATTATTGTGCATCCCTATTTAGTTATTATATAGGATATCTATGCTTCTGGGTTCCAGTACCTACTGACGAGATGGGTCCATTGGACAAAGCACAGAATGTGTTACCTGTCTGTAGTTATTTTTTCATTTTATGTTTTTCAAATACTGTGTCTATGAGGGGGTCATGTCAAATACGTCAGTACACAAAATGTTAAAGTAGTTAGGATGGAGATATGTTTAATATGTGAGCACTCATGTTTGCCCAGTGGGATGTGAAGAGAAAGGTACATAAGATGTAATGTAGTCTAGAAGTGAAAATGTGGGCAGCTCTGACAAAACCTGAGATGTTTCTTCCTTTTCCTTGAAGTCTGCAGTGTTTGCTTTTATCATCCCTGCTCATCTGACTCAAACCCTACTTATCACCAGCAAGACCTGATTTTCACACATCTTACTATTTTATATTATTTTTTGTTCTATGTCATCTTATTGCAAACATTTTTTGCCACATTTATAAATACTTTAGTGATTCTTTTCTTTTTTTAGTTCTGATAACTATACTGTTTTGTGCAGTATTGTGTTAATAGTCTTTTGTCTCCTGTTGTAATTGCAGCAGAGGAATAACTGGGCTCTCCAAATGTTCTGATTCAGGATTTGAGCATTACAGAATAATCTTTTCACTTATTTTGTTATAACAAAACATGGCTGTTTGTGTTCGTGTGTGTGTGTGTGAGTGGATGCGTTTTTGCAACATTGTGGGGACCATGTTCAGGATTTTTACCATCACCGAGGGGACAGCTTGCCCTTGTCGGGACATTTTCCCGGTCCCCATGTGGCCAAACCCCATTTTGAGGGTCAAGATTAGGTTTTAGAGATTAAGTTACAATTAGGTTTTGGTTAAGGTTAGGACAATGGTTAGGTTTAGGCAATCAGCTATGGGCGTTAGGTTTAGGGTAAGGGGCTAGGGAATGCATTATGTCAATGGATATACCTCACAGGGATATAAAAAAAACCATGTGTTTGTGTGTGTGGTTGTGTGGGTGGGGTGCTCGGAGGGTGTCTCACCCCGGAGAGTAATTCATTGTAGAACAGCCACTGGTACAACACTACAATCACACTTTAGGTGTTTTTGTTCATACTGGTTGGTCCACATGAGCTCACCGAGGATGACATCTGCATAGACTAGATGTACATGTAGCACAACAGACAGACAGGCAGGCAGTCATGGGACTAAATGGACATTTAACTCATGGTGCAGAACAGAATACAGGGTGCCACAAAGCACAATGGGAAATATGTAAATAAGCCCCTCTACAACAAACCAACCACTGCAACCACTACAATATCAACTAAAAAAATATATATTTTTGGTTGCAGTATAGTGGCTGCAAATATTGTTTGTCATCCCTCTAGGTGTGGCTTTAATGTTAATTTGCCATATTGGTGTTTTTCATGTAGCGTGTTATTTGCACGGGTGGAAAAGAATTCATTTATTTAAATATTTAACAATAATTGAATGAACTTTGCTCAACATTTATTTGAGTTTCACCCTTAAAATCCCTGAGTTTGACCCATGGCTTATTGGCACATTTTTCACGTTGGCCCTTGGAAGCAAAAAGATGGGGTCTAGTTTGAAAAGTGAGATGGGGGGGATTGGGGGAGTGTATTTTGACTGTTGATGATTGGCAAGGAACCACTAAAGGCCTTCTGTAAAAGTGGGAAGGATAAATAAGGGTTTTAAAAAAATTAATTAAGTGAAAGGCAAACCCTCCACCAAACTCAGTGCCAGACAAATAGGAGTTTGCTATTAAAATTAAAAGTTTTTATCTATTTGGCTAATGTACAGGACACAAAAAAGTAATTACACTCTGAAAGGTGTCATAACCTAGTGTTTTGCATACACAACCCTTCTTAAATTATCTTCAAATTATTATTTTTTTAAATAATAGTTGGGTGGGAGGAAAATTTAATAGGCTCATTTTGACCTCTTTTATCCCCAACTTTTGTTTGTTGCGAGAGGGGGGGGGGGGGGCAGCACATACGCACGAGATTAGACCTGTCTGTAAGCGCGTTCACAAGGCAAGAGTCAAAGCCAAAACGAAGTTTTATCAGAACAGACCAAGTGAAGGAAATGATGTCCCAACAGAGAAAAACGTGATAAAAACGTAACGGTACGGTTGATAGAGAGAATCCGCGGAGTAAAAGGGCTGGACTCTGATGAATATAAGGAGCGGACGTCTGACGTGAAGTTACTCAAACAGCAACAACTGTGTTAGCTTTTGTAGCTACATTAGCAGCTTGTCACTGTTCATTTACCATCGTTTACTGGAAAAAACAAAATCACGTACTGTGGAGAGCGTGCTCTTGTGGCCGATTCTGGTGAGAAGACGGAACCACTTTCACTCTCCAGAGTTTCTGGCATGTTTTAACTGAGGTCCTATTTCAATACACGTTTTAACGTGAAAAAGTTAGATTTCGGGATGATGACTCCTTTAACAACTCAGTTAAAGATGCAAGTTACCTTTCAACTTTCAGAAAATATCTGCAAACATATGGGGTTTTACATGAAATCGTAACAGAAAAGATGCTCTAACTTTTTTTAATAGCTTTTGCAGAGTAAGATCTGTTTTCTTTACAGACTCAGTTGGAACCGGTTTAAAAAAAAACAAAAAACAGATTGAAAAAAGAAGAAATAATCTTTTGCGATTGGTCAGTTCTTTGTGGGCAATTAAACACCTGTATTTTGGTTTACTGTACACGATGATTACAGTAGTGACAATGAATTTCTCCACAATCCACTGTAGTTTATTAGTGTCCCTTATACATATTTTGAAATATTTCACATTTGATAATACATTAAGATACTGCCCTGATTACAGAAATCCATTGCAGTGAATCAGTTCATCTCTCCTGACCTGACATGCCACAGATGGCCACTTTGCCAGTAAAAGCACCAATACCAGACACCTTGTGTGTGTGATGGGCCCTTTCGGCTTTACTAAAATAGCTGCATTTGGCATCCCGGGAATGACAAGGTTGTCAGCACCCAAAGTAATCACTTAATGTTCATGTTCAGCTTTAATTTGAGGCTTCAAGCAAATCTTTTTGCTCTTGACTTTTCTAATGAGAGTGTGAAAACTTAGAGGTCGTTTCATGTGGCCTGCCACCTTTAGAATATAGATGTTATTCTTCATCACACAATAGGCCAAATGATAGAACCTTGACCAGAGCGGAGACCTGTACTACGAGGCAGGTTCAACATACTCAGGTTATCTTCATCTTTACTAATCCTAACAGAGGAGATCTTGATGAGCGGTGTAGGGCTGAATGATTTATCGTTTTCAGATCGAAATTGCGATTTCAGACCATGCAATCACAAGATCCCCAAAGCTGCAGTTTTTCCAACGTTCCTGACTGACCCAGGATCTGCTCTGTCAACTATTGTACACACATGCTACTTGCCGTCTCTGTACCAGCCAACTAAGCTCACCAATCAGAAGCTGAATGTTACTCATGGACAGGTCAGCTAACCAATCAGCATCAAGGCTGGGATGCTGCGCTTCGCACTGTGTAACCTTTACTCTAGAAAACGGCTTCAGTAGAACCTCATCCAGTTTCTAACTTTTGGTTCTGTTGTTGGAGAGAGGCTGCAGACCTCTGCTCCAGGTGCCTCTTGCTGTTTGTTGACCCGCTCCGTGCAATGAGGGAATTTTATGTTCAGTAAAATATAATCTTGAACTGTCTGCACCGCCAGAGTTCATGACTCAGCAGTTAAGTCAACCAACGATCAACTGATAACACAGTCTAGTGAAAAATGGCGTCTGATCTGTAAAATCAGATCAAATAATTTTAATAGGAATAAAAGTGCTTCTGAATTCCAACCAGTTTTCTTTTAACTTATAAAGTTTTGGGCTTTGCGCTGTGGACAGGAGCACAGTACTGGCAAGTAAATTAATGATCCAGCGGAATCCAGCGAAAAGGAGACGAATAATTAGCTGGACTTGCTACGTGAACGGGAGCAGCACACAGAAACTATCCTTGTTATCTGGAACATTAGTTAAGCCACACAGTTAAGTCCAGAAACGGGAGGAAAGTTATTGCTGCTGACATGAGAGGATGAGTACAGAACGCCGTTGTGGCCAAAAATGTGCGTCTAAATGTCAGAAATGCAACCTGATAAAAACAATCAGGGTAAAACCACCTGATCATTTATGATGTAGAAGCGTTTTCTTCACCTTAAGTTCAGGTGACAGAATGACAAAAATGAAGTAGAATGTAAAACCTGATGTTTGTTCAGATTTATTTTACAACCAATTAGTTCGATTCCCGGCTGGGGAGGGGGTTCGAACAATTCCAACAGTGGCCTTCCTGTGTGGAGTTTGCATGTTCTCCCCGTGTATGCGTGGGTTCTCTTCGGGTACTCCAGCTTCCTCTCACCATCCAAAGATATGCATGTTAGGTTAATTGGTCACTCTAAATTGTCCCTAGGTATGAATGTGAGTGTGAATGGTTGTCTGTCTCTCTGTGTTGGCCCTGCGACAGACTGGCGACCTGTCCAGGGTGTACCCCGCCTCTCACCTGATAATAGCTGGGATAGGCTCCAACAACCCCGCGACCCTGAACTGGATAAGCGGTATAGAAAATGACTGACTGAATACATTTTAATTCACATATGAATCCATGATAAATTCCCTGGTTTGTATGTTTCACTTAACGTAACCTACATACAAGAACTGTAAAAAGAAAATATATGGATTTCTTATTTGGATATTTATCAGTGCATTGTGATGAGAAATAGTTTAGATATTAAAAATAACATCTTTTTTACACTGGATATTCAAGTGTATAAAGCAGCATGCAGATTACCTGATTTGAAAAAGGCAGTAAGTGGGGTGATTAACTGTGGTAGAGGAAGGAGGACTGCAGGGGAATCTGAAAATCCCGGGAATTTCAGTGAATGTACATGCATGTTTTTTTCATAAATGCATTTGAAATTGAGCTAAACCTCACCTTTAATTGTCATCCTTGATTAAGAGTAATAGCATTTAGTGTTTTGATTATATAATGTAGGTAAGGTATCAACAAGATAGTCAACCCAGGCTTCAGGACTCTGGGCTTTTTATGTGTAATGGGTGGACCACTTGAAACACACTGATTGATACACCGCACACTCGTATGTTGTTGGTGAAAACACAGAAGTCTTTTATAATGCAGTGATGATCTTTATGCATATTGTTAAACACAGATTTTTATAATGTCATCACCCAGGGTGTCCAAATGTGGCGTGTGGAAACGTCCTTGTTCTGGGCATTCATTTATGCTCTGAAATCATTTCCCCTGGGCACACAGGTGTTTCTCCGTGCGATTGAATTAGCAGACAAGTCGCTGGTAAGCGGCTGGCAGTCAGCAGAAAGGGGAACTTTTTCATGCCCGCATCTGTACTGTAGGAGGCCTGATATTTTTGTATTTAAAACCCTTTCTCTGATTGATTTTATGCAGTATTCTAAATTTGAGTTTTTGAATTTGAGGTTTTCTTAAGCTGCAACTTCTAATCAGCAACATCCAAACAAATAAAAGCTTATTGATTCATATATTATTTGTCTATACAATATGTAAATTGCACCTTTTAAGATGAATTATGGAAATACGTGAACTTTTTCAGGATATTCTAATTTTTGGGGTAGTACCTGTATATCCCGTTTTGTATTTTCTTGACAGTTTGGAAAAAAGTTTTCCAACTTTGGTGCATTACTGCTAACTAGTGGACTGGAGTGTGCTGAGGGATATTCAGCTGGCTCTGCAGATGGATAAGCTGAAAATGCCTCTTGCTTATCACAGTGATCAGCTTAAATTTAATAATGATCTCATTTTGAGATAGTTTTATCACCGAGCTGAAAATAGTGGTCCGATTACTGGCAACATGTCCAGGATTTAGTCTCTTGCCTGATAGCAGCTAGGACAGACTCAAGCCCTCCTGCAACCCCCAATTGGAATAAACAGTTATAGAAAATGGATGAATAGAACGGTTAATGGATGGATCCTGTATGGGCTCCTGAGAGTTGCATGTGGCTTTGACACAATGGGCATCATTCCAAGCAGTCATGTCCCTATCTTTGGGTAAATGTATTTCAGAAGGGGCCAGCTATCTTATCTCAAGGAATGCCTGGCTTTGTGCTCAGTAATAATAAGCAACTCTCTTGGACATTAACTGTGATCCTCAGTTTTTCCTCCACTGTTCTCCCTCTTCCCTTATATAGCCTGAGCAGAGGAAAGTAAATATGCTGGAGCTTTTGAGTGAACCCTTCTAAAAACCACATCACCTTGAAAAAGAATCTGCCTCTTATGGTACTTTTATTCTGTTACTTTACATCAAAATGCCCACTTTTATTCAGTGATTGATTAATTCTTTCTAATCTATTCTTGAACAGCATGAGTGACTGGCCAGTGGGAGGTAAATTGAAGTGATACTAATCAGGAGATTAACTTGGAGGTTGTATAGGCCAATTAATAAGTAGCGACATATTTAACTTAGAAATATGGTTGTCAGGTTATGAAAATTAATCTAATATTATGTAATTAATTAATCTAAATTAATTGCATAAATCAATTTTTGTCACTAAAGTATTTAAAATACTAGCTGCAAATAACCGAAGTGATTATCACTGGATACATTAAGGGCACAGTCTCATGGGTTTTCTCAAACGAACTAGACTTGAATTATCTGGATTCTGGCTGCAGAGGTTTGACAACTCTAAACTGTCTCATGGTTATTTTCTGAAACGATTTGAGCATGAAACCATTGTCACCGCGTCCCCTGACGCAAATAAAAAAGGCGTGCATAACTTCAGTTCTTTCCCCACCCTTTGCGTCTAACCGTTTCGGACTTTGCAATCGTGCAGCCAACCTTTTCCAACCGTTCCGTGTTGACAACTGTTCCTAATTTTATGCATGGTCACATGGCACATGAAATACGGATCTAATCCCTTTTCTAGACTGGAGAACATTTTAATCATGACAAAAATGTCCATGTGATCTTGCTGTGAGGTAATTGTAATCACTTACTGCAAGTCCAGTGATACCTAGTCAGTGCAATTTTTGTTTGTTTCTTATGTCAGAGTTAACAGGATGATCTTACAGAAGAATCAATAACAAAACTCTTTTTCTTACTTAATAATGTCAGTCATTCATATATTTTCTGTACCGCTTATGCAGTTCAGGGTCATGGGGTTTGCTGGGGCCTATCCCAGCTATTATCAGGTGAGAGGTAGGTACACTCTGGAGAGGTTGCCAGTCTGTCCCAGGGCCACCACAGACAACCATTCACGCTCACATTCAATCCTAGGGGCAGTTTAGTGATCAATCAACCTAACATGCATGTCTTTGGATGGTAGGAGGAAGCCAGAGTACCCAGATAGCAGAGAGAACCCACGCATATATGGGGAGAATGTGCAAACTCCACGTGAGGATGTATCTGCATAGTAGAGGCTTATATATCTACATGAAATTGATGACATCTATTTTCATTTGTGGTTTGAAAGAAATATTACAAACAAATGAGCAAAAAAAAAAAACAAGTAAACTAGCATGATGGGGCTCTGAAGCTAAAATTTTTTGAGCAACACTTAGACAATCACTGCAATCAGGTGTTTTCTCTAATGTTCACAAAGACTTCTAGAGTTCTTTACAGGTATTTTGCTCCACTGTTCATGGGAAAGGTGCTCTTTTGTGTCTGGGACTTTTTTTTAAATTATTTACAACCACAATTCAAAAACAATATTGTATTTCACAAAATTATAATTTTGTACATTTTTATTTATCATTAGCCTCTTTAGTTTCTTGTTATTTGAATTACTTTTGTGAATATAGCCTTTTGTTTAATTGGAGGGTATGAATAACTCTGAGGATGACTGTGTTTTCCACACACACACACATGAATGTTGCTTTTTTGTGTTGTTATGAAGATGCAGAAAGAGGTTTGAGCTAGGGCTGGGCGATATATCTAATATAATCGAGGTATCATGGCTAGCCCCCTGTGGGGGGTATAGAAAATGACTATATTCGTCATATCCGGGTATTCTATTGCTTTTAGTTGCAGGCAGGGTTTTCTTACTTCTCGTCTCTCTGCACTGCTCTGCACAGAGATAAAACAAGCGCTCCTAGTTGCGTACATCACGTATGTTACGTGTTACGTCATGTGCCCAGCAGTAGCAGCTTCTCTGGCAGACAGCTCAGGTCGCAGGTGCAGCGCGAGTTATAAAGAAATGGAGGAGGAAGAATTTCAACCAACCAACAACTGTAATTAACACACGTACACAGCACAATACTTACAAAGACTTCAGTTTTCTGAGGCTCACGCGTGTAGAACACATTTGGTGCACACGTGAGTTGTTTCCTTGCTGGTTTCTCTGATAACTCGCTCGCAACATTGCTGGTGAAAAAACAACAAAGATTCTTGTTAAGGCGAGAGCACTCACTTGCTCGTTCGCATAACTGAGCATACGTTTTAACAAAGAGCTTTTTCCAGAAGATGTGTCACACCAATTATATCTGAAATCCAAACGTTTTAGCTGTTTTTAGCATGAAATGACTTTTACTGTAATAACTGTCAACTTATTTATTTCCTTTTTTAATGTAAATAATTCACACCATGAACTAATTATCTCTTTCTTTTACCAAAATGCTTAACAATTGTAGTAGGTACTTTGTTTTGTTCTAAAGTTACATGATGTTTATTGCACTGCTTTAACTGTTCAATAAATACAGTTTTGATCAATTTGTTTAATTATGATTTCACACTTTTGGCATGAATGTTTAACATCAGCAAATATCAATGCAGTATGAACAGTAATATTTGTAGACACAGAATCATCTTACTGATGTCATTAAATGCATCAGAGCATTAATTCAAGCGGAAGGTAAACTATCAAGATGAATATTGTGTATCGTGACATACCATGACAATATTGGGATATTACTAAAAGGCAATGTTGCCCAGCCCTAGTTTGAACTCAGTTCTTTACAATTCTACATAAATTTTGGTTCCACTGCTCCAAGGTCCCAGTGAGTGTTGATGAGTCCTTTGATCACAACCCTTGCAAGGCTCTTTGTTACATCTATTTGGTTTTCTGCAATTTTGGAATTCCAGAGAGGGATAAGACATGCTCTGTTGGCCTTAAGGCCCCACAACATTGATAGCAAAAAGTTTCCTGTGCACAATTAAAAATGTCTGAGTAATTATTTATTTCTCCATGTGGCATTTACCGAAGGATGACTGAAGGAAGTGAAATTGTTTGGTAAAGCCATGGCTCTGTGTTACAGTGCTTGTTGGTGTTTTGATTATTGGGCAGCTTCTTTCATTTGTAATTTAAACAGAAAATTGCCATCTATGATGCTTTTAAACCTTTTTTAGTTTGCAGGTAGGGACCGTTTTGGTTCAGCAAAGCTAATCAACATACTGCGATATACACCTCTATATATAAAACTTGTTAGATTATCATTTCATTATTTCCTTTATTAGGAGAAGTGTAGTTTTTCTCAACTCATTATTATGAGTCTGTGCTGCTGGTGTAATATTCTATCCTCACTTTGCTACTTTTCGTGATCAGTCGATCCCCCACATCACAAACATCATCAATCTCAGTAGCTAAAATCATTATTACTATCATGACTAGGGAAAAATGAAATAATACATTTTATGAGCTACATTTTTCCTAAAGGCTGTTGATGAGATCCAATCAATCAAAAGTGGGTACAGAGCTTAACGCAGCCGGTGATGTGGTGTCCTTATCATAGCTGTGTAATGGCTTCACCATCAGGCACAAGGCTCAGGCCACACTGACAGCCATCTGACAGCCATTAGCCACTGGCCACCAGGCTCAGGCCATGCTATATACACAACTCCACTACTTCCTAAACCTAGTAGTGCTCCTCTGTTTCCAGTCTTTCATCATTGGACAAACTGATTAATCCAGGTGTGTCTGGCCATCGTTGTCGTATCATAAAAGACAGGAAACAGACAAGCACTACAAAGTTCAGGAAGTAGTTGAGTAGTGCATATAGCCCATTGATAGTTTTCAGTCACGTGACCTGCCAGGAGCCCTGTGGGAAAAAGATGACGGGGCGTAGGGGACTCCAAGCTGACAGACTAGAGAACAGTTGTTTAAATCACCTGTCAGTCGCTGAGAAGGAAAGATGCAGTATAAGTTGGAAGTGTTGGACACTTGTGACCTGTATAAAGAATCGACTGCTGTGTACAAGCCGTCAAAAATCACCATGTCGCTGCCGCAACAGCATTCAGTGATATTTACGTCTGTCCGGTTGGGAACCCATCATCATACACCGCTGGCAGCATGAAGGTATACAAGAGCACTGACAGTTCTCCTTTAAACAACTGCTGTTCAAACAGAAACAACAGAAATAGAAACATTTCATCTCATTTTTACTTAACTTCAGATTTAGAAAGGATGGAGTGCTATCAAGACGTAAATAAAAACATAGGACAGGTATGCATGAAAAACAAAGAAAATCATTCAAATATCAGTGAAGGGGTGGTTTGGATAGGGAGGGGGGAGGGGAAAGAAAGAGGGCTGGAGGGGGGGGGAAAAAAAAAAAAAAAAATAAAAAAAAAAAAAAAAAAAAAAAAAAAAAAAAAAAAAAAACAAAAAAAAAAAAAAAGAAAGAAAAAAAAAAGAAGGGGGGGGGGGGGGGGGGGGCGGGGGGGGCCCCCCCGCCCTCCCCTGGCCTCGGGGGGGCCCCCGGCCCCCCCCCCCCGGGGCCCCCGCCCCCCCACCCTTTTAGGGGGCCCACAAAAAAAAAAAAAAAAAAACAGTAACATCTTGTCTTTGTGCTGTTCAGCTGAATATGCATGTAACAGGATTTCCACATCCTTACTTTAGTTATTTACATTACTGCATCCGTCCGTTTTAGCTAGTAGCTTAAACATCTACTCATGAGAATGACAGCAGGCGGCTATTCGCCTCAATATGACAACAAACCACATCAACACATATACATAAGGTTTTGTTTATGGCTAAAACTACGCTAACTACATACGCATAAATGTAGGCCAAAGACAGTTAAAAAAGGACTTAAGATCTGGTTACGTCTGAATGGATCACCGCGAGCATCCGTGAATTTTCGCCGAATTCGTCACCAGCTTAAGCTGGTCAAGCTGGTTTTAGCTGGTAGCTGGTTTAAGCTACGTTTTGGTTAGCTGGTAGCTGGTCAGGCAGGTCTGGCTGGTTTTAGCTGGTTTTGGCTGGTCTTGGCTGGTTTTAGCTGGTAGCTGGTTTTAGCTAGGTTTTAGTCAGCTGGTAGCTGGTCTTAGCTGGTCAAGTTGTCTTGGCTGGTCTTAGCTGGTCAGGCTGGTTTTGGCTGGTCTTAGCTGGTCAGGCTGGTTTTAGCTGGTAGCTGGTTTAAGCTACGTTTTGGTTAGCTGGTAGCTGGTCTTAGCTGGTCAGGCAGGTCTGGCTGGTTTTGGCTGGTAGCTGGTTTTAGCTGGTAGCTGGTTTTAGCTAGGTTTTGGTCAGCTGGTAGCTGGTCTTAGCTGGTCAAGTTGTCTTGGCTGGTCTTAGCTGGTCAGGCTGGTTTTGGGTGGTCTTAGCTGATTTTGGCTGGTCTTAGCTGGTCAGGCTGGTCTGGCTGGTTTTAGCTGGTAGCTGGTAAGGTTTTGGTCAGCTGGTAGCTGGTCTTCGCTGGTCAAGTTGTCTTGGCTGGTCTTAGCTGGTCTGGCTGGTTTTGGCTGGTCTAAGCTGGTCTTGGCTGGTCTTGGCTGGTCAGGTGGGTCTTAGCTGGTTTTGGCTGGTCTTTGCTGGTTTTGGCTGGTCAGGCTGGTCTTAGCTGGTTTTGCTGGTCAGGCTGGGCTTAGCTGGTTCTGGCTGGTCTTAGCTGGTCTTGGATGGTCAAACTGGTCTTAGCTGGTCGGCTGACATTGACTGGTCAGGTCAGACTTGCAGACTTCTGCAATTCAAATAATCCAAGCATAGACAAATGGAACTCTTAGGGTAGGTGGTGGTTTTTGAAGGTCTGGAAGCTGGTTGAAAGACCAAAAACATCAATTCTGTCAAATTAGACAAAGTATGTGTTGTCCCTAATCTGATGCAGCACATGTTAAAATTCAACGCATCTTGTGTAATTTTTAACACATCCGTTCTAAGAGTGTGGTTGATGTTATTAGCTGGTTCAACAGGCTGGTTGATGGTCTTAACGTAGCTGGTTCTAGGTCTGGTTCTGGTCTAGAAGCTGGTTTAACAGACTGGTCTTTCAACACATCTACAACAGGAATAACCCAAAAAATGTGTTACTTTGACACAAATATGTGTAAAAGATGTGTTTTGACAATGTACCTTAAAAAATGTTTATTTCCAGATATAAATATACATGTTTTTGTACATTTATTAAATTAATCATGCTTTAGAGATACAGTTGAGCTTGAAAGTTTCCATCCCCTGACATTAAAGCCAACAAAAAATCAGCTGTCAGTGAAATAAATTGAAATTGACAAAAGTAATTAAAAAAAACTTTTATGAACATCATGACATTGACTTTGAACTATGGTTCAACAAAATAGTTAAAAGCAAAAGAAAAAATGAAAGAAATTAACAAGCACGATGGGACTCCTGAGCTAAAATGTTGTTGAGCAACACTTTAAAACAATCACTGCAGTTGGGTGTTTTCTGTAACATCCAATCAGACATCTGCACCCATTGACAGTTATTTTGACCCACTGATTATGAGGAAGGTGCTCTAATTTGTCTGGGACAGTTTTGTTTGTTTATTAAAAAATGTAAAATCAATATTTTATTTTACTAAGGTATAATTTTGTAAACGTATTTGTAATTACTTTTTCAGTTCCATGTTATTTGAATTACTATTGTAAATTGAGCATTTTCATAGGTGATTATTTTTTGTTCAGGGGCTGTGAGTAACAAAATAGCTGCATCTGTTCTAAAAAATTACTTGTTTACTTTAACAATTTTGAAATACAAATAAATATCCATAAAACCTGGGATATTCAACATTCTGGGATTAACATGTTAATCTTGGCTTGGTCAGTGAAGATACAGAAACATGAAAAAAGCTAAATGTAAAATAATCTTAATTTCTTCGACATTAAACAGTTCTGTAATGCAGCACTCTGGTCCATAAACTGTATTGAGTTGGTGTTTGGTGATGTAGCACAGGGCTTCTCAGCCCTGGTCGTCAGGATCCCCTGCCCTGCATGTATTCCAGGTTTCCAACTCCACCACACCTGCTTCAGATCAACTCAACCTCCTAATCAAGTTCTTTGCAAGCTGCTCACGAGACTTTCATCTGAGTCAGGTGTGTTAAAGTAGGAATATCTTGAAAACCAGCAGGACAGGGGTCCCTGAGGACCAGGATTGAGAAACACTGATGTAGTATGTGCTCTATGGAGATGGACTGAAAATGAATATAGGTTTTGATATGTCCTTGGACAACTATCATGGCCACATATAGTTTCAACATTCTGTCTGTCCCATAAGAGTATTTCACAAAGATGCCAAAAAGAGGTTTTTCACTTCTGTGAACAAAAACTGTCCACAGTTTGGACATATGAACATTTTACTTGCAAATTTTAAGCAGTAAAGTTAAATCAGCTCCAGTACCTTGGTTTTCCTTTGTGTGGAGAAGGCAGGTCATAAATGTACTCCAAAAAAGTAGACAGAGCTGAGAGGAGTTGGGTGAGAAGTTACAAACCCAATAAAGTTTGAATAGCTTGTCCAATGTACAGGTCAGGCCATCATCCAATGGAATGGCGAATTTGTCGTTCTAGGAAATGATGAAATACTGCTTGGATGAACTCCTCAGATTACCAATGCACATCAGCTGGGGTTGGTGAGTCTTGGATGAATCTACAGGATTATTGCAATACTTAAAAGACAGAAGACAAAAAGTGTATTTAGTAAAGTGATAAGTAGTGCTGAGATGTGCCCTTTTTCTAAAGTAGATTAAATTAAAACTTTACTGACTACATATACTGGTGTAAAATCAAGGTCTGTTATTGCAGAGCTCAAACTGCATCGACTAGCACTGACTGGCGGAAGCAGGTGTACCAAAAGCAAAAGGGCAGTGCAACAAATCTCTGAAAACTGGATCATAGAAATGTTCCTGAGGGGGGAAAACAAATGTTAGTAACCTAAAAAAATATATACATGGTTTATGCAGGTTTCAGCAATCTCATTTAATTCTTTTTAATGCCACTTTAAACTAATTTCATACTTCTGTCCAACTGCCAATACTTTCACAAACACATATTATAAGCATTAAAGCAGAACTCAGTATTTTCAGCTCAGGGCTCCCCCTAGTGGCGTCCTTTCACTGTCGTCAAGTTCAACCCCCCTGCACCCCCACAGCACACAGACGGCTTCTCCACCTGTCTTTCCTCTATTTTGATCCCTGGATATTTTTCTAAGTGTTTACTAGCTTGTTGATGCTACTTTGCTGCGTTGGTAGCAGCACCTCGTCTCCCTCTGCTCAAAGCAGAGTCGTGTCTCTTCTGAAACGGGACGTTTTACCCGCGATTTGCGGGTAAATATGCCGTGGATTATATTTTTCACTGGTGTTGGCGAGTAGCAGGTAAGAATACGAACTTTTATTTACTTTTTGCGGACGTGACAAGTGATTATTGAGCCTGAAGCAGTGATGCTTCACCCGGCGCCCAGGCAGCACAAGCTACGTGAATCACTCTGGTCCAGCAAAGAGTTAGTTATGAGAGCCAGGAGCCGTGTTTAGGTGGTGTGAAGCTAAAAAAAATGTTTTCTTCGAATTAGCGCTGGTAGTCTGGTTCAAATCAGAGCTGGAAGCAGCTCGGTAGATAGGGGACCTGAGTACCGCACAGTGGTTTCTGTTGTCGCAAGTTCTGCTCGGGTCGGCGCAGGCAAAGTTGTATAGAGCTGCTCGCAGGCCAGAGGCCCCGGCGGGAGGGGGGGAAACATTGAATCGCCCCGTAAACACTCTGTTTAGCCCCACGGGAATTCCAAAAAGCATTTATTGAGGTAAAAAAGTTACTGAGTTTCCCCTTTAAATAATGCTTACTTTTAATATCTGAAAATCCGAATGTAACATAAACGTAACAAAGCTCTTCACAAAATAAGAAACCAAAAGGAAATTTGGTCATTTGGTCAGGACATTTAACAATGTCTGATCTGCCCTGCAGATCGCAAAACAACATTCACCAATAATTCTAATGAACATACTGCATAAATGGCAGTTGGCAAATTTGCCAAAACGTTGAATTATCCCTTTAGATTCAATATACTACATTTCACATATATTCATGTCAACCAGACAAACTTCAAGCAGGCACCACCATCTAAACTGAATGATGCTTAGACCTGGTATTGAAACAGGGCGTAGCCAGACTTTTGTTTCTGTCCTCCCCACACCACCACCCACACTAGCGTTTCCCCTAGAATTTTTTTCAGGCCTGGTGGTACCAATAAATTTCAGCACCTAAAGGCCGATACTGATAACCGAAAACACATACATACCTGATAATAATGTAGTGTGACCTGCGAAATACAGCAATAACAAACATCTAGGCCTATATTGGTGAATGACATCACTTAATTGAAATCATTAGGATTAATCTGGCTAATCAAAGTCTCAGGTAGGGTAACCAGATTCCATCTGACCAAATGTGGAACAAAAACTAGATAAGTGTAGGACAATAACAAATTATTCATACTTTCTCATTAAAGAAGGAAAAAAAAACAATGAACTGCCAGTGAAATAAGCTGAAACTGACAAAAGTAATAAATAAAATTCAACGATCAACGAAGCATACAACCTACTAACAAAGTAACAACAAAAAACATGAGCAAAAACATATTTTCCTTTGAGAAAAGCCTCCAGAGCAGCGTTTTGCTCTCCTCTCAGTGAAGAAATATTCCAATAAAACTTGAGTGATAGCCACGCTGACACTAGTTTCCTCTGCTGAAGCCGCCATGTTGTTTAGACTGAACTGTCGCTTCTTGTTGCATCACACCTCAACCCGCCTCAAAGGCAACGCTGATTGGACGTTTGTTTGGTGAACTGCTCCAAATTCTCTTCAATGGAAAGAAGCCAGACTGATCTGCGAGTGAAAACCTGAAGTTCGCAAGATCTGGATGGTCTCACGAGGCTACTGCAGACCTCCTATATGGCCACACTAGGGATGCACGATATAATCTGACCCCTATTGGTCTGGCTAACTGAGTATCGGACATCAGCCACCCCACGGATATCGATCAGCCTGCTCTTTCTGGAGAAACCCCCAAAACTACTTCTTCAAAAACTTTTTTTTAAAAACAGACTTTCAAACTTCTAGAGACTAGGGGTGGGAAAAAAATATTGGTACACTGACATATCGCAATATTGACTTTTAAAAATGCGGTATCAATATATTTTACTGATAAAATCTCGCAATATTTCATCACTCTGTTACAATATCTCACGAGAATTCACAAAAATTTTGTGATATTTTTATATGCTGATATCATACTGACATTTAAAAACGAAGTATCTATTTTGCTAATGAAATCTCGCAATATTTCATCATTCTGTTACAAAATCTCGTGAGAATTCACACAATATGATGAGATGTTTAACAGAATGATTACATCGCACAAAATTTTGATAGTAAAATAGATTGATACCATGTTTTTAAATATCAATTTGATATTTGTTTATGAATATATTACAATATTTCAGTAAATCAATATTTTTTCCCACCCCTATTTTTCAGTGTTGGAAATGGATAACAAAACAGCTATTTGCAATGACTGCTTATTTTTTTTCAGCTTTAATATCAGTTATCGGCCACATGAGTTTTTAAATATCTGTATATTGGATATCGGCCAAAATTCCAATATCGTGCATCCCTAGGCTACACACATCTGAATTCAACCTTGCCATCCACCCCTGGGGGAGTGGATGGCCCAGTGGTAGTGTCGTGGGCTTGGGCGGGGGGGACCAGGGCTCGATTCCCCAACACGACCCCTAGGTGAACCACTGTGGACCCCTGAGCAAGGTCCTTAACCCCACCAACTGCTCCCCGGGCGCTTCAAGTAGCAGCCCACTGCTCTCTGATACTCACAGTGCAGAGATGGGTGAAATGCAGAGCCCTATTTTCCACTCGGGGATCATCCCAGTATATCAAAAATAAATAAATAAATTCTATGACATCAGCAAACAGTTTCTCCCTCTTTAACTGTGTAATCAAACAGAATCAGAGGTCTTGTTCTCTCTACGACCACCGCTGTGTCAGTCTGGAGTCATGACCAATGCTTCCTTATTTCCAGTTTCTGACCTGTATGACTGCAGAGTTGCACAGTGTAGTTGGTAAACACTTGACAGCAGCTGTTAGTGTTTGTGTTTGGGCTTTAGCAGAAACCTGTCCATGACTGGGAAGATTTTTTTTTTTTGTCACCCTCTGATTTTTCGTATCGTTTCACGTCACGCTCCCCGCCGCGCAGCGTGGAAACATTTACTCTGACAAATGTGGACCTGCACTAAAGTCAAGACTTTGAGACTGACTGACATTTTAGTTATTCACATCAGCAGTCGGACTTTTCATGATTTTTAATGACCCACGGAAACCCTTATATATATATATATATATATATATATATATATATACTGTGCCAGGCTAAAAAAAAAAAAAAAAACTACTCTTCTGTCTACAGACCCTGGACAGGTAAACTTTATCTAAACGAAGATTAAAGAACCATAGAGAATTATATATTTTTTAAAAATTTAAATAAATAAAATAAACCTTGATGTCTGGTTGTTTAAGCAGTGAAAAAACATGTTAATAAAGCTAAAGAAGAGGTGCCTTTAACAAAATTCAGGTCTAAGTAGATAATTATCATTATAGATATTCCAATACCATTTTATTTCCTCTCGATACCAATTCCAATATTGTGCTTAAAGTATCAGCTGATACAGACCACTGACCCCACTATGTTAAAATAAAAATATATCAGATCACAATGACTGTAATATGATTATCATGGTGATAAGGCTTGGCTCAGGTTAAACTCTTCATATAACATGAATGAATACAGCTGATTGAAGCTATTTGTTTTCACATTCTTGCTGGTGGGAGAATCCAGTATGAAATACTGCAACATCACCAACATGATTACTGTTAGCTCCTGGTCTAACAGGTGTCAGGTGGTCTGTTCTTCCACGCCCCTCTAAAACAGCAGGCAGCAAAGCACAAAAATCAGGAAATAGATTCCTAATCTAATAAATTACATGGATCAGTGCCTGAACTCCGGTACTCGCCGACAACCGATACTGGTATTGTTATCAGAACTATGTTATCTAACTTTATTCTTGAATTATGATTCAAGGGGTGTTACGAGTTCTTCACAGGCTGTAGTGCTGGTTTTACTTACAAATTCTTTGCCTTGTCCTGCCACACGAACACTCAGCGATGGGAAGGTGGAGATTAAACTTTGGGCTAGAGCCAGCTTCTCGGCACTCACAGGGCAACTTTACAAACAATTTTTAAAAAAGAGGAAAGAAACCATCACCACTCATTCATTAAGTCACAAAAGTTGCATTTTTGGCCTCTGTGAAGGTTAACATTACCTGTAACATGTGGCATCATTTCTGCAAACTTGAAACAAAATGATGTGAGCAAATATACGGTACTTACAAGCCACATCTCTCCACTAAATCCATGATGCATGTCTTCACTAGAAGCTTTCTGGATGGCACTGGCAGGATGCCTGGGTCTTGTATTCCTTGAAAATTTGTGGGGCTTTTTTCATCAGAGGGGACATTTTTTAACCAACCTCTTCCATATCAGAGGGGACCTACACAGAATACATTATACACACATTTTTGCGGTCAGGTTTGTAGAGATAAAAGTAATATTCCAATGAAAAACATGATTGAGAAAATAAAGGGGAAAATACTACGGCTGGGGAAAAAAATCGATACACCGAAGTTTCGCGATATTTTCATATGCTGATATCATATTGATATGTAAAAATGTGGTATAGATCTATTTTACTAATGAAATCTCATGAGATTTTGTTTCAGTCACGAAATCTTGTGGGTTTTTGTTGGTAAAAATAGATCAGTATTGCATTTTTGAATCTCTATATGAAATCTGCATATGAAAATATCGCGATATTTCAGTGTTTCCATTTTTTTTTTCCCAGCCCTAGAAAATAAGCTCTTAAATTAAAATTTAACAACCTGGAATCTATCAAAGTCCTTAATTGCTATTCATGTCAACATCAATATATTCTCTGAAATCAGTGTTACAAACCTGTCCAGAACACAAGCTTGCTGACAAATTATGTCAATGGAGTTCTGACTATAAAATTACTATAAATTCTGCATTGTGATAAAAAAAAATCCTCAGTCTGCCATCTCCTTAGCACCTTTGAGTCATATTACATAAATTCATATCCATTTTTTCTCTGACTTTAGTGTTTAAAGCTGCTTTTGAAAATGACATCTTAACTACTTATTTGCTCAATTTCTCTCACTAATGACAGATAAAGCAGCACCTGCAGTCAACCCTTCTTCTAAAACAATTTTTCAAGCACGGATTTTGATATTTACAAACAGACAAAGACGAAAACTGTTTCATCATTGATAAATGCAAGACAACTTCTGTTTCCATCATAATAATGCGGGAAGCTTCATCTGATATGCTCAGCAACTTTGAAAAGCCAGCGGGGAAACACAATCTCACAGTCGAGTTTAACGGTCACGCGAGTTTAAAGGTGCCATGACATCAAATTTCACTTTTCTGGGGTTTTAGGTGTATAATATGATCTGTTGTGCACTGATGAGGCCATGTGAATGTCCAGAGTGAGAATCAAAGTTCCTGTTTATGGTCTGTCAGCTTTGTCTCTCTGCACAGAAACGGTTGAATCAGACAGCAGGCTATCATTCTACGTAGTTCTATCATTCTACGTAGTTCTATCATTCTACGTAATTTAATTGCTCCAATAAGAGCACACTATCAAGTAAACAGCCCCCCCCCCCCCCCCCACCACCTCTCTCTCTCTCCTAACGGTCTATGCACCGTCCGCTCTCCCCCTCCCCTCCCTGTCTGATTCAGCTGCGTGTATGGAGCTAGTAGTAACTTCTGTGCAGTCAGGTCTGGATTTTCAAACAAATGGATTTAAAAGAAAACTTCTGCAGCAACACTGAGGGAGGGGGCCACAACCTTGTCATTACCTGTAAGTTTATTTATTTTCTAAATGCTGTCTTGTCTGATAAACGTAGCTCACACTGTCTGAAGTGCCCATGTTGCTAGCAGTTAGCCTTTAGCAAACTCCGACCGCAGCTTGACCTAGATTCTCCAAATAAGGTCATAGCCAAATAAGATGTAGCCAATCAAAATGAAGTCAACGTGGTCTCCGGGTAAAGCTCCATATCATCACCTGACCCAACTGTATTACTGAGGAAGTGAGGTCTGGTGTTTCAAAACAATACTCCGCTGTAAAAAATGCCGTCTTTTTCTTTGGAGTATTTACATATGCAGTAATGCCAACAACATAAACTAGTTTTTAACTGCTATGTCATCACTCCTTTAAAAAAGAAAAAAAAAAAAAAAAAAGCTCGAAGAAAAAAAATCACGGCGCACATCTCAGAGTACTTATTCTTATGCGATATAAAAGTGTGATGCTGAAAAAGTGCATCTTTCCCCAAATCTGCTTAAGGGAATACTTAATGTCAATAGTGTTTGAGCACCCCACATCTGAATCAATGTTAGCTAAATGTTTTAGCTGCATTCACACATGATAGGTGGTCAAATGCTTTGCGCCAGCCGTCCTTACCAAACACTAAATTATTTGCTGTATGGGAATCTTTTTGCATCTGTCAACCATTAACGAGTGATGATTTTTATACAAAATTTAAATATGATTATAGTGTAGATTTACTAATCTGTAATGACACGGTGTCCTTTAGTCATGAATATGTCCAACAAGCCGAACAGTTCCTGGTTTACTAAAGATTTGGAGCATACACAGATCCTTATATCAGTGTTTGGCTGAAATGATTCCAGACAGCGGGAAAAACTCATCTGATGGGAGCAGATGAGAGAATCAGCCAAAATCATACTAAAAAAAATAAGAAAAAAAAAATCCAAACTCAAAGCAGATTCTCAAGAGTCTAATGGGAATTGTGAAAATAAACTCCATGTAAACCATAAATGTAAGATTTTTTTGTTGTTGCTGAAATCCCAGAGGAGAATGGGGAAAAGTAAGAAAAAGGACCAGTCTCGCTGGGTTTGTAGACTCATCTTCTGATGATCCAGTCTCTAAAAGAAATCCCCCACCTCCAGTGAATCTGGCTCCCTGCTACGTTAACAAATAGCAGGTTTTAACACATGAAAGAAGCCTCTCCTGCAGATTCCCTGTGCTTTCATACTCATTTTCAGTTCGCATTTCTGCCTTTTTTTACAAAAACCCAAGATCATTCTTCAACTGACAGGAAAGTTACACAAACGCATTTAACACAACGTTGATGCAACCACAGCACCAAGTCAAACACAACTATACGGCACCACCACTAACACAGGTTGGAGACCAGACATTCCACCCCAGCAAATTCTCTTATATTCTGTCTTATATCCTGTGTGTGTGGGTGAGTGCTTGTGTATCTATACGACTACATGTTGCATGCATGATGTGTATATTTACTCACGAGTCAAGCCATTTAATATTCAACTAACATGAATACATTAGAGGGAGAAAATCAAAGACAGTGCAGGAACAAGTACAGGAAGCGACAAACCTCACGCTGGATAATGTTGCAATTTCATGGGATTAATAAAGTATTTCTAATTTAATTTAATGTTTTTGTATATTCGTATTTAATGCATTTGTAATTTAATGTAATTTACTGTATTTTAGATATAAAGTCATGGATGGCAGAGAACTTTTTACAGCTCAACCAGGACAAAACTGAAGTTTTAATCATCGGTCCTGAAGACAAGAGAGAGATCATTTTACCAAAACTGCTAAATGTTACTCCCTCTCAGCATGTGAGAAATCTGGGTGTTATTTTTGACTCTGAACTGAGTTTTGTTCCACATATCAGAGGTGTCACAAAGACAGGTTTTTATCATCTTAAAAACATCGCCAGAGTCCGCCCTTTTCTCTCTTTTGCCAGCACGGAGGTGCTGATACATGCTTTTATTTGTGGTAGACTGGATTCCTGTAATGCCCTGCTCTCTGGTCTTCCTAAAAAGGGTATTTCTAGTTTACAAGTACTTCAGAACTCAGCGGCACGAGTTCTGATGAGGACCAGAGGGCGGGAACACATTACACCAGTTTTAAAATCGCTGCATGGGCTCCCCGTGCGTTTCAGGATTGACTTTAAGGTTCTTTTAGTGGTTTATAAATGTCTTAATGGTCTTGGGCCTTCTTATTTATCTGACTTGCTTTTAAACTATGAACCCTCGCGGACCCTGAGGTCCTCTGGTACCGGCCTTTTAGTTGTTCCCAGAGTGAGAACTAAAACTCATGGCGAGGCCTCATTCCACCATTATGGACCTCGTCTGTGGACCAGCCTGCCAGAGAACCTCAGGGCTGCAGAGACTGTTGATGTTTTTAAGAAGAGGCTCAAGACCCTTTTAACTTGGACTTTAATTAAATTTTTATTTATTTTATATTTATTGTTTATTCATTTATTTATTTTTATTGTGCTTGTTTGTTTGTTTGTTTTTTAAAACCCTCCCTCCTTATTTATATTTTAATTTTTACTTGTTCTTACTGTTTAACATTTTTAACTCCAGTGTTTTCCTAATGGGGATCCTTCATGCTGGGGGCCTTGCCTGCTTGGCTAGCAGGGGCGTTACCATGGTGATCTTCCTTCTCGGGTGGCTTAGGGACTCTCAATGCAGCATATGGTGTGGGGTGGACCCTGGCCTGCTTCGATCTTGGTGATCTCCGGTGGTGGCGATGTCTCTGGTCATGGGGGGGCTGGCTCCTGGTGTGAATGGATCCCCAAGACACCGTTTTCCTCACAGCAGTGTCAGGTCAGAGTAGATCTATTTAGTATATTTAGTTACTGAAAAAGAACAGAAGCTCAACTTTGGATAGGATAGGGGTTGTGGGTGGCTGGTGGGTGGAAGGGTTGCCTGAATGTTTTGGGTGTGTGTGTGTGTGTGTGTGTGCATGAATGCATGCAAGTAAGAGACATTATTTTTGATCAGATGTGCTTTCTTTATTTTCTTTTTTTTCTTCTCTGTGTGTGCCTTGTTTCATTTTAAGTCTTAAGTCTGGTCACATTTTAAGTCTTTACAAATGACTTTTGTTTTTAACATAACATTGTTTTTATGTAAAGCACTTTGTGTTACTTCTTGTATGAAAAGTGCTTCATAAATAATGATTTGATTTGATTAATGTGAAAGCTTTTATTTCACTTTGTTTTTTTTAGATTATTTATCATCATTCACTTTTTTCTATGAAAATTTAATTTTACCCACAACCAATTCAACAGAGAAGTAGGGAAACAGGGAAGGCCAGACTTTCCCTTGACTTCTTCCAGCTCATCTGTTCCTGCACAGGGATGAAGTCCAGTGTGCCTGGGGTCTTCCCAGAGCTTCCTCGAGTGGGACGTGCCTGAAATGTCTCATCAGGGACATTTTATGCCACATTAGGTTTTACATGAAAGTCGCCCTGCTCCAGTCTTGTCTGGAAGTTTTTTTTGTTTTTTTCCCCATTCTCTTGCCATTGGCTACTCTTGGTGTCAACTGTACATGTCATGTGACAGCTGCAATTTAAAAAGAATGTTTAGGCAAGAATATCTTTATTACTCCAAGGTATTTACTCTCCCTGATCATAGATCATTTAGTAACTGAATAAGTTTTTGTTTGGTTGTACAATTTGTTTGAAATATGAAGTAAGCATTTATTAGTACAACCCTATCTACAAACTGGAAAACCGGAAGAAGTACAGTACCAGCCTACACTGCAATTAAAAAATTCTGTAATGAATCTTCACATTTTTATTTTATCAACATAAATCAGGTAATTACTACTTAGTAGTTTTATTAGATATTTGATGTGTGGTAAAGACTATCGTTTGCAAGCCTATAATTCGAACTTGATGCTGATATATTTTCAACTGTATGGAGACAGATTTTTTGTTAATTGGTCTGACTTGTCCATAAAACTCAGACAGGCAACCCAAAGTGGTTTGATGACGTTTTTAAACAACACCCTTTTGTGCAGTTGTACTTGTGCCTTCATCAAAGAAGTCAAGACAGCTTTCTATCCTGACCACCAGCCCACCTTATGTTGGTCTGCAGGCCACTGGTTCTTTCCTTAAATGATACCAGGCTGACCCAGCATTCATGCTTTGAAAACCTGTAATGCATTTGAAGCTTTTCCTTAGGTGGAATCTTGTTTTGTTCCTTCCTGTCCAGAATTTTTAAACTGAAGAGGTCAATCTTCAAATAAATATGTGTTGTAGAGTCCACCAGAACCCCACCTATCCATAACAGGATTAATGAGGTTACTCATGTTTCAGTTTGGATCAATGCACTTTGTTAAAGACTTGTGTGTCAAATTTTAAATCACAGGTTTCCACTTTGAATCATTGACGATCTTCAGCTCTGTGTCAATCCTTGACTCATCTGAAAAAGTCAAAGATAACAAAGCAAAGGACAAAGTACCAGCCTCATCAAAACGATCTAAAGCACAGATGGGACCCATTGTGGTCAAACTTACAAACATGAAAGTGCCAGAAGCAGATCATGATGCATTGATGCCGAGCTCATACAGAGAAGACTTAGTTATTGTGAGAGGGCAATAAAAAGTTCTTCTAAATTAACTCAGTCATTAAAATCTTTATGAAGGCTTGCACCACTATATACAGTAAATAAGTTGTTTTACATGTTGGTAAACTGCTTTGACGGCCTGTGCCCCCCCAAGATGAAATCAAGTAATTCAAAAAAGTTGACAACAAATCATTCCAACAACCTTCTAACAAACTGAGAAATGATAATTAAATGCAGAATAGATAGAAAATACTGTGCAGGAAACATGTAACGGGACATGTAAACAAGAAGTCACTAATTAAAGAAGGGTGGTTACTTAACGGAGTAGAAGGAATAACCCAAAATTTTTTATAAAAATAAATAGAAAAAACAAAAATAAAAGAAAAAAAAAAAAATACCGCATTTTTAAAAAAAGAAAAAAAAAAAAAAAAAAAAAAAAACAACTTCCCCACACAAATACAAAAAAGAAAAATAAAATAATTTCTTTCTGTTTTAATTGGACGATGTTTGGACATATTTCAGTTCCTCATGAACTTTGTTCCATAATTTAACACTGGATACTGTGGGGTACCTGTTTTTCATGGTTGTCTGTATTAAAATCTTCAGATTCAGTTTTCCCCTCAAATTGTATCCACCATCAGGAGCGAAAAACATCCTTTGTCAGGTAGCAAATTATTCCTGGCTTTAGAAATTAACAAGGTTGTGTGCAATTTCACCAGATCACTTAATCTGAGTACTTTTAACCAACAAAGTAGCAGATTTGTATGATCAGTGTATCCTACTTTACAACTAATGGCTTTTGCTGTTGTATAATGGCTGCAGAGAGCTCTCAGAGGTATTTCCCCAAAGCTCAACACAGTAACTTATGTTTGATGAAATAAGCGAGCAGTACAGAAGATAAAGGGATTTTTGAGTAAGAAAATGTTAAGCTGTAACTAGCACTGAAATATTTCTGGCTATTTTTGTATATGATTTATGTGTGGCTTCCTGCAGATTCTATGGTTAATAACCACACAAAGAAAATAGTAAAAAAAAAAAAAAAAAAAACTCTTTCAATTATTACACTGTTTATTTTTACTTGCACCCCAATATCTGTGCTACTATTTCCAAATATCATTATTTTAGTTTTATTTAAATTCATTGATAATTTGTTTCTATCAAACTATACCTTTACTTTTTTCAAGCTGCTGCACATCATCTCTTGTACATCAAACATTTGTATCATCAGAAAATAGAATGATTTTTAAAGTGTCAGAAACATTTAGAATATCATTAAAGGAGTACAGCGCAAGTTCCAGCTTTTTTCCAGAAGTTTGCCCTCTCTGGCGACAAGTGGAAGTGACACTAATGTCGTGCACAAGCAGGGGCTGCTTGGACTGCGTTTGTCTGTAATTTAACTCGCGCTCTGAGCCCAGAGTTAGTGTCAGGATGTCTCCTGAAGTAATTAAGTTATAAATCTGCAAGTTGTTTACGGTTTGATCGTTGAGTAAACTGTCGGACTGTATGTTAACGGCAACAACAGGGTAACGCTTGCATGTAGCTCAAATATCCAAATTCAAAGGTTGAGACCATGATTTACTTATGAAATTTCCACATCAACTAAATGTAACAAGGGGCCAGTGTTTCTCCTCCCTGGGAGCAGTCATATGGCTCTCATATCGCTGCATTTACATGCTAAAAACCTAGCCTTGCAATATTATGCATCCTTATTTCTGTCATGAATCACATTTACCGTGTTTCGCTAGGGACACACTGCATGTGGAAGCGTGCCAAAGTGCAGCGCACCAGTTTTCTCGTTGACACCGCTCCTCTTTCTGTCCACATCGGACATGCACAATAGGGGATTATCACGCTTACTGGAAGTTCCCGGATTTTGGCACTTCCTCTTCCGGGCCATGTTAACGACAGCCGTTCCTGCTCTGTTATATTGTTTAAATCGGATAAACTCCAAACATACTCAAGTTTTCATTCTAGACTGAAATGATACTAAGGAAGAAGTGGATCAAAGCGATCGATTCGCCGCGGTGAAGGGCCGAACTTTATAATAAAACACACGTTTGTTTGTTGCCGTTGGGGCACAACACTGGC
Organism: Atherinomorus stipes; assembly: GCA_023101725.1. Lineage (NCBI taxonomy): Eukaryota > Metazoa > Chordata > Actinopteri > Atheriniformes > Atherinidae > Atherinomorus > Atherinomorus stipes. Next base: position 118,256 of record JALJCO010003247.1, read on the forward strand.
ACTTCACAGCATGCTAGCATTAGCCAGCTAGCGTTTACTGACGTGCTTAACATTGTGCGTCTTGAAACACAACTCCCGAAAATCGGGTCTGTACCCCCCAGTTTCCAGTGGAACAACTGGGGACTGCCAAAAAAAGGAGACGCTTTCAGATGCTTGTGTGTTTTCAGCCGTCTGTGCAGACTGCCGTCTACAAACAAACGTGTGTCGTTTTATTATAAAGTTTGGTCCTTCATATCGCTATATGAATGGTCTCAACCTTTGAATTTGGATATTTGAGCTACATATTTGAGCGAATCGGTCGTTTTAATCCACTTCTTCCTTAGCATCACTTCAGTCTGGAATGAAAACTTGGCATTGGCGTTTATCCGATTAATAAAGTTTAACAGAGTAGTAGTCGGCGGACTACTGTTAGCAGGTTAGCATTAGCCAGCTCGATGACGTGCCTAACTTTGTGCGGCTGAAAACACACAAGCATCTGAAAGCGTCTCCTTTTTTTGGCAGTCCCCAGTTGATCCACTGGAAATGGGAGGGTACAGACCGAGTTTTCAGACGCTTGTATGTTTTCCCAAGCGAAAAGTTGGTAACGTCAGCTAATGCGAGCTTGCTAACGCTAGCTGTGGTGTAGTCTGCATCATTGAAGTGCCGACTACAGACATACGTGCAACCTTGTTTTTATTTTTAAGTTTCGGTCCTTCACTCCGACAAATCGCTTTCATACACTTCTTCCTTAGTGTCTTTTCAGTCGGGAATCCATGAAAACTTAGGTACGGCTGGCGTTGTTTATTAGATGTACACAATGGAACAGAGCAGCAACATTGAGCCATTCCTGGCCCGGAAGAGGAAGCTTCAGATGTTTCAACTTCCGAAAGCCGGAACGCGGAAGCGTGATAATCCCCTATCGGCAGCAGTCCCGCTTCTCTGCTGTACTTTTACAGCTGATAATTCCACAATGGCTACATCCCCTGTTCTGCTTTCACACTATTTACAAGCAGAAAGCGCTGCGCGCCGCACAACACAGCACCTGATGTGGTCGACACCATCTGTTAACATGGCCGTCGAAATTAAACTGCCGCGTTTCGGCATGCTTCCGGATGCAGTGTGTCCCTAAGGTTAGTAAGAAGAAAGCCAACTGTGGGTCCTGTTTTATTCCCAGAGTGGAAAAATCGGAGCACCCTCCGATTAAAAAAAGAAAGAAAAAAAGCTGCTCGGTTGTTTACTCCCGTCTTACTCCAGTGCCAGTGTAGTGCCGGTGTTGTACCGAGAAACGCCCCCCTGCCGTGGGGGGCATTTTTCAGCACAACACCGGTCAGACTCCAGTTTGGTTCTCTTTGTCTCACAAGACAAAACTTTTTCTTTGTCATACTGGAGTCTGAGTTGGGGTTTGAGAGGCACATGCTCTTCATATTTTAGCAGCAGTTGTCAGTGTTGTGGTTTGCGAGGCCAGTGTTGCGAGAGGCCAGGTGTAGGCTATCACACCTTATGTAGAGACTGGGGGTTGGATCTACTAAGATCCAAATTCCCGTGTAGTAATTTGTCCAAGAAATCTAGACTTTTGTTCCAAGGGCTGAACCACGGTTTGCGGACGATTTACAAAGAATGATCACACAAATGACGGCGGTTGCAAACGCGTTGGAAACGTCCCTATATTAATAAGGATTTTGCGTGTTTGGAGGTTTACAGCGAGGCTAATTGCAAGAGACAACAGCACAAAAGGAAATAAAGGCAGAGACACACCAGGCCGATTTTCAGCCGTCTGGTGTCGTCATGGAGTCTTCTGAAGTCGGGGTCGTGAGTCATTTTGGTGTGTTCTGTGTCGTCGTCCGTCTGCAGCCGTCGCCAATACCATTGGCATTCTTTTCAGCCGATTGTACATGTATAATCAGCGTCGATCAGTCGTTCAGTCTGTGATGGGCTGACTAATAATACTGAAGGAGGCTTGACCTAGCTGGCGAATCAGCAAATGAGAAAAGACCCACAGTGAAGGTAAACAAACCAGATAAAGAGCGGACATAATGTAAACTCCCAAACATCGTTTGGCATCGTACTGGGACCTTAGCTCGCAGTCCTCTCTCTCTGCCAACAATAACAGCAGCTTTTATGCGAGTTCTTGAGAAATGGTCCGTCATTTCCGTTTTTTGGGGTCACATTATAGATCAGCGCCGCCTGCTGTTGTAGCGACATTATATTTTGCGCATGCACAGAAGCAGCTGTGTGAAAAAGTGTTTGCCTCCTTCCTGATTTCTTACTTTTTTGCATGTTAAGCCCTATTCTGATGGGATTAGTATTATCTAGGGACCACATGTAATAAATAAATCACCCCCCCGACGTCTGTTTTTTTCTGTTGCGCATTCACACGGGATAACTGCAGTCTGGGATTTACCTGAAATTCACAGACATCTAGCAGATATGATGTCAACATGCTGCATATTGCGCAACATCTGCTCTTACGAGCAGCGTTTCCATCGGCAGTGGATGACCATTCAGAGACAAATGTGTTAAATAACTCAGGGACAGTCATAAACAACACTTTAAGAACTTGTACCAAGTCAGCATGTTGTCCAAACCTAAACGTGTCTCGCTGCGGGAACAGGACTAGTGAAACTCCCCTAATGCTTTAGGCTATATTATCGTAAACATGATCATTTGGAAGGAAAACTTATTTTGAAGCCTGCATTTTTCGCCAAAAGGAAATGAAATGCGTCCAGGAAACAAATACTGCCAAATTACGGGTCATTTCTGTCCAAATCACAGAGATGTCCATTCGCACTGGATTTGTATTATCAGAGGACCTCTGAGTTTAGCAAATTATAGTAGGTAATTTGCGGGGGAATTATTACATCGCAAATCACAGACATGGTTGATTCACACTGGATTAAAATCACAGACAATCTCTGTAATTATTACAAATTACATGTGGTCCCTAGATAATACAAATCCAGTCAGAATAGGGCTTTAGTCATACTTGTTAGTCACAAATGTTTCAGATCATAAAACAAATTTAAAGTTATACCGTGTAACTTTTGACTCTGACATTAAGCCTAAAATGAGCAGTATTAGATGATTTTTCGGGCCAATATACAGTGACTGACGTGTGTCAGCACTCTGAGCGGGCTGCCCTCGGCAGAAACCAGACATCGTAACTTTGGAGAGGCGGGCCGTCGATGAAAGTGCCGTAAAACAAGTTGCTTTACGGCTCCTCATAGATAAACCATACAGTCTATGAGATAAACACAGAAAGCTGTACTTGTGCTACTTTCTCTCATTGCTCGAAGTTTAGTCATGGCAGAACAAAGTAAAAAGATGAAAGTGATGTCTGAGCAGGTCAGATCAAAAACACGAGTGGACGTTGGAAAAGAATTCAGTCGTTGGAGATATAAGTGTGGAAGCTAAACCCTATCTCTGTTTGCCACCGTATCATTAGACTGGTAAGTAAGTTTGTCTGTTGTGTAAACATACGAGAATGTGATGCCTTTCTTTTTTTTTTTTCACTCAGCGTTTATCCAAAACAACGTCAATCAGAGCCGTATAAGCTGCCGATAGTTTCCTGTTAGCGAAACACGGCTGGAATTACTATAGACCAAAGCTAACGTGACTCCCTAAACATTTTGTGCAATTGTGGCTGGTTTGCAGCAATAAATGCGTTCTCTGTAATTCATTTAAATATCAAAGCAGTAACGGAGCGATCTGCAGTTTGCTTGGTTTAGTTGTGTGGTTTTCATACGCTGTTCAGAAGGAAGCAGAGCCACTGTAATGTCCCGTAAGCTGAGCTAATCCAGACGTTTTCATAACAAACATGAGTTTTGCCAAAGTTACGACTTCATTCAGTGCACAAAACTACAACTTGGTTTTGTGGCCGGTTTTGATTGCGCATTTATCTTTGCATTGTGCGTTTGTGTGTGTGATGTTTCAGCTATGTGAACATGTAATTGGAAACAGTTAGAGGCGCATATCTGCGCCAGGGGCAGATCCTCCAATAGTGAAAAATCCTTTAGGAAATTCTTGAATCTGATGGACTTGTTTATTTCAATATCCAAACACGGGAGAGGAGATTTAAATTTGCGTCATTGCCGTGAGGCCTGTTAGACGTTGGCGCTGTTGCAGGTTTAGCGCTTCTAGTGGCCAAAAGTTACACGGTATAACTTTAAATGTGAGACAAATTGTTTAACTTTGTGTGGGAAAAAAACTGAATGTGGGGTAATAAAAATAATTACATTATTGAGAAAAAAATGCAGTTTGATCTTAAAATAAAAAAGAAAATAGACAAAAAATAAAGTTGTGTTGAGTATAAAAAATTGCTCATGCGTACTTTGTAGTTCATAATTTTTGACTGGATGCGTTGTATGCACTCAAAAATATTCATGTTATGATTTTATTTTTTTTAAAAAGTAAAAAGTTCCTTTGCTACTATGATCAAAAACATTGAATCTCAGTTCTGAGACTGTTAAGTAGCTGTCAAATAAACTACAAATCAAGAAACTTCTGATCAAATTGTATCAATTTCAGACTTAAAAAAATGTGCTGATTTAAGCCCCACCCAGTTTCGCTTAAAACACACCCACTTCCGGTTTAAGCACCGGCAGTTCCAAGTACAGATACAGATACAGATAGTGGTGTACTCGCTCATCCCTAATAAAAGAAATAAACATCAAAATTCTCTACACCTACCTTGTGCTAACATCTTCTAGACTGCATGTGGTAAGGTACGCAACAGACGGCCTGGGTTCTCCCAGGTGACAGCCGTGCGTGCTTACCAGTCAGCCAAAGGTAGCCAGGGCGCACGATCAATCAGGGGTATGGTAACAGGACCCACACTGTCACATTAATATGTGCTTTATGGCACATTTAAACATTTAAACCTGCTCAACAAGTATTCAGCATTGGTTCCTCAGATGTTCTAGATAGAACAAACTGGTTTCTGGGATAATGTTGGTGCTCTGCAGATTCAAAGCAAAAGTCTGTGGCCTTTTCACTGGAGCATGGCTGCTTTGTAATACATTTGAAAGTGAAAGTGTGAATGTTTGAAAGTAGTAAATAACTTCATTTTAAGCTGAGGGCGACCTTTAGCAGCTTTTGTATGTTTGCACTTTTATATTTATACAGATTTGTGAGATAAATATCAGAATAGTCAGATTATTACACATTGAGGTCTAAAAACATTCCCAGAATCACATCACCACCGCAACACAACTCTTTTCATGGCATAATTTTGTAAATCACTGTAAAAAGGAAACAAATGTTCTCACGCAGCTGCTTTAAAGGTGACATAGATCTTTTGAATATGCACAGTTCATTTTTCCTTATAAGTATTTCAATTTTAATCACACATCAAGCAGAACCAAAACATGTTCACATCTATTTCCATGCCTGTCAATACTCCGAGGTCTCTCATCTCCTAGAAAGCCCTTGTAGAGATGTATACATCTCTTTGATGTTGCCTGATCATAGCAATTCTTTTCCGTCTGACCTTCTTCTGTTTGGCTGGTTTTCAGTTCTCTTTCCTTCATAATGCAATTACTGTGTTTTCAGATCTCAGCCTGCTCACATATGTTCCTGCTTCTCTTTTTTTTTTTCCGGCACATCCATTTAATGTTCACACTTATGGTGATGAGTGTCAGTGGTATGTGAGTAGAAATTAAAATTATCAGCCAGACTGTGTGTTTTCTTAGGTGTTCTTCCTTGCTTATGTCAAACTTAACCTCCAAAAGTAAGTAATCACGACAGAGTGAATGCACTGGTCCGGTCCTTCCAGTTGTCATGGCATCTGCTCGCCAGTTTACAATCAATGACACCAAAACATTTCTCATTAATTGGTTGTCTGTATATTTATGCTACTACTTAGAAATAGAATAGTAATCCATCCAACAGTGATCCCAAATCGACAACTTAAAGACAGTAAAGTGACCATATTTTACACCTATTTGAATTTTAATCAATTAAGCAAACAATGCAGAAGCTAAATGACTCCTGCACAAAACATCAGATAAGCCTATAATTACTGCCCACCATTCTCTTGTGTAGTATATTGGCCCATAAACAGGATAAAGGTCAGGATGTAACAATTGGCATTGACTTTCTTTTTACACTAATGGACATCAATACAGACTGTGTTCTACTTTAAATGGCAAAGCAATTTAATGATCTGCAGAAAAGGAAGAAGAAAATATGATCATAATGAAGAAAGACAACAATGAGAGCTTCCCTCTGACTGTATTGGTGTTTCCATGAGATAATATTGCAAATAATACACTACAATCTGAGGAGAAGATTTAATAAGGATATAAATAAGCAAAAAGACCCCCAGGGCAATTATCTTAATATGCTCCTTAACTCTATCCAGCTAGCAATACTGGCTCTCCACCCTCTGTTTTCTTGTTTTTAAAGGTGCCATGACAACAAATTTAACTTTTCTGGGGTTTTGGGACATATAATATGATCTGTTGTACACTGATGAGGCCATGTGAATGTTTAGTGTTAATATCAAAGGCCCTGTTCATGGTCAGTCAGCTATGTTTCTTGTTCAAAAACGGTCTAATCAGACAGCAGTGTTTTATTCTACATAGTTTGTCTTTCTACATAATTCATATTCTCCAATTAGAGCACACTGTCTGATAAGTGGCTCTTCCCCCAGCTGATACAACTATGCAACTCGATCTAGTCTGACTGCTGAACATCATGAATTCAAATTGGGGTTTTTGAACAAATAGATTTTAAATAAAACTTCTGCAGCAACACTGAAGGAGGCTACCACAACATTGTCATTACCTGTTAGTGTATTTACTTTCTAAATGCAGTCTTCTCTGATAAACACAGTTCACTGTCTGAAGTGCCCATGCTGCTAACAGATAGTCATTTTATGCACCACTTATCAAGTTCAGGGTGTTCGCGGGGGTTGCTGGAGCCTATCCCAGCTATTATCAGGTGAGAGGCGGGGTACACTCTGGACAGGTCGCCAGTTTGTCGCAGGGCCAATGCAGAGAGACAGACAACCATTCACATTCATACCTGGGGACAATTTAGAGTGATCAGTTAACCTAACATGCATGTCTTTTGACAGTGGGAGGAAGTCCTGGAGTACCTGGAGAGAACCCACATACATGCAAACTCCACACAGGAAGACCGCTGTTGGAATTGTTAGAACCCCCTCCACAGCCAGGATTCTAACTAGCGTCCCTCTTACTGTGAGGCTGTGGTGCTAGCCACCATGCCACCGTGCAGCCCTTCGAACAGATAGCCTTTAGCAAACTTAGACTGCTAGCTATTAGCAGGTTGACCTAGTTTCTTTGAATAAAGGCCTTTTCACACTGGGACCAATGACCAATGCATTTGTTATTTCAGAGGAATGTAACCACATGCAGCAATGACGGAGGGAGAGGCTGCGGGTAAACTTCTGGATGCTGAAAAACAGCTGATCTCACCGCAAATTTTTAATATAACACTATAGCTAATAACCTTGAATGGCTGTAAAATGTAGGGAAACACTGTTACTTCAGCAGTGATTTTTTTCCCCGTCGTTTACCAAACAAAAGTGCTGTGACACAAAGATGATAACACCTGAGCCATAATGATACAGTAGCAACCAAGCCACACTTCTCTCTTTTTCCTTTCTCTTTTTGTTTGTGACCAGCTCTGTGACTGCCAGAGTGCCTTCTCTGATTGGTGTATTGTGTATCTTTCAGATGTGAATATTAAGAAAATCAACCTCAGTTTGAAAAAATAAATATTGCAAAATCACAAGAGGAATTCTGTCACTGATGTGAACGTTTATTTGATTAAAGCTATTGCGCTGCGAATCTTTTGGATGAAATATTCGGAGTAGGTGTGTAAAGGCCTGAAAGCAGCTGGGGATGTCCCGATACCGATGCCAGAACTGATACTCACTCCTATACTGTCTTATTTTGCTGAACTGATACTTGTCAAATACTCGCTCATGACAGCACCTGATACCTAGAGCTCATTTGACTTGTTGAGTTCATGCCACCATGCTGGCAGGAAAATACTGTTCAATATGAATGGCGCGGCTTTGCATGTACTCCATCAGAGTATACGTCTCATATTAAAAAAAAAGATGCCTTTCATTACAGGAGGATAGATCAAATATATCTGTCTCCAGGATACTTTTCAAAATATTGGTGGCGGTCGGAGTGGACTTGTTACCCTCTCTCTCTCCGACTGGACCTATGGTACCCCAACATAGACATTTCACTCAGGATTCACTTTGTCGGTGGTAAGTTTCCTTCTAATTCTGTTTCATACATTTTCCAAGTATATTTTTGGAGAGCTGTTATAAGTTTGAATATATTTATCTGTGCAAAATTATGAGAATGCATGGCTAAAATGCAGGAAACCGCATCAGACAGGATGTTTATAAGCTTCTAACGACTTTGTTGGTAGAATGTGGGTTTATGACAATGTGAGCACGAGAAGAGACCTTATCACACCTTCCCAGAGACAAAAGGAGATAACACCTCATCAAGAGGTCTTTGAAGGGAGATGAGTAAACAAGGCCAAAGACTCATGAGTTCTCCTCCCCTTGGAGAACTTCTATTGGTGAATAGAAGAAGGATCCGAGGAGGAGGTTGGACAATGAGAAGAGGGTGTATAAAAAGCAATGCTTGACAAATGTATTCAGTTCAACATTGGTCTGCAACGTGTGCTGGACTCCTCAGGCTTGAGTAAAGAATCAAGCTTGTCCTCTCACAGATCTGAGTGTTTGTTGTTCATTCACCAGGTAATTTTCCAACAGACTTCTAATGACTTAACTTTTATTTCTGCTCGTGTGAAGTCCAACTGCTATTTGATGAAGTAGTTGTAAATGTCATGGTAAGAGGGCAGCAACTAGCCTGGTACACCAGCCTGCCCAACGCCATGTATGAGATACACGGCAAGTCAGTCTGGGTTCCCTCCATTTGAAAGTGATTTCCACTCCGGTAAAAAATTGACCGGACCAATGACAGTGCAGCAGTAGAATTATTACTGGACGTAAAACTCCTCCGACATCTCCGCCGCTGTTTCTGCTCTGTTTTGGTGCTTAAAGGGACATTGTGTCAGAATTGTATATCACGAGCAGCTCCCTCGTACTTTTCATGCTGCGTACGCGTGAAACTGGGCAGATGGACAGCAGCTGCTGCATGTAAAGGCATAAACAGCCTCTATGTGAAGACGTGGTCTGTCAGTTACAGTGACTTCAGTCCAGATCTGATATGTTGTCATGGCGATGTCATATTGTTTTCCCTAACCCATGTTTTAATGCCTTTCTCTCGGCTTCTGTGATTAAAATGACATCTGGTTTGTTACTGACAGCCGTCTGCCCGACTGCCCGGGAACCCAGCATCAGTGTAACACTCGGTTCCTCCTCACTGCACTTGACTGGCACTTGACTTTTCAAAAACATTACTTCGAACTGACCCAACAACTCCGGTGTCTCCGTGAGATTCTGTGGTTTCCTACTGTCACGCTTCTACTCAACGTAAAATCATGGCGACACGACATAGTAGCCACCACCGAGCCGACCTGTGCGATGTGTATATGAACAGTACTCATACTTGGTCAACAAAAAAGTGGCATCGGGACACACCTGTTTGTAGACAATTAAAAGTTTAGTCAACCTGGTCTCCGGGCAGATCATGTCATTACCGTACCCACCCCTTTTAGTGAGGAGAAAAATCTGGCATGCCAAAAAGAACCCCCCCGAAAAAAGTGACATTAACTTTCTTTGGGGAATTAACATCAATATCAACTTCATGAAACATTTTATATTGTTATGTCATCACTCCTTTAATCTCTTCCTCACAATAAGTTTATCATATCGGGACTTCAGGACATTAAGTAATCCACTGGTCAAAGTCTTCTGCAACTTTTCACTGAACCAGTAAGTTTTATACAGCTTCTAGTGAGCAGGTGCAGTAATCTGAGGGATTTTCAGCAGATAATGATTGAGAAAGTGAGCTGGGGCTGAATATAAAAGGAGGAAGCAGCCTTATCTCCCATCTGCTATGTGTTTGCTCTCTGGCCAGCATGTTGACTGGATTTCAGCTCCTCTTTGTAGATCTATCCGCTAAACCAGGGGTTTTCAACCTGGGGTCCCCAAAGAGCATGGGGGAGTCAGAATCAGAGTCAGAATGCTTTATTTATGTTAATCCCAAAAGCTTTTACTGTTTAGAGCCGGTGTGACTGAAATTAAAGTCATGTCCACACAGAGATGAGTTGAGGTGTATCATATTAAAGGAACGACCTCTGATTCTGCAATTTTTAAACAGTGAGCAAGGAGACCAGTTTATTTTAACCTGTAAGCCCCGCCCTAACTGTTTTGTGAGAAACGCTCCTATTCTCTCTTATACTCTCTTCTGATTCGACTTGGATGAAATATTGCGCTATGTAATTGTAATATGTAATTCCTCAGGGGAACCTGTGTCTTCCAATAAATTTACTGTTTTGTTTTTTAATTGAAAAGATACCTGTCTAATAGGACTTGCCAGTTTCAAGTCCAGATTTTTGCGGTCCGCAAAGCTGTCCACCTCAATTATCACATACGAGTACAGTAGTTTCTTCTTTGGTTGCTCTTCCGCATCAAGTCTCTCTTCTCTTCCTTAATTTTTTATCCCTTTAGGCTGTTTTCTGTGTATGTGGTGACATCAGTGGACATATTCCAACTGTCCCTTCGGTGGCCATGCTGTTGTATTTACAAGATCCAATGTGCAAGTGCCGGGACAGACTGTGTCATTGCTATGGCAATGCTCCTCATTGAGCATTTGGCAGGGAAAAACCTCTACGGGAAGTTAGCTTGTTAGCATTAGCAGTTTCCACCAACTTAAAAAGCCTGGACTCTTACGTAACTCAACAAGAAATTTTTTTTCATTGAAATTACCTCTTTTACCACATAAGATGTTGCATAAAAAACATTTTTCTTAATAAGGTTAAGATAAGATACCTGATAGCTGTACTGGCCATCTTCTTCCGCCTATCTGGGGGAAGCTGCCAAAGCATGGAAGCCCGGACTTCCCTCTCTGCAGTTAGCCACCGGATGCTGTGGTGTTCCTAGGCCAGCCGGGAGATGTAGCCCGTCTAGCATGTCCTGGATTTTCCCTGGGGCTTTGTCCTGGTGGGGTTTGCCTGGAACACCTCACTAGGGAGGCATCCAGGAGGCATCATAACCAGGTGTCTGAGCCACCTCATCTGGCTTATCAGGAAAATGAGCCATAGATGCTGAAAAGATTGGGGGTATCTTTGCATGCTATTCAATTTGAATCTTTTGTTACTTTGAATCTTTAATTAATCTTCGCATCATTTTCTCATCTCTTTTTTTAAGACCTTCTTTTTGCGGCAAAAATAACTATTTATTCATTCATTTTCTGTACCACTTATCCAGTTCAGGGTCATGGGGAGCCTATAGCTATTATCAGGCGAGAGCCAGGGTACACCCTGGACAGGTCTGACATGAGCTTTCAAATCTGTTGTAGCGCAGCCTAATTTTATTGCATGAATTTTAGGCCTGGTGTCCTGTAGACGTGTGCAGGTTCCCAACTTTGTTATAAAAAATGTCTTTGTGATGATCTTGTATCATGTCATGTATTTGACAAGGTTTTAGCTGTTAAACTGGAAGTCATTTTTTTTTAGTTATTGGAAACAAACTGGGAGTGAGATCAGTTTAACTAATACAGTGTTAATATTTTAGTACAAATACACTTATACAATATTATTATTTGAATAATAAAAAAAATTAAATCAGTATTAATATTTGAATGGCCAGAAACAGTGACCTGTTTCCTGGTTTGTTTTGTCAATCAGTTTCTGTACAACATGAGGTGAGATTTCAGTTTCTTCAAACTAAACTGGTTACAGAATTTCTGATTTTAATGGTGGCTGTTGTACTGACTGTTTTAACCCCCCAATAGTCCTAGGGGTCAATTTGACCCCATTTAATGTTTATCATTCAAAAAATACTAGTTAAGTTTTCTTTCTTTGCTTTACATTTCATGACTTTTCTTATTTGGTGGGGACAACTGATAAAGCATAAATTTTTAATGCTGATATTTTTTCAATGTACTGAACACATATTGCACACAAGGTCGTCCTCTGGGGTCAGTCTGACCCCAAGCTATTTTAGCTGTTAAAACTTTCTTGTCAGTGTGTTTGACCTAAACATGACCACACCTGCAGGTGCAGTTGATACATTTGAGTTGATACATTCTGTTCTGTTCCCAGGAGAACTTTGATACTTCCCGTACCATGGGCATGAAGGTTTGTGTCTGTGTGACCTTCTGAACTCACATCTGTCAAAGTAGAACTGATTTTTCCCATACTGTGAGGGGAGGTATGTACTGTAGGTAGTTCATGCAAAATCAGAGAGGAGCAAATATATAAAAGCTTGCACAGCAATCCTCTATCAAAATCATTCCTCGTAGTGCTCTGAGTAGACTGCAATCTGCACGCTCTCTCTTTGAAAATGTCTTCTGGGAAAAGATTTACTGTCAAGGATGTTTTGAAACAGCTCTTGGACAGTGAAAGTGACTTAGAGGAGATTGTCTCTGAGACAGAGGACTGTGTTGCGGAGGACCCGGATTTTGAGGAATTCTCATTTGATGAGAATGAGAGTGTTGACCCTCCTGTTGTCCCTCAACCACCTGCAAAGACAATCTCCAAAAATGGAAAGATAATATGGTCCATTTCCCCACTGAAACAGCAGGGTAGACATAGCGCTGGTAATATTATCAAAATCGTTCGAGGACCCACCAGACGTGCAGTAAGCCATGTTGATGACATCAAGTCATCATTTGAGCTCTTGGTAATGCCATTGATCAAAAATATTGTGCTTGGGATGACAAATTTAGAGGGCAAGCATGTGTATAACTTGTGGTCATTAATGTTGAGAAGTAAATTTGAGGAGATTTGTATAAAAAATTCAAGATAAGCTAATGTTAATTCAAAGGTTTTGCCTGATGGTGGTGCTAGAGGACAGGTCAAATCACTGATTTTCAAGGGGTTATTTATGTATTCAACAAACAAATAAAGTGCCTGTCACAAAAACTTGGTCAACAATATTCTGTAAATAATTTTCTGGAGGTAAATATCCCTGGGGTCAAATTGACCCCAAGGACCAAATTTGTTGATAAATTTGAGGCCGATAGGAGGGTTAAATGAAACTGGCCTGTAGAAGTAAGTTTTTGTCAAAACCTGCACAATTGAGAGCAAAGTCAGGCCTGCTTTGGCAGTCCTCTGCTCTGAATGTTGCATTGGACAAAATGAAGTAGCAAGTTATAGTAAAAGCTTGTAATTGTGGTCTGTTATTTGGACTCCTTTAAAATCCAGCAGCTCACTGGCAGAGTCTCAGCTGCTACCATGAATACTGTGAATAAGTGGCAACAAACAAGACACACCACTGAAACTAAGATCTGTGTACTTTGATTGATGAGGATTATATAGTGACCACAGCAGAACATTATTAAGACATCTCATGAAGCCTCTTAGTTATTTACTCATCTGTATTTTACCAAGAGGATTATCTTTTTTTATTGACAAGGGTCAACTATTTAAAACATTTAGCTCTCCAGAAAATGATTCTCATTCCCACAGTTGGCAGTTGCACATTTTCCAGAGAGCCGGCAGCTGTGACAAATCTCTTCAAGTATTCTCTCTTCTAAATCCATTTGGCATGTAAACATTCTTGATATGGTGGTTTTGAAATATGGCCAGCTCTCCTAGCTTTTCACTGACACTTCACTTGAGACTATGGCAGCTCTTATGTTATATCCACACGCTCTAGCAGCCAAGAAAGTCCATGTTTGTACTTGAAAACTAAGCTTGTTGAGGAAATAAGCTTGCTGAGAACTGACACAACAAAGCAGCTGATGAGACTGTAAAAATGAGGATGGATGATTCGTATGTCTCATTAAGTTCCTGCAGGTAAGGCTCTGTGTAAGGAGTGGATGTGTATGGTAAGAAGCAGCAACTGTGTTTGATAGTTATGCAGAATTTCTCTCTTTGATTCCCCCCCCCCCTCAGGATAAACTTTGTGAAAATGGAAAGAAACGGACAGTGAAAAGTCTGGGAATGAAATATTAAACATGTGGAACATTTCTGTGGACCTCATGACATTTGGATAGCACCTGGACTTATTTCCTAGGCTGCGTTCACACGGCGACGATCAGAGGAGAAGAAGCAAAAGTGGCGTCTCGTCTTCATCTTTTTATCCGCGTCCACACAAGCATCGTCATAGAGAAATCTGTGCAAGTGTCTCCGCCATGTCCTCGCGCATGCGTACAATCGTTCGTCTCTCTTTGTTTCAAAATCAAAACAACTATGGTGGCTGCAAGGAGGAACTTTGTTGGATAGATGAGGAGGTAAAATGACTTCTCCAAACGACACTCAATTACAAGCTCGCAACGTGGCGATCCGCTGGGCTTAGGTAGACCAACATTGTTTTTTTTTCCTGTATTGTGTGACGTCACGCACAGCCACATGAGCACGGCGTCAGTAGTTCTGTGGGTCCACCGTCATTTCTGCATTTTGGACCGTGCAGATGAGGGCGCAACAGCGTTGCGTCCTCAGGAATTCCACTTTGGAACGAGTCTTCAGATTTTTGCGTCTTCAACCCAGAATAACGCCGTTGCCGTGTGAACGAAAGGCACTTCTGATTAAATATTTAGCCGTTTTTACCCGTAATCATCCTCGTGTGAACGGCCTCTTAGTGAAAGCTGGATAAATAGCTATTTGTTGTGCTACTGTTGTCAAATTTGAACTGAGACCTAGCTGGGCATCAGATTCTGTTCTGATTTGTGCCTCTCAGAAAATAGCTTAGGCATCTGGCTACTGCTAGCTAGCTGTATGTTATATTTCTCAAGGACAGTTCCTGTGAATGGACAAAGTTTAGGGAGTTGTTGGTGCTTTAATAAAGGCAACAGAAACTCACATGAAGATTACTATATGCATGCCAATAAAGATGCACTATGGAACTTTTGCAGATTTCCTGAGTGGTGCGCCTCCTATTTACAGCTAACTCCACATCCATCTTGCATCCTATCTGTACTGTGAAATCTCTCCAGCCAGTAGATGACAGTCTTATCTTGACTGTCTTATTATCTCTCACTCTGTCACTTTCTCTCGTTCTTTTTCTTTTTTCCTATGATAATGTCATTTAGCTTTTCTTTGCCAAAACAACCACTGTGTTTATATCCAGTTACTGGTGAGTGACTCGCTACGGCAAGTAGGGTTGCACGGTATACCGGTACCAGTATAGTACCGCAATACTAAAGCGTTTAAAACGGTACTATACCAGCATTTAAAAAGAAACGGTACTTTAAAAAGAAAAAAAAACGCAGCTAAATTGGTAAATTGGAGCCTGTCTCTTTAAGAGCAGCGAGGCCAGCAGTGAGTGTGACATAGTTAATGATGCGGCTCTCAGTGAAGCACCTTCACTGAGGAGGAGGAGGAGGAGACGTCAGGTAGCAGACAGGCTGGTTCATGGCGAGTGGACGCTGCCGCGGATTACCTGAAGTTTGAAGTGTTGCCTCCGTTAGCAAGACTGACTTTGTAGCATCGCTTTCACTGCGGTGCTTCAGTGTTCAACAGCTCGCCTTCATCATTAGCTTTGAATCCGTAATACTTCCAAACTGTACTTTGAGCCCCTACTTTATCAACACGGTCTTTTCCAAAGCCGTCATCTTTTCTTTTTTCCTCTAAAGGACAACTACGCGGACTTAGTGACTCCAGTCAGGAACAACTGGTGCTGATGTTGTTCAGTTATGTCAAAGTAAAAAGCACAAACCTCTTCCAGCCCAGTAGAAACCTACAGAAGCCTACATACGACACATAAACGGTTAATAAATACATTTTTAATTTTCTTCAAAGTTATTACATCCTTAAAATGTTTAAATAAGTTCAAAAATGGTGACAGAGATGAACTGACTGATATGTTCACTTATTATATATATATTATAATTATTAATACAACTTGACTGATGTTGAAGTCAGTCACACAAACATGATTTTATAGACATTACCTAATACCTATTTAATGTTTCATATCATAAACTATTGAGACACAACATTAAATAAATTAACATTTTGAAACACATTTAAAAAGATATTCCAAAAGCCTTACAATATGTTATTTATTTAGATAGTTTAACAATTTATTTTTCTAATTATGTCCCTATAATGTTTCATGTATAGAATGATTTTGATTTTAATTTGGCATTGCTTTATATTACTGGTCCTCTGTGTTTTAAATTGAAGATTTTACCTCTTTATTTGATTATTTTAAAATAAAGACTTCACGAGCAATAACACAAATAAAAGAAATAAATATTGAGTTTGGTTTACCTTTTTAAAAAAGTATCGAAAAGTACCGAAAAGTATCGAAATACAAAATGGTATCGGTATCAAAACAGAAATTTGGTATCGTGACAACCCTAACGGCAAGTCAAACTTAGTTGTACTGTTTCTCAGCATTGGGACGCTGCTGGGCTGCAATTGCTCAAGAAATGCACAAGAAATGTCATTGTGCCATCAAATTATTCTGAACATGTTTAACAAGATCTAGAGCCAGGATAAAAGGTAGAGTACAAAGTTTACCCCCTTAAAGTAAATGTTAGACTTGTGCAAGTGAAATCCATCTCAAACCGCGTCTTTGGGCCTTTACTCACGTGCCGTGGTGTGTTTGAATGCAACTCTCTCTCCCCCTGCTTGTAATTCCCTCTTTAGCTTTGTTTTGTTGTGGTCTGGACGTTTCTGGGTGGAGATTTCTGTTTATTTCGCCAGCCAATGACAGAGCTACAGTGCATGACGCTGTGTGGGAATAAGCTCATGATTGGAGCAGAAGCCAGTCACTCAAACTCTCGAAGAAAAAAAAAAAAGAAAGAAAGAAAAACGGCGGTTGCACCGAAGAAAAGATAAGAGCTTTAGATAGTGCACATTGGAAAACCAGGGTGAATATTGGTTTGGCTTTTACCTGCTTATGAGCTCTGAAGGATGCTTGAAGCTGAATACGCTGAAGAACGAGGCGACCATTAGCCTGAGAGGGAGGGGCACTCATTATGAATACTGCTGTTTGCAAACAGAAACGGCGGGGGGACTCCGGACTCTACCTTTAAGAAACGAGATTAGCGAGTGACGCAACCGGCACTGCGGATAACCGCGGCCACCAGCCAAGCCAGCATGGGAGCGTGCACAAACTGAAGCTCTAACGTTGTTTACTATACTCAAAGAGTCTTTTTCTTCGTAGTGCCACCTTTTAGTGTCTTTCAGTTGATCTGGATCGTTTGCTGACAGCAGAAGAATCTACAACTATCCCTTACAGTGTTTGAATCCACGGTGACTGTCTTCTTCCTGAAACAAAACTGCCGAGGACGCGTATGCAGCGTCAACTGACGTGACATCCGCAGGACTGCGCGGGAAATTCGGCCACCGTATCGCAACACATTGTGCAGCACAAAGCAACGGAGAGAGACGTGGGTGGGCTCGTTCTTCTTGGTTTTTAATGCTTCATCACCCATTAGCATTAAAAAACTAGACATGTACGTTTATTCTGTCACAATTCCCGCCTTTAGTAACTTCAATGCCAGAAAGTTGCATGGTGGGACGTAAAGAGGAATCGGACCACTGCACCTGGATAGTAAATGACAACAGTCCACAGGGTTAAAGCCCTAACCCCCAGATTCCACATACTCCGCTCCGTTCTGCTCCGCCCTGCACGACACAGCAACTATGTTGCTATGTTGTTCAGTGAGCTGCAGTCCATATGCTCCTAACGGCTCCGCTCACATACGGCCTTTACGTCGCACTGTGCCTAAATTGCAAAGCCAGTCCAATTTCTGCTCCATCGGTGCAAGCCGGATCAATGGGCTACATGCACAGCTCTACCTCCTTAACTTAAGTCAGCTCCTTTGTTTCCTGTCTTTCATTACAGGACAAACTGATTAATTTATGTGTGTCTGGCCATTACTGAGATCAGGCACACCTAGATTAATCAAATCACTCAATAATGAAAGATAAGAGACAGAGGAGCTGTCTTAAGGTAGGAAGTAGTGATGTTGTGCCCATTCTTGCAGTTCGGATCGCACCAAACAGGAATGTGAACACGAACTATATCTGCATTTTCAAAGTAAACACATTCAAACATAAAATACATGAGAAAGCACACAGTTTGATTAAGAATCACCTTTAAAATGATCATTTTTTGTACCGCATGTGTTTTACATCGGTCATATTATAGACTAATGCAGGCAAGTGCTGCAAGTCAACCATCTGCCATTGCTTAGGAAGCCTTTCTGTACATGAGTAATTAAAACAGATGAGAACTGAACTTTCAATATGGAGGAAATCTGGAAGGACTGTACATTTTTTTGCTGTTGGAACAGCCGTGGAAAACTTTAATGTGGTAATAAGTGAATGAGAAGATTGCAGACATTTCTTTCATGAAAATTTCTGCTGTCTGAGTAAAGTGGATGGTGCTGCTGTCCACTGATGTTAATATCAGGGAGGAATGCACACAGAGAACAGAGGAGGAATGACATGCTGTCACCGCAGAGAAAACACTGGATTTTATTCCCAAAAACAAAAGCTCATCAATCTGGCACTATATATTATATATTTATGCTGCCAAAAATGACGCACCGCATAGTATTATTATGCTAGATAATGCTAACAGAGACAGTTCTGGAATGTTGCTGAGAGTTAATGACTAATCTGGAAGATATTGTGAAATATAACATTATTTGTTCTGAATAGAGCAAGGTTGTGACCGGAAAATAAAAACTGTTCAGTTGAAACACAAATAGATCACGCACATAGTGTCCAGTTTCATCTTCAGGACCCATATAAACTACATGGTCTTTACAGTTCTTAAACAAAACCAAAAGCCAAATATATGTAAAAAAAAAATGGAAAAATACTACCTTTGCAAATGTTTTAAAGTATTTCTTTACTAAGTTTGATAAGTTATAACAAGATTTGCATTTTATATTCCAGTGTGGCTTGTCATTAAAATCGAATATGACGATAAATAATAGTTTATATTAATGAAAAAATAATATGTCAGAATTACTAAGAGATCTCCAGATAACATACCTACAAGTTATCATTACCTTAGAGGACTGTCCAACATTGTAAGTCCAGATATACATGCTGTTGTCCATGTCAGCAGATGTGAGATTGTCAGGACTAGCACCCTAAGCAATGGCAACATCGCAAGATGGCGCAACTCACAAAACACCCGTCGGATTAGTCTACATGTATATACTACAGATCATAACATTGATTATGAACAAAAAGAAACTATAAACTACATGAAAAACTTCAAATGATACATTTGTTTTTGTTTTTTTTCTAAAAGCAGTCAAAAGCTGACTTTGGCAACGATATGTTATCAAGAACCGGAGCTGTTTCTGGCATATGTCTGGGTATGTCTCCAAGATAAAAATATTGAGATGATGAAAATCTCAACAGGATTTTAAAGCTTGAAACTCGGAGGATACTTGGAGTATCAAATATCATTTTTTTCTGCAGGTTTGTAATGGTGAGTAACCTGTAATGCATTACAGTGAATTTGAATAAAGAGCTGATAACAGCACAGTTTAACACAAGTTCAAATATACATTACAAGACATGAACTGAGATATGCAGGAATGAAATTCAGTAAAATCCTGCTAAAATGTTCCTCTGATGATCAAACTTTCTGCCTTCTCCTTTTTCTCTTCTTCGCTCCATTTTATAGTAACCTGTGCCTCTTTTGACTTGCTGTAACTTATCATGGGTTTGTTTTAATTCACTAACTTCCTTTGAAAGGTTTAGGGTACATTTGTTTGCCGCAGGAAGCTGCTGCTCCTCATTTTCATTCCACTTTTCACTCTGCAAGTTGCCTCAGAGCAAAGCGTGGAGTTTTCCTGCGTGATTGACAGCTCCGAGACACCTTGCGATGACTTCTCTACCTCTGTCATGTTTCGTCTGTCTCTATCTTCTCTCTCTTTGCCTTTGATGCCCTTTGTCTTTCAAGCATATTTGTATGCCTTTCTTTAACCTCCCCAGGGAGGTCTCTGTCCCCTAGCCCGTGGAAAGAGGAGCACTCTCAACAGTGCTATTAATATATGTATATATAAATTCTGTTTTTTTTTTCTTTCTTCTTTTCTTCCACCTCCATCAGGTTTGCTGGGAAGAAACACAGCTGGTGCCCTTGCTGACTGACAACTCCAGGGCCTATTATGTCAACTTTTCATAAGCAATCATCTCCTGTGAGTATCTCTCTTGAGACAGAAATGCACTGGAAACATCAGACGCCCACATTTTCAAAGAAACAGACATTTTTTAAAGTGGCCAAGTGCCTTGAAGTGCTGCTTGAATGTTGGATCAATTCTGATATAGAAAAACAGAAGTGTCCTTAATCCACAGCCTCTCCACATTTGGAAGGTCTATGACGTCGATTTTGGCAAAAAGCTTTGAAGCTTTTTATGTCAGTCTGGGGTTTGACTCCTCGCGTCCCAGAAAAGTGTCCTTGGGCAAGACGGTGACCAGTTCTATTAAACTGCAAGTTTGTTTATTTTCTGTTTTTCTTTTTTTGTTTGTTTTTCCCCTTCTCTTAACACGTTTTCCCAATGTTGATCAGTACTATTTCATGTGGGTTATCATTCACTGGGATCTGGAGGGGAATTAGCAGTCATGGCTCAATGCAACCAAAACTTGCTTATATTAATAACATTTACTAGGGAAGTAGGAGGAAACTATAACGTAGTAATCTAGTACCTAGTAGTAAACTATTATGTAGTTATCTAGTACTTAGTAGGGAAGTAGGAGGAAACTATAAGGCAGTGATCTAGTACTTAGTAGTAAACTATAGTTATCTAGTACTTAGTAGGGGAAGTAGGAGGGAACTATTAGGTAGTTATCTAGTACTAAGTAAGGAAGTAGGAGGAAATTATTAGATAGTGATCTAGTACTTTGTAGTGAACTATTAGGTAGTTATCTGGTGCTTAGTAGGGAAGTAGGAGGAAACTTTTAGGTAGTAATCTAGTACTTAGTGGGGATGTAGGAGGGAACTGTTAGGTAGTAATCTAGTACCTAGTAGTAAACTATTATGTAGTTATCTCGTACTAAGTAGGGAAGTGGGGAAGAAACTATTAGGTAGTTATCTAGTACCTAGTAGTAAACTATTAGGTAGTTATCTGATACTTAGTAGGGAAGTAGGAAGAAACTACAAGGTAGTCATCTAGTACTAAGTAGGGAAGAAAACTATAAGGTAGTTATCTAGTTCTCAGTGGGGAAATAGGAGGAAATTATTAGGTAGTGATCCAGTACTTAGTAGAAAACTATTAGGTACTTATCTAATACTTAGTAGGGAAGTAGGAGGAAACTATTAGGTAGTGATCTAGTACTTGTTAGTAAACTATTAGGTAGTTATCTAGTACTTAGTAGGGAAGTAAGAGGGAACTATTAGGTAGTGATCTAGTATAATAATGGTAAACTATTATTCAAGATTCAAGATTAACTTTATCGTCTCTCAGAGAGAGAAATTTGTATTGGGTCATTCGCTCATGCTGCAGCACACAAGTACACAAATAATCACTACACAAGCAATAAAAACATAAAAACACATACAACCAGTGCCAGAAAGGGCAAATGTGGTACTGCCATCATATATAGTACCTACATGTCCTGTCTGAAACATCAATAGGTACTCAAAAAAGTAATAACACACACACACACACAAAAAAAAAAGACAATTTAATAAAGTGCATGTCAGTAAAGTGCTAAACTGTCAGGAAGGCACAAAAGGTTCTGGTCTTATCTGACCTTATTTACCAGTTTAATACCATGGGAACAAAAGAATTCTTAAGTCTGTCCAGTCTACAGTGAGCTGCAACAAATCTGCCAAAAGATTTAGGGTTGCTCAAACACCCTGTACAAGACATGTGATGAATCATTGATTATCTTATGGGCTAGTTGCAGAGTGGCTAGTTCATAGATCTTATGACCAGGGGCAAGCTCTTTGATACCTATAATTATACCTGCAACAGTAATTAGCCGGTCAAGTTTATTTTTCAGCTGTACTGAGAGGTTACCAAGCCAAGCTGTAATGCTGTACCTAACTAGACGTTCTACAACTGCTCTATAAAAAATTAACATTCATTTTTGATTAACACCGTGGACTCTTAAACAACGAAGGAAATGCAAGTACACTAGTACTTAGTAGGAAGTAGGAGGAAACTATTAGTTATCTAGTACTTAGTAGTGAAGTAGGAGGGAACTATTAATCTAGTACTTAGTAGTAAACTATTATGTGGTTATCTAGTACTTAGTAGGGAAGTAGGAGGAAACTATTAGGTAGTAATCTAGTACTTAGTAGTAAACTTTTAGGTAGTTATCTAGTACTTAGTAGCGAAGTAGGAGGGAACTATTGGGTAGTTATCGAGTAGTTAGTAAACTATTATGTGGTTATCTAGTACTTAGTAGGAAAGTAGGAGGAAACTATTAGGTAGTAATCTAGTACTTAGAAGTAAACTTTTAGGTAGTTATCTAGTTCTTAGTAGGGAAGTAGGAGTGAACTATTAGGTAGTTATTCAGAAAATTTAGGGAAGTAGTAGACAACTACAGTATTTGGTAGTTTTCTAGCAATTTCTAGCAAACACTTCACTTTTTAAGGGGGTTTGTTATCAGCAAAAAATAGGAACTTATCAGGAACCATCAACTTGGTACCATGGAGAACGAAGTTGAACTTGTTAGAAACTAATAGGTAGTAAAGCTGTACTTAACTTTTTCTGTAACTTACAGTAATGAATTAATAAATAATGCCAAGCACTTACCGAGTATGGAATCACAACGTATGAGCAAAACCTGACCATCATACTGTTTTTCATCCCCATCATCTCCTTTTGAAGTAGGCTACTTATAAATTTTCTGTTTTCACAAAACCATTATGTGTGACATTTTTTTCTCCATCATATAAGATAATAAATAATCCAGCCTTTCAATCAATACAATAATCTTGATCATTTGTATCACAATAGATTTAATAACAGATTAATAAAAGAATGATAACATTACCTTTTAAACATTGACTTTTAATCTTTACATTTTAAATTCATACAAACAAACAAAAAAAAACGGTCTTTTTCAAATTCAAGCATAAAAAACATTAAAGATCTTCCTCATGAAAAAAAAAATTATCTAAATTTTACATAACATTGAACAGTTAGATCAATTTAATCAAATAAAAAAAAAACAACCAAAACTGGAATGGCTAATTCATTCAAGCATGTTTTGACAAAAAGAAGAAAGGCTCTCCTTTTTGGCCAAAATTTTGTTTTAGCTTTTCATAGTTTTTGCGGCTGACAGCCTCCAACTCTGTATTTGTATTCTATTTATTTTTATTTTTTGAATTGCTGCGCCGTTGATTTCCTGGCATTTCCATTGATTTCATAAATAAATGAATAAATAGGTTGTATATTACTCATCTAAATGTTTAGATTTTGCTTTCAGATATTTGGAGCTGTGCCATCCCCATCATCTCCACAAAACTACAAGCAGCATTCTTTAAAGTGGAAAAAATGTAAGTATTCATCAGTCCAGATAGTTATTTAAATCTCCCTTTTATTAACAACACTTTTTTCTTTCTCTTTCTCTCACTTCTTTAGAAAAAAATCATTGTATAAATTTAGGTGAAAATGCTTGAACAGTGACATCTGCAGGACAGGCAACAGGGTAAAAGTCATTCTGTGTGAAGTTGTCATGTTGGAAGAGCAGAAAAAGCACATGCATAAATTTAATTGATTGATTAATTTTATTTCTACATGCCCATCTGTTAATTGCCCCAAAATATAGCTGATTATTCCTCACTACACACCCTGATAATTAACGGAATCCCAAACTGACATTACACTGGGCCGATGATGATCTGGATGCTGGTATAAACACTATGCTTCTCAAGCTCAAATGAATGAAAACCACTGGAATGTATTCTCTAGTTTCATTCATTTTTTATTGATAATTTTATTTATTCGCGGTTCACTTTAGTTCAAAAGTAAAACAACATCTTTTCATCATTTCCTCACACCTGTTGAAATCCGGTTGGGGTTCTATGTGTCAATTACAACAAAATGTGATTTACAAATCTTATCAACCCATATTTCATTGAGCAGGTAAAAACATATCAGATGTTAAAACTGAGACATTTTAACATTTCATAGAAAAAAATGAGTTTATTGTGAATTTGATGTAAGTGACACATCTGTAAAAAGTAGTTCCAGGTGATATTTACAATTGTGAAGCAACACGTATGTAAAAAGTAGTTCCAGGGTGATGTTTACCATCGTGTAGCAACACGTATATAAAAAGTAGTTCCAGAGTGATGTTCACCATTGTGTAGCAATGCATCTGTAAAAAGTAGTTCCAGGGTGATGTTTACAATTGCACAGTGACACATATGTGAAAAAGTAGTTCCAGGGTTACCTGTCATCGTTTTTGTGGGAAGATTGTTCTTGCTCTTTTCCTCCAGTGTCTGCATTGTTGGTGTCTGAATGAGACATGGTTGGTCAGTGGTGGTCAAAGAGGCTGTAGACACAGGTTAGTTGTGTTTCCATCTGCCTGCCCCAGAGCAGCTATGGCTACATGCAGAAGCACTATGTGGATGTCAGCCATTAGTTATTATTACAACTACATTTATTGATGTAGGATTGCTCAACAGTCCAGGACCTTCAATTCTGTATACTTGTTTTCATGATGCTCCAGATGTTTTCTGTTGGTGAAAGGTCTGAACTGCAGGCAGGCCAGTTCAGTGCCTGGACTCTCCTCAGAGATTCTGCATCATCACGAACCAAACTTTCCAAGCAAATGAACTAGGTTCAAATCATAATGACAAGGTGTGAATGCACTGAGAGGTTCATATGCTCTTGGTTTGAATTTGAAACGTGCAATTTAATCAATAATTTACTGAATACACCCTGAACAGGGTATCAGTCAAACACAGGGCTAACACAGAGAAGTAAACCATCACATACACTCACAACTAAAAATGTAATTAAATCAGTAATTAACCTTGCAAGGACTGTAGGAGGAAACTTTACCATCTGGAGAAAATTACCCAGGCACAAACACTTCTACTCCGAGGCAAATGCTACCCCCCTCTATCTTCTGTTTTTCTTTTAATCTGTTTAGTTTTTTAAGATATTTTTTTCAGGACGAAGATATGAAGGGCTTCTATTCTTGTTTGAACAACAGGAGCTATTTTAACTGAGCCATAAATAAAGCCGTTCCCAGAGGGCAGCAGGGACAATCACTTGTAACTCAGAGGGAGAGTCAGATCAAATAAGCTTGTCATTCTAGAAATGACTCCATTGAAATACATTTTATCTGTTTAAATGAGAAAGATGGGAAGCCAGATGTTTTATAGGAGTACAAGAAGTCAAAGCAACTGCAGCTGAAAAACTATGTACTTTTGTTTAGTTGAACCAGTATCCACTTCATCATGCAGGGCAGCCCCAGGATTAATGTTTTCATTTGAGTCTTTGATAAAGCAGTATTGATTTAGCTTAAGCACACTCTCAATATGAGAAATCCACTTTGAAACATTAAATGTCCCAGTGAGCAATTGATCTTTGCTTTGGGTCAAAAGCAGGTAAGATCTGAAGCAAGACTCAAGTATCTGACAAAAAAAGACAAAGTTGGGCTAAATGGACAAACTGTCGGTTTGATACATACTTGGCTACAGCTTGTTTGATAAGTGGGGGGACGGGGTTCATTTGAGTTAACTGGTTGGGATACTGTCTGAACCAGGCGGTAAACTCCAGTAGAGAAAGGTGGAGCCAAGCTGGAAGTCTAAAAATTTGCAGTCCCCCCCTTTTTTTTTAAAGGGACTACAAGACCGCGATCTGTAGACTTACTTTCACTTTCAGCTGCTGCACTTCGCTGCTGTATTTCCATCGTGTCTTCCATCGATCGTGTCTGTCTGTCACCGATCACTTTTCCCACAAACTTTCCTCCTTCATCCACCAAACTGCTTCCATTACGACCGGTCGCCATGTTCTCTCACCCCTCGAAGCAGTTGGAATCGAGCAAACTTCTTGGGCTAACAGCCGTTAGCTCTAACAACCGCTAACAACACAGGAAGCATCATAGAATCGCATCACTTCCTGGTAGGTTTTTTTAAGCTTGTCTGACACCGCCATCTGCTGGATTAGATGAAAACTACAGAAAAAATCATGATCAGCCCTTGGTACTTTCTGACAAGCTCCTTCAGGGATTAAAACAGCTCCCCCGATTAAAACCCTTCATTTACGTGGAAACACGTGATTGGCAGTTAACGTTCGGATTTGAATTAACGTGGAAACATGTGAATGGCAGCCAGTAAGTTAAAGGTCCCAACAAATTAAAATTAATTTAACGAATATTGAATGCTCCAAGCTAGGGCTGTGCAATACACTGATATGATATCTCGATATGATGTTTACATGAGAGAGAGATTATATTTACACATATCATTATATCGCGGTATTAGTTGTGCATATTTTTTTGCTTCAATTTGTAATGACCCGGCTGCACCTCGACTGACTACAAAGGAGTCACCTGATTATTTAATAATGGTGGGAAAAAAATATCAATACACTGACATGTCATAATATTTTCATATGTCGATACAGTATCAATATTTAAAAACAGGGTATCGATCTATTTACTCATGAAATCTCGCGACATATTATCGTGTCGTTACAAAATGTCATGAGATTTCACGAAATGCCGCGAGATTTTGTAACAGAACGATGAAATCTCGTTGACAGCCCTAAGTTATAAAATACATATATATATGTATATATATACACATATATATACTGTAAAACCGGTAGGATTTAAAAAAACAAACAATATGAAACATTTGCCATAGGAAAATGTTCTACACAGATCCTCCAGCTTCATCATCCTGCAACACGGTGAGAAACAAACAACCCAACAAAGAGTGTATGAAGATGTGATGCAGATGAAGATGCGATGAAGATGTGGACCATGAAAGAGCTGCGCTGCAACAGCTCGGACCAAACACATGATAACAATCCAGTGGGTGTCAAACTCAGCATCTGTGTTAGTTCTCGTTATTTTGGTAGGATTCATTGCAGAGTGTTATTTCACAAATTACCATAACCTTTCATTCTCCGTATATGTCACCAGTGCTTTGAGAATGAACTAAGTAACAAAAGCCTGCAACGTTAACTAGCTTTACGGCAGATTGCATGAGTGCAGCTGCCTCGGTTACGGGAGGTTGAGGAGAGCTCACGGTTTTTCTGACCGTGTTCAGTGTGTCATAAAAGGAGCCAGCATTTAAGTTGGATTGTGAAGTTGGATGTTTTTGTCTTAGTTTATCAAATAAAACCCGCTGGTTTGACAACCCGCCCCTCCTTGGGCTGCCACCTTATCGTGGTGGAGGGGTTTGCGTGTTCTGAGGATCCTAGGGGCTATGTTGTCTGGGGCTAAATTATGCCCCTGGCAGGGTCACCCATGGCAAACAGGTTACTAGGGGAGGGACCAGACAAAGCGCAGCCCAAACACCCCTCATGGAGACGGACAGCAATGGAGCCACGTGTCCCTCGCCCGGACGCGGGTCACCGGGGCCCCCCTCTGGAGCCAGGCCCGGAGGTGGGGCACGGAGGCGAGCGCCTGGTGGCCGGGCTTTTACCCATGGGGCCCGGTCGGGCTCAGCCCGAAAGGACGACATGGGCCCCCCGTCTTGTGGACCCACCACCCGCAAGAGGGGCCATAGGGGTCGGGTGCATTGTGAGTTGGGCGGCGGCCGAGGGCGGGGGAGACCCTGGCGGTCCGACCCCCGGCTGCAGAAGCTAGCTCTAGGGACGTGGAATGTCACCTCTCTGGTTGGAAAGGAGCCTGAGCTGGTGCGCGAGGTCGAGCGGTTCCGACTAGATATAGTTGGACTCACCTCGACGCACAGCTCGGGCTCTGGGAACACCATCCTCGAGAGGGGCTGGACCTTGTTCCACTCTGGAGTTGCTCCCGAGAGAGGCGGCGAGCGGGGGTGGGCATACTCATTGCCCCCCGGCTCGCCGCCTGTGCGTTGGGGTTCACCCCGGTGGACGAAAGGGTAGCCTCCCTTCGCCTCCGGGTGGGGGGACGGGTCCTGACTGTTGTTTGTGCTTATGCACCGAACGGCAGTTCAGAGTACCCACCCTTTCTGGAGTCCTTGGACGGCGTGTTGGAAAGCGCGCCCTCCGGGGACTCCATTGTTCTGCTGGGGGACTTCAATGCCCACGTGGGCAACGACAGTGAGACCTGGAGGGGCGTGATCGGGAGGAACGGCCCCCCTGATCTGAACCCGAGCAGTGTTTTGTTGTTGGACTTCTGTGCTCGTCATGGATTGTCCATAACGAACACCATGTTCAGGCATAAGAGTGTCCACGTTTACACCTGGCATCAGGACACCTTAGGCCGCAGTTCCATGATCGACTTCGTAGTCGTGTCATCAGACTTGCGGCCCCTTGTCCTGGACACTCGGGTGAAGAGAGGGGCGGAGCTGTCCACTGATCACCACCTGGTGGTGAGTGGGCTCAGATGGTGGGGGAGGTTGCCGGTCAGACCTGGCAGGCCCAAACATGTCGTGAGGGTCTGCTGGGAACGTCTGGCTGAGTCCCCTGTCAGGGAGAGCTTTAACTCCCACCTCCGGGAGAGCTTCACCCATGTTCCGAGGGAGGTGGGGGACATTGAGTCGTAATGGGCTGTGTTCCGCACCTCTATTGCTGAGGCTGCTAGTCGGAGCTGTGGCCGTAAGGTTGTCGGTGCCTGTCGTGGCGATAATCCCCGAACTCGCTGGTGGACACCAGCGGTGAGGGATGCTGTCAAGCTGAAGAAGGAGTCCTACCGGGCCTTCCTGGCCTGTGGGACTCCTGAGGCAGCTGACAGGTATCGGCGGGCCAAGCGGAGCGCGGCTCTGGCGGTCGCTGAGGCAAAAACTTGGACATAGGAGGAGTTCGGTGAGGCCATGGAGAACGACTTCCGGACGGCTTCGAAGCGTTTCTGGTCCACCATCCGGCGGCTCAGGAGGGGGAAGCAGTGCACCATCAACACTGTGTACAGTGGGGATGGTGGGCTGCTGACCTCGACTCGGGACGTCGTGGGCCGGTGGAGGGAATACTTCGAAGACCTCCTCAATCCCACCAACACGTCTTCCGAGGAGGAAGCAGAGTTTGGGGACTCAGGGGTGGACTCTCCTGTCACGGGGGCTGAGGTCGCCGAGGTAGTCAAAAAGCTCCTCGGTGGCCGGGCCCCTGGGGTGGATGAGATCCGCCCGGAGTTTCTTAAGGCTCTGGATGCTGTGGGGCTGTCTTGGCTGACACGCCTCTGCAGCATCGCGTGGACATCGGGGGCAGTACCTCTGGACTGGCAGACTGGGGTGGTGGTCCCCCTCTTCAAAAAGGGGGATCGGAGGGTGTGTTCCAACTTCAGGGGGATCACACTTCTCAGCCTCCCTGGTAAAGTCTATTCAGGGGTCCTGGAGAGGAGGGTCCGTCGGATAGTCGAACCTCGGATTGAGGAGGAGCAGTGTGGTTTTCGTCCTGGTCGTGGAACAGTGGACCAGCTCTACACCCTCTTCAGGATCCTGGAGGGGGCATGGGAGTTCTCCAACCAGTCTACATGTGCTTTGTGGACTTGGAGAAGGCGTTCGATCGTGTCCCCCGGGGATTCCTGTGGGGGGTGCTCCGGGAGTACGGGGTGCCGGACCCCCTTGTTCGAGCTGTTCGGTTCCTGTACGACCGGTGCCAGAGCTTGGTCTGCATTTCCGGCTGTAGGTCGGATCCATTCCCGGTGAGAGTTGGACTCCGCCAAGGCTGCCCTTTGTCACTGATCCTGTTCATAACCTTTATGGACAGGATTTCTAGGCGCAGCCGAGGTGCTGAGGGTATCCGGTTTGGTGGCCTCAGGATCGGGTCTCTGCTGTTTGCAGATGACGTGGTTCTGTTGGCGTCATCGGGCCGTGATCTCCGGCTCTCGCTGGGGCGATTTGCAGCCGAGTGTGACGCGGCCGGGATGAGAATCAGCACCTCCAAATCCGAGACCATGGTCCTCGCCCGGAAAAGGGTGGAATGTCCTCTCCGGGTCAGGAGTGAGGTCCTGCCCCAGGTGGAGGAGTTTAAGTATCTCGGGGTCTTGTTCACGAGTGAGGGAAAAATGGAGCGGGAGATGGACAGACGGATCGGTGCGGCGTCTGCAGTGATGCGGACGCTGCATCGGTCCGTCGTGGTGAAGAAGGAGCTGAGCCAGAAGGCGAAGCTCTCGATTTACCGGTCCATCTACGTTCCTACCCTCACCTATGGCCATGAGCTGTGGGTCATGACCGAAAGAATGAGATCGCGGGTACAAGCGCCTGAAATGAGTTTGCTCCGCAGGGGGGCCGGGCTCTCCCTTAGAGATAGGGTGAGGAGCTCGGTCATCCGGGAGGGACTCAAAGTAGAGCCGCTGCTCCTCCGTATAGAGAGGAGCCAGATGAGGTGGCTCGGGCATCTGGTTAGGATGTCCCCTGGACGCCTCCCTGGTGAGGTGTTCCAGGCACGTCCCACCGGGACCAGACCCCGGGGGAGACCCAGGACACGCTGGAGGGACTACGTCTCCCGGCTGGCCTGGGAACGCCTCGGGATCCCACCGGATGAGCTGGCGGCTGTGGCCGGGGTGAGGGAAGTCTGGGCTTCCCTGCTTAGGCAGCTGCCCCCGCGACCCGATCCCGGATAAGCGGAAGAAGACGGTACGGTACGGTACGGTACGTGTCAACCACAAGCTTCGGATTCTGAAGTGTCCTACAGGAGAACCTACAGATAGGTTTGACCAGCAATGTCACGATTCTACATCTTGTTGGTATAATTATCAGAGAAATGATCACATTATTCTGCATGAATTCATTTACCAACAATAAAATATGCAACGTCACATGATCTCTCCTTCACCCACTCCTTATACGTATGGGGAGAGGGTATCCGAGAGGTAATGCTGCTGGCTTTGGCGCTGAAGACCGGGTTTGAATCCCCAACACGGCACTCAGGTGAACCACTATGGGCCTTTGAGGTCTTTAACTTCCACTAACTGTATTTGGCAGCCCACTGATCTCAGGTTACACTTGAGCTGAGTTAAATGAATAAAACAAATCATTTATCATTATTATTATTATTATTATTATTATTGTCATCATTATTATTATCACTATCATCTTTATTATTAGTGTTATTATAGCTCTATTTATTTTATTTAGTCTATCTTTTGATGCCAATATAAAACCTAAAATCACAAAAAGTAAAGTAAATTCCAACTAAACTCTTCTGCTGTGGAGCGAGTAAATGAATCCTACATATCAACTCTCAGAGAAAACAGATGGAAAGTCTCCGGGACTATACCTGGACGACTGTAGGTAGCCTTCTTTCTGGAGACGACATTATAAAAAGGATTTTGAACACTTCTGTTCAAACTGAGCTGTGAGTTTAGAAGCTAGCAGACCAGCTGCTGTTAGACACATAAACAATCCTGGAACTAGGGCTGGGTGATATGGACCAAATATCATATCACCATATATTTATTTTAGATGATAATACGATATACAATAGTAAGAAATGTTTGTTAAATCAAAGTAATTAAAGATAGTTGCTGGTTTTGATGATTTCTTCGTAAAAGTCTTGGGGAAGATTTCCTTCCAGACAGTTTAAATAATAGGGGTGGGACAAAATATCAATTATCGTGATATTTTCATATGCAGATATCATATCTATATTTAAAAACACGGTATTGATCTAATGTTGAAATCTTGAGAGATATCAACATTTGTTATGAAATCTCCTGAGATTTCACGAAATTCCATGAGATTTCATCGTTCTGTTAAGAAATCTCCTGAGATTTCAAAAAATACCGCGAGATCTCATCGTTGTAGTGCGAAATCTCACAAGATTTCACAAAAAAACGCGATATTAATCTAATCCATTATTCTTATTATTATTATTATACCACAAGATTTTATTGTTCTGTTACAAAATCTCAAGAGATTTCACGAAATACCGGGAGATTTCATTGTCTGTTAAAGTAGTGATGACATAGCAGTAAAAACTAGTTTATGTTGTTGGCATTGCTGCATATGTAAATACTCCAAAGAAAAAAACGGCATTTTTTACAGTGGAGTATTGTTTTGAAACGCCAGACCTCACTTCCTCAGTAATACAGTTGAGTCCGGTGATGATATGCAGCTTTACCCGGAGACCACGTTGACTTCATTTTGATTGGCTACACCTTATTTGGCTATGACCTTATTTGGAGAATCTAGGTCAAGCTGCAGTCGGAGTTTGCTAAAGGCTAACTGCTAGCAACATGGGCACTTTAGACAGTGTGAGCTACGTTTATCAGACAAGACAGCATTTAGAAAATAAATAAACTTACAGGTAATGACAAGGTTGTGGCCCCCTCCCTCAGTGTTGCTGCACAAGTTTGCTTTTAAATCCATTTGTTTGAAAATCCAGACCTGACTGCACAGAAGTTTCTACTAGCTAGGGAGCAAGGATGTGTCCCGCCATCCTGTTCTGGTTCAGGTGAGGACGAGTGGACCACAGAGGTGTTCTACGGAACCCGGGATCTGATCACCGGCAGGAGCCGGTTCTGGTGGTCCCTGACGTGTGGGAGCGGACTGAACTGGATCCTTACCCGTGCTGCTCTGGATGGTCCTGACGGTGGTGGCAGACGTCCGCGGCGGGGAGGACGGCAGCAGCAGCAGCGGCCGCCCCCCCTCGCCCTCCTCCTCCCCGGCGCAGCCCTGATCGATGGCCCTCACGTAGCTGTGGCTCCGCATCCGGAAGCAGCCCGGCATGGGCAGCGTGTCCATGGTCTCCAGGCTGTCCATGGCCTGGGACTGCATCTGGCTGTAGACCTGCTCACACACCTGCTCGATCTGCCCGTTCACCTCCACCTCACTGAGCTGCTGGCAGAGGACACCAGAGTTAGCACGCACAGAGACCAGGAGACCAGGTCCAGGTCCAGACCAGGTCCAGATCCAGACCAGATCCAGACCAGGCCCAGACCAGGTCCAGACCACACCTGCTCAAGCTGCCCGTTCACCTCCACCTCACTGAGCTGCTGGCAGAGGACACCAGAATTAACACGCAGAGAGACCAGGAGACCAGGGCCAGGTCCAGACCAGGTCCAGATCCAGACCAGATCCAGACCAGGCCCAGACCAGGTCCAGACCACACCTGCTCAAGCTGCCCGTTCACCTCCACCTCACTGAGCTGCTGGCAGAGGACACCAGAGTTAGCACGCAGAGAGACCAGGAGACCAGGTCCAGGTCCAGACCAGGTCCAGACCAGATCCAGACCAGACCCAGACCAGGTCCGGACCACACCTGCTCAAGCTGCCCGTTCACCTCCACCTCACTGAGCTGCTGGCAGAGGACACCAGAGTTAGCACGCAGAGAGACCAGGAGACCAGGTCCAGGTCCAGACCAGGTCCAGACCAGATCCAGACCAGGCCCAGACCAGACCCAGACCAGGTCCAGATCCAGACCAGATCCAGACCAGGCCCAGACCAGGTCCAGATCCAGACCAGATCCAGACCAGGCCCAGACCAGGTCCAGATCCAGACCAGATCCAGACCAGACCCAGACCAGGTCCAGATCCAGACCAGATCCAGACCAGGCCCAGACCAGGTCCAGATCCAAACCTGGGGTCTCATTTTTAAAACTGCACACGCACAAAGCAGGCCTGAAAGTAGCGTGAGAGATTTTCCTGCAAAGTTTCTGAATTATGAAAACAAACCTGACGGGAGAACGTGCGCATGAACAGTTTGGAGACGGAAACTGGCGCCGCCGGTGAGATGATGAACTGAAGCTACGTTCATGCATTTAACCATCATATCAGACTCTAGACCCTCTTAAACCCCGTCTGGTCCTGGATTTCGCCTCATTTAAGAGAGCTACAGTAGATCTTCAGTC
Organism: Atherinomorus stipes; assembly: GCA_023101725.1. Classification (NCBI taxonomy): domain Eukaryota; kingdom Metazoa; phylum Chordata; class Actinopteri; order Atheriniformes; family Atherinidae; genus Atherinomorus; species Atherinomorus stipes. Next base: position 152,187 of record JALJCO010003247.1, read on the forward strand.
ATAGCGATGGCACTTACTGGTAGGTTACCTGTAACCAGGTGTGGAGGCTGACTGAAATGACTGAGAAACATACTACGATGACACTCGCGTGTCATGCTTCACCGTGGAAGCGCTGCTCTGCTGGAAGGTTGTGGCGAGACGAGGATCAGGATGGAGAGATTTTAGAGACCAGGAATACTTCCTGGGCCATGATGACTGACTGATACGGATAGATTCCCCAGAGCAACCTTTCCTGGACTGGGGGGTCGTGATAATTACAGAGGGTTGCCAGACCGTTGGAATTGTGAAAACTAGGTTAAATAAATTTAGAACTTTTATTAGGGCTCTCAAAATAAATCTGCTCATGCAGGAACATTAATCTGTAATATAAATACATTAGTTTTTGCATAAATCAATTATAGCTTAACTATTAATAAAAACCCTAATTTGGCAACATCTTGGTCATTTACGTTGTTTTTCGTCATGCTTTCTGACAGCAGTGAACATGATCCTCACATGTAGATGCTGCAGGACGATCACAGTAAAGAGCTCAGCCACGCAGGGGCCACCAACATCTGCTATGTGGGGGGTTGTAGCTCAAAAAGTCTGGGAACTGTTAGATCTGTGTGCTGAAGTGGACCCGACCGACCCGCCCCGCTCCTCCTCTGTGGAGGAGCCATCGGCGTTTGGATGAATGGCGTCATACACCGCTACAGCAACTGGGAAGTCTGAATAAAATGTTTTTATGAGCCCTCACCACCAACAAGCAATTCCACTTGAATCTCCGTGAAGTTGCATTTTCTCGTCTTCTCAGTCTGAAGCTTTAAATACCTCAGATGACCTGATTTATTTATATGCAGAAACATCCATCAGGTGCTTTGCATTGACCCTTTATGGTGGAAAGTGGGCGTGTAGGGGGCGGAGCCAAATTCACCCGTGTGATTTATAAAGGGGAAATTACTTGGATCTTTGCGCACGCACGGTTTTATAAATCTGAATATTTTTCGTCGCATGCAAACTTTGGGTTTTGACGCACGTACAGCTCTAGTAAAGATCCTAGTACAGTTTATGTAAATGAGACCCCAGGTCCAGGTCCAGGTCCAGGTCCAGGTCCAGGTCCAGGTCCAGACCAGCAGGATGCTGCTGGAAGAAGAAAGGTTGTCTTTTCTAACACAAAGATGTGAATTCATTTGAATCCAGAACTTTTTCCTGAAGCAAAAGATTTTCTCTTTGACTGAAGCGGACCGAGGCTGAGTCTGACTGATGGTGCTGGTCTACGGGCCTGGAGAACCAGGTTCAGATCCACAGACCAGAATTAAACTGCAACTGTCCCAGAGGATCCGGTGTCCCATTGTTGCCATGGTAACCAGAGATGAGTTAAAACCAATAAAAACAGCAATCTTCTGTCGTTTCTAGACTCATTTGTACATTTTCCTTCAGTCCCCCCCCCCCGTCAGCTCTACTCTCATTACACCTGCTAAAACATTTCATTTAACATTAGACATCCAAAACACAACATCCCACGTCAAATTAGAGGCATAACCTGTATTTTATTAAGTGATTTTACATTTTTCTGTTTTATCAGAGTGTTTTGAAGGCTGACGAGATATAAGTGTTTTTCTACCGTTGTTTACCGTTGTTTACCGTTGTTTACCGTTTACTGTGTTTACCGTTGTTTACCGTTTACCGTTGTTTACCGTTTACTGTGTTTACTGTTCACTGTTCGCTTAAACTGTGTCAGGATTTCAACAGAAAACTCAGAATATTGCAGAATAAAAGGAAAACATTTATCTTCATTAAAACCTTCATGTCAGACGGAGCATCGGGGAAGGAAATGGGTGGGGGTGGGGGGAGGGGTGCAGGGGGGCGTGCACAAGTGGATGTCAGGGTTGTGTTGGTGAAGCATGAGATGTGGGGATGTGACAACCATCATAGTTCAGGGTGAGACTGATGCTGCAGGGTGAACGTCACCGGGATGAAGAGAAAAACCATCACTGAGTTTAATCTGACTTCTGGAAGGATTCAAGTTCAGAAAACAGAAGATACGGAGCATTTAAGATCATTTTTCCTTCTGACTGATTCCTCTATGTGATCTGAAAAGAAAAACGTTAATTACAACCATTTTATTCAGTCCGGTGTTTATGAATAAACGGCTGAGTTAAAGTTGGGGTGGGAAGTTTTGGTGGATGCAGGTGTTAGTGGGAACATGACAGATGCAGCATGACAGAGGCTGAGCAACTTTCCAGACGGGTCCTTGAAGTAAGAACTTATTACTGATCAAGGTGGACGCTGAAGGCAGCAGATGATCACGGCTCTAAAGAAGCAGCGTGGCTGGAGGATACCTGGAGTTACTGGACACATTTTTTAACACATTCCATAGTGGAATGGTATGAGAGTGATCTAACATGCTGTGCGTACATACAGAAGTACCCGAGTTGAAATTAGAATTCTCATTGGCCAGGGTTTAATATTGTTTAATATTGTAACTGAACCTTTAAATCAAGAACCAAACACAAAACCAAATTCAGACAGAAGTCTGAACTTTGTACTCGGCTTTCCAGCCTCCAGGATGGTAGAAATGCAGCCAGATGCTGCTTATTTTCCCGGTCTCACTCGTGTTGTTCGCCCCAAAGACACATCACGAACTCATCACCTTCAACAGGGCTGGAAGTTTTCATTCATCACCACCACATTGAATTGAAACCCGCATTTAGCAGGATGCCAGGTGCTGATTTGCTACGTTTTCTTTATGAACTGGAGTTCAGATGTCTTCATCAACGTTCCCCCGTCTTTCTAAAAGCTGGAAAAGACTTGGAGCAGCATGGCAGGCTGTTTTACAGAAGACAAACAGGACTCAGTGAATGCAGTGAGGAAGTTGTGACTGGGAGAAACAGTGATGATGAGGATTCTTGTTGCTAATAACAACATGAAATGATGTGAAACATCAGCAGGTCCGTCCTGGACATGCGAGACTGAATGTAGGGCAGCAGCTCGGCCAACCAACCTGACTGATGGTGCTCATGGCTCTCATGTAGCTTTCATTGCGTGAGCGGTATTGGGGTGAGGACAGCAGCGATTTGGGGTCGAGCAGGGTTTTGGGGTCCAGGGTATCCAGGCTTCTATTGATGGAAACCTCACTCACCGCACGGAGGTAACTGTGGCTCCGGATCTGCAGTTTGGGGGAGTGCTCGGTGGAAATCCTGACAAAGGGATGACAGGGATGCAGAGAAAATCAGCTTTCAGTCAAGCTCAGCCTCACTCTCACACGCACCCCCCCCCCCCCCCCCCCCCCCCACACACACACACACACACACACACACACAAATCCTTTCTGCAGACACAAATATGTTGTGTCCTGCAATTTTTTACCACTTGACTCCTCTGTTAATTTTTTCAGGGATGCACCAACGACGCTTCTGTCATTGACACCAAACGAGTCGACAGCAGAATCGGCTGTTTGGCATCAATTCCCTTGAGCTAGGTCTTTAACCCCCCCAACTGCTCCCCGGATGCTTTAATTAGCAGCCCACTGCTCTCTGGATCAACCTGAGATGGTTAAAATGCAAAATGCAGAGAATGAATTTCCTAATTGGCTCTCTAATTTTTATTAAAGGAATAGTACACCCACAGAATACCTGGGGGGTGTTTGTTATCTACCGACTTTCATATAATGGAGGTGACTGGCTCTTGAAACAAAAGGTCCATAAAAGTCCACAAAAACTTGTCAATATTCCTCCATACTGCTCGTCCAATGTAATCCAAGTGTCCTGAGTGGGTAGCGTCCATAATTTACTGGAAACCATCATTTAGTAGATTTTTATAGACTAAACAGTAGAACATGTAGGTCCCTGCGAGTTCATGACACTACGGACACCTCGGCAGACTAGATCGCACGTTCTCTTTTTTCTTTCTTTCTTTGTTTTAAATCAATATCCAATCCCTCTTGTGTTTGTCTGCAGCTCGGTTGCTTTTATAATGTAAACAGCAAATTTCTTCTTCTACACTTGCATTATCAGCAGAGTAGGTGCTGATCGCAGAGGCTTCCGCAGTGTCGAGAACGCGCATGAACGCGCAAACAGAACGGCAATGTTCTACTGTTTAGGCTATAAAAAATTAGTAAATGATGTGGTTTCCAGTAAATTCTGGACGCTACCCACTCAGGACACTTTGATTACATTTGACAAGCAGTATGGAGGAATAATGACAAGTTTTTGTGGACTTTTACAGTATGGATCTTCTTGGTTCAGTCGCCAGTGAACGCCATTATATGAAAGTTGGGGGGAAAATGAAAACCTGTCCATTCTCCGGCTGCATTTGAGATATTAAAAAAGTGCTCCAGAGTCTTGCTCAGCATGAGGATGAGGAGAAGATGAAGGAACATCATTCTTTGCGTGTACTGTTCCTTTAATAAAATATATCTTTTATCACAAAAGATCTGGCGAGTTTGTGTCCACATATGCAGCTCTGCCGCTCATCGTGGTCCCATTTAAAAGTGAAAGCGACATCATGAAGCAGCATTGTCCCAACAAAGAAATAATCCACCAAAAACTCATTCACTGACTTTTCTGACATTAATACACTATCTTGCCAACAGTCTCATCTCACCTGCCCTGACTCACATCTGAGCTTCAGTAACATCATTCCTGATCCGTCGGGTTCAGGATGACGTTGGTCCACCTTTGCAGCTAGAACAGCTTCATCTTCTGGGAAGGCTGTCCACAAGGTTTAGGAGTGTTTCTGGGAATCTTTGACCATCTTCCAGAAGCACATTTGTGAGGTCACACTGATGTTGGACCAGAAGGCCTGGCTCTCAGTCTCCGCTCTGATTCATCCCAAAGCTGTTCTATGGGGTTGAGGTCAGGACTCTGTGCAGGCCAGTCCAGTTCCTCCACACCAGACTCTGCATCCAGGTCTTCATGGACCTGCTTTGTGGTGCACAGTCATGTTGGAAGAGGAAGGGGCCAGCTCCAAACTGGTCCCACAAAGTTGGGACATGGAATTGTCCAGAATGTCTCGGTATGCTGAAGCATTCAGAGTTCCTTTCACTGGAACTAAAGCCCTGTTTCCACCAGCGGGTCTGGGTCTGGGTCGGGTCGGGCCACGTGTTTTTGCACCTCCACAGATAAAAACTGGAACGGTACCCTTACATCCAACCCGACCCGTCCTACTTTTTAGGTACCCCTCTGTAGGGGTACAGATCTAACTGATCCGGACCAAATAGGTGGAGCTTACACACTGCAATCCGTTGACTGATTGAAAAATCTGTCCATTCCCGCACAAACCGGCATACAAACAAAGCAGGAATGTCCCCTTTCTTTCTGTCTCAGTGGTGTTTTGGTTAAAAGGCGTTGCACAGCAATGATGTCACGCAATCACATAGCAGCGCTATCCGGTAAATACTCCGCCTCCAGGCTAAGGGGACAGTTTTCTGTGGGGATGCAACGTGGAATCAACCTATCTGTAGCTACCAGAACCCATACGACCTGACCCAGACACGCAGGTGGAAACGGGGCTTAAGGGGCCAAGCCCAGCTTCTGAAAAACACCCCCACACCATAATCCCCCCTACACCAAACTTTACACTTGGCACAGTGCAGTCAGACAAGTACCGTTGTCCTGGCAACCACCAAACTCAGATTCCTCCATCAGATTGCAGATGGAGAAGTGTGATTGGTCCTCCAGAGACGCCTCCACTGCTCTAGAGTCCAGTGGCGGCTGCTTTCCACCACTGCATCCATGCTTTGCATTGCACTTGGTGATGTATGGATGGATGCAGCTGGTCGCCATGGAAACCCATTCCATGAAGCTCTCTGTCACTGTTCCTGATCTGATCTGAAGGCCACATGAAGGTTGGAGGTCTGTAGTGATTGACTGCAGAAAGTTGGACACCTCTTCTCACTATGAGCTTCAGCATCACTGACCCGCTCCATCAGTTTACGTGGACGAACACTTCGTGGCTGAGCTGCTGTCGTTCCCAAACACTTCCATGTTCTTATAATACACCTGACAGCTGACTGTGGAATATTTAGGAGAGAGGAAATTTAACCACTGGATTGTTGCACAGGTGGCATCCTATCACAGTTCCACGCTGGAATTCACTGATTCCTGAGAGCGACACATTCTTTCACACGTTTGTAGAAACAATCTGCATGCAGAGCTGCTTCATATATACACCTGTGGCCACGGAAGGGATTGGAACACTTGATTCTGATCATTTGAATGGGTGAGCAAATACTTTTGGCAATAAAGTGTATATTTTGTATATTTTCACATTCGTATTGACTCAGCATCCGACGCAGCACAAATTCATGTTTCCAGAATCAGATGTCCAACGTTTAAACTCCCAAACCTCAATGTTCAAAGTAAAAAAAATCCCATCCATACTGAGCCTGGATATAAGGCTGAACTGTGTGTGTGTGTGTGTGTGTGGGTGTGTGTGTGTGTGTGTGTATGTTCCTGTACCTGCTACATTATGAGAACCATTTTGTGCTGTTAACCAATAAAGCGAGGACATTTTTGGAAAGTGAGGATATTTTGGCCGGTCCTCACAAAAACAGCCTGACGAACCCATTAGGTTACATTAGGTTGCAATCAGGTTTTGGTTAGGGTAAGGGACTAGGGAATGCATTATGCCAATGAATGTCCTCACAGAGACAGAGGTACAAGGATGTGTCTGTGTGTTACTGAACATGGAAACATCCAGTTTGACTGCAAGTTTTTCACTGATTGTCAAGCAGGACTGAAACACTGGAGGCAGATGTTGGTATTTCCGAGGTTTAATTAGACGAAAAACGTTCCTTCAGCCTGGATGAGCTGTCGGACCAACAGATAGACGGGCGAACGGAGGAGGAGCAATCAACAAAGAAAAACAGGGCTTCATGTGAGCTGCCTAGATTTCCTACTGAAACCCAGCGTACGATCAATCCTGAAAACGTCGTGTGCACAAAAGTTTTTAGACGTATGAATCTGTATTTATGGATCCAAGTTCTTTTCCTTATACATCCCAATCAATGTGGGATTGGAGTACCTGCACCGGGGATTCTCCTCTCTGCACCATCAGAAAGACAAAATATGAGTATGGCAGCCAGAAAAAATAAAGAATTTCACTGAGAACAAACTTCTTTAAGTAGAAACTAGGGATGCACAATATTGGAATTTTGGCCAATATCTGATATGCTGATATTTTAAAACTCATGTGGCCGATAACCGATATTGCTACCAATATTAAAGCTGAAAAATAAATTATGTAATATTCATTCCTTGTGCAAAATTAGAAAAATATCTTAACTTGTGTTATGTAGAACAAGTCAAACTTAATCAGTTGTTCAGACAAAACTAACAGGATATGTGCGTTATTTCCTAAAACCACCTGGATTTTCTTCTCCCTAAGGAAAAAAAAACAATACCCAAAAACAGGCGGGGTTTGGTGGAGGTGGGAAAAAATATTAAAAGACTGAAGTATTGCAATATTTTCATATGCTGATATCATATTGATATTCAAAAGTGTGGTATTGATCTTTTTTACTAATGAAATCTCGCGAGATATCTTCGTCGCTGCAAAATTTCGTTGGTTAAATAGATCAATATTGCTTTTTTAGATTTCAAGATGAAATCTGCATATGAAAATATCACGATATTTCCGTGTAGCGATATTTTTTTCCCAGCCCCACTATTTGGTTATTTACACAAATGAGTGTGTATAAACTCTGTTCACACAGAACATCCTAAAAGAAACTGTCTTTAGAAATTTTAAAGTCTGTAAAAGAAGACGTTTTTGAAGAAGTTTTTGTTTGTCTTTTTTGTTTGTTTTTCTTAGACTTTAGAAACAGCGGCCTGATTGGTTAAATATCGGTTGTGCCGTTATAAATGATCATGTTGACTGTTAATACCTTTCTCGCATCAAGACTCTGTAGACTTGGTGTCTAAGCAGGTTTAATGACACTAAAAAGGGTGAAACTGGAAAGGTAGACAAACAATGCAATTGTCAAATAGAATGAATTCAATATACAACACAAACTGTACATAAAATTTGATAAAACTTGTAAATAATGGTTGAGAATAGCGGAGCATCTACACGTTACCATAACAACCTGTACCTTGCAGGTTATTACACTTAAATACAGTGTTATAGCTCTACTAGCTCTACTATCTCTAGTACTGTACATCGTATAAAATATGCTTATTCTGAAATTTACTTGTAAATAATACGTACCAGCGATACAACCTCAGATTTAAAAACAATGCGGTCTCTGAGCAGGAACAAGCCGAAGACTGTCATCCTCTGTCTACAGTATGAACAACTAAAAAAATGTAACTAATGTTCAAAGAGTTTCTTCTAATTTAACTGACATTAACTGGTATTAACTGAAATGATCTGAAGAGTCCACTGGATGCTTCTAACATGTGAAATAAATGCATAAATAACAGAATACATTACACATCAAAACCAATTTCTTATACAAGACAAAACACTCCCCGCCTGGCGTGAATTAACGCCACAAATAAAGATTATTATGATGGAACTGATACACCAATCTTGATAGATCTCGTAAAAACTTTGGTGCGATCTGATTTCACTATTTTAAAGACACACAACGTAACTTTTAGACCTTAAAAATCTGCGTTTCTGACTCGTTTTGATGTCACACCAACATTCATTATGTGCATTTTCAAGCCGTCACTGCCCAGAGCTCAGAAACAGCACTATGTAAGATTCCCATGCGGGATGCAACTGTGATGTTGCAGCCGACTATTGGTTGCAGCACCGCATCACTCACTGGCAACCGAATGTAAACCAGGTATCACCTCCAGGCATCATGTCGGATTTGGTAAAGAAACGCAAGGAAACATCCCCGGAGGAAGAGAGGAAAAGAAAGAGAGGAAGGGACAGAACAAGAGTCACGATAAGACTCTTTTACTGGCTGGAGTGAATCACAGTACAGGTACGATACAAGATGGATGCTAGTTTACTTGCTGATCGGGGGGGGGGGGGGGGTCTCTGAGAAAACTGCTAGAAGTTCCTTTGTGTGTCTTTAACCTCTACTGTATGGACTTTACCATCCTTGGAAGGGAACACTTTAGTGACAAGTCCAAGAGTCCATTCATTTCTGGGTTTTTGACTGTTCTTGAGTACAGCTGTACTCCCTGCGGTGATGTTTGGTTGGTTGGATTGCCACTTGTGGCTACAGTGTGGGAGGAAACTCTTTCTTCCACTTCCAGAGGGTGTTTGCTAAGTGCTGGACCTGCCGCCACTGATTTTTGTAGAGGTCTGAAACTGAGAAATGACCTACTGGTGCTTGAAGTGGTATAGTCCTTTGAGTGAGCAAAGTAGCTGGAGCTAGAATAAAGGGGTCACTAGGGTCAGTTGAGACAGGAACTATGGGCCTACAGATGCGGGCATGAAAAAGTTCCCCTTTCAGCCGACTGCCAGCCACTTACCAGCCACTTGTCTGCTAATTCAGTCGCACAGAGAAACACCTGTGTGCCCAGGGGAAACGATTTCAGAGCATAAATGAACGCCTGGAACAAGGACGTGTCCACATGCTAAGTTTGGACACCGTACGTGATGACGTATTCGTGGGACAAATCGTTCAGCCAGTGATAGTGCAGTCATAGTGCACTATTACTGCACCACCTCTGGCAGAGAAAGGCGGAACTTTTTCATGCCCAGATCTGTAGCATTCATGATAGCCGACATTTCATCCATGAAGGAAACGAGAAGTTCATGAGTGAGCTTTGTAGTGTCCTTTGTAGTAAAAACAGTGTCCTATATTCTCCGTGCAAGAACGATCATCCTTTCCCATGAGCCACCAAAATAGGAGGCATGTGGCGGATTAAAGGTCCATGTGCAGCCTTTTTTCTCTTAAGTAGGTTTGTACAGCTGTATTATCCATGTTTGAGTTGATTTTGTGTTCTTTGCATGCAGTGACAAAGTTTGCGCCCCTATCAGAGCGAATGGTTTTCACTGGTCCTCTAATAGCAAGAAACCTTCTAAATGCATTCATGGAACTGGATGTATCAAATGACTCTATCACTTCAGTGTGGACTGCTGTTATGCTTAAGCATGTGAAGATGACAGCCCACCTTTTGTTTTGAATAAAATGACCTCTGGTCAAACTTTTTTTTTTTTTAGATCAAAACAAAACAGGTTGCAATTGAAAAATAAAAATATGAAACACCATATTTCTTCAGTTTTAATCAAAAATAATGTTTGAAATGAAAAACAACTGCTTATAAATCGGTCCTTTTTGATTTCAAGTTTAAAAAAATTTGGTTGCATATCAGTCGTGTGGAGCGGAGTCCGTCGTGGAGCACCGGAGGACATCCAGCGGGCCGAGTGAACAGTGACAGAGAGGCGTTCGCTGACCGGCGCACCGTTGTGGACGGAGCGCAGGACAATCCTCCTCTCTGTTTATACTGAAGTGGTCGCGGTTGTGCTGCTTTGCTTGGTGTTAATCTTCTTTTTATATGCTGTGGCATGTGATCGTCAAATTGAAGGCGGCTCTGCCTGACCAGCCTGCTCAGCTTTCACTGGCCTGTTGAGTCACAGTCGTGCAACACCGGCGGTGAGAGAGAGACGGCCGGTCAGAGCGGTGCGTTTGAGAACCATCTCTCTTCAGTTCACGCACCAGCTCAGGCTCCTTTCCAACCAGGGGAGTGACGTTCCACGTCCCTAGACTTCTGCAGCCGGGGGCCGGACCGCCAGGGTTTCTACTGTATTTCTATTTCTACTGTAAACATGTTTATTTCTGCTGTAAAAATTTTTATTTCTGCTGTAAACATGTTTATTTCTGCTGTAAACGTGTTTATTTCTGCTGTAAACATGTTTATTTCTACTGTAAACATGTTTATTTCTGCTGTTAACGTGTTTATTTCTGCTGTAAACGTATTTATTTCTGCTGTAAACGTGTTTATTTCTGCTGTAAACGTATTTATTTCTGCTGTAAACATGTTTATTTCTGCTGTAAACGTGTTTATTTCTGCTGTAAACATGTTTATTTCTGCTGTTGACGTGTTTATTTCTGCTGTGAAGTTGGCCCTTTTAACATGGGAGTCTGTGGGGATTTGCTGTGTTTTGGAGCCCCTTGCAGATCAAGAAAGAAATACAATTTTTGTGCGACATGGAAGTGGACTCACTGTTAGTTTGCCCCTTGGTCTGGTCCTTTCCCAGTAACCCGTTTGCTATGGGTGACCCTACCAGGGGCATAATCTAGCCCCAAGGATCGTCAGAAGAAAACGCAAACCCCTCCACAACGATAGGATGGCAGCCCAGGGAGGGGCCAATAACATCCAACATCTCTAATTAAAATGTCATGGCTATGGTCTGGGAAACATCCAGACATCAATCAAAACCACCTCCGAAACAACTGATAGTACCAAAAGATTTCCTGGATTACTTCCTGAATAACAGATTATACTGTGTACATCAGAACTGTTAACACACACACACAACACACACACAGCATAACACACACATGCAGCCTATCAGAATATGCTGCTGTGAAGTTCAGCTGATTGAAAATAGGAAAACAAAGACGATGAAGATTTTGTTTTTATCAGCATAAATACAGCCGTTTACATTTTTACTGACACTCGCCCGCTGTCTTCAACTTCCACCCGAAAGGAGGCCTGAAGGACACGAACCCAAACTCTGAACGTCAGCTTGTACAGGAAAAAGAAATAAAATGACTTGTCCTACGGCGAGAGCTGCTGTGGAGGTGGTTTTACAGAGGGAAGACTGCAGCAGACATGACACTCTCATTTGCATTTTCATCCACCTCTGATTCACAAGTGAGGTGAAGGTAAAGCATTACGCCACAATACTTCTAAAAACAAATACTTCTACTTGTAGAAAAACAAACTTCAACACATCAGATGACACAGATATTCTACTATTTCATGGAAATACGAACTCGTGTCAATGACAACATGTTGGGACATTACAGATCTTAACAGCAGTGCAGGTAGTTTTTTTCACAATCAGGGAATACTACGTGTACAGAGCCCCCCCCCTCCCCCAAGTAACACGGCTGGATTTTCTTTTGCGTACACTCGCAATACATTTGCATACACTCTTCTATTCTATTCTCTTCTCTTCTATTCTCTTCTATTCTATTCTATTCTATTCTATTCTATTCTCTTCTATTCTATTCTATTCTATTCTATTCTATTCTATTCTCCTCTCTTTTGTCTTCTATTCTCTTGTCTTCACTTCTCTTCTCTTATATTCTATTCTATTCTCTTCTCCTTTCTTCTATTGTCTTGTCTTCTATGTGGCTTGTGCAGGGAAATGCAGCCTTACTGTAACGTGGTCATCTCGGTCAGGGACGGCTGCGTGGCCTTCAGGTAGCTGGCCCGGCGCGCCTGGATCTTGGGCGAGGGTTTGGGACTCCCGTCGGAGTCTCCGCTGTCATCTTCGGCCATGGCTTTGACGTAGCTGCCGCTCCTCATCCTTCGGCAGGGGATGTCATCCTCCTTCCCCAGAGGAGAGAAGCTGCTCCACTCGTCCTGAGGTACCTGCCGACCGGGCCGAGAGGACACGGAGACACTCTCAGGTTGGTCCAGTCACTTCTCTCTGAGCCCCCGTCACCAAACTGGCCAACTAAACCGGCCTCGTGGTGCCAGAGCCCCTTCAACAAACAGCATGCAGAGCAACGACCGACAGAACAGAGATGATCTAACATATCCATCACACACACACACACACACACACAGCTGTTAGACAAGCTAATTAGCATGAAAAAGTGTGTGTTCGGGTCACTCAGGTTTCTCTCTGGCTAATTCAAACATCTGCTTTCCACAGTTGCCTCTGTTCACCGACACAGAGGAAGGTCCACATCAGAGTGTGTGTGTTTACACCAGTGTGTCTGCTCTAATTTGGCTCAGGGGAGACTCGTTAGCTGAAGACGAGCAGATTTATGGGGCGAGAGGTAAAATATTTCACTAGAACTGCACAAACAAATTAATCAAATCAACCAAGTTTGACTGAACCAGAACATTTATCCAGAACCCTGCAGGTTTTATCAGACAGTTCTGGAATCTAGAGCAGTGATTCTTAACCGTGGGCCCCAAGCTCAGTCCTCCAGCGCCACCTAGAGGGCAGCGAAAAAACGTTACTTTTCCACATGTGGGCCGTGAGGACCGTATATTTACACTGGTATTTATGACTGGATGAGTTGCAATGTAGCCTCCCCCCCACCTGGTGGCGCTGATTTGTCAGAGTTCAACAAACAAGCAGAAGAAGACACTCAGCTAGCTGCTAGCCAGTAGCTAACGTTATAAAGAAGAATTAAAATTAAATAATGAAGATAAAAATGGTCCCAAACCGCCCCTAAAGAGACACAAATCCACTCCAATTTATTAAATATGGATTAGTGAGTAGAGATAACAAAGCAGAGCTGAGAGGTCTGCATGGAGCACTAACGCTAACATTAATGCTAACGCTAATGGAAGCCCTGAAGCATCTGCAAGCTGCATCTAAAAAGCAAACTTCTAACACTCGTTAGAAAGAAAGGATTTTTAAGAAATAGAAAAGAGAGAAAATCAGCTGTTGATGCAGAAAATGTCTGTTAAGTTTGGAGGTTCTGAAAAAATTCTAAGAAAAGTTTAAATAAATATATTGTTCAATGAAATTTTGTGCTTTAATGGCCTGGATAAACAAATAAAATCCTGCTTTATTTACAGATGATTAAACGGGGCTTTTTTATTTTACAGTTTTTCTCAGTTGCTAAAACACTAAATCCCATTCTCAAGGCCAATTTTTCAGAAGCCTAAACCGAGGTATCAAATCAGTCCTCGTGATCAAAACCTAAAGCACGTTTCACATCACTAGACACTGTTTGCAAACACATTTGCATTGTGATGCACTTGCTGTGCAAAATGGTAAACACATGCTGCACACTTTGATCACAACTAAGACACAGTTGTCAACAGGTAAACACAGTGACTCAAAACTGATGTCACCTTTGGCTGATGATGAGGGAACCAATATAAACCAGTTGAGGAAGCTATTCTGCCCTACAAAGCAAAAAGGCAATAACTACACGCAGTCCAAAACTGAGAAAAATGACTTCAAAGTTCTCCTGTTGTCCAGCCAAAGTCATTGTAGGTAGAATAATGGACATGTGGCAATTTTGTTACTTTATAGTGGCTTATTCTTTGTACATATTAATATTCATATTTGATATGATGGTTTACCCTATTTTGCACTTACTGTATTCTTTCTTTGTAATACTTACCAAAAATGTGGTACCATACCAAGGAAAAAGGCAGTAACTGCAGATTCTTCAAAAACCGTTTTCTCACAACTTGGGCTCTGGGTGTGTTAGATGCACTGTATTTGGACTTATTGGAACCATTTGCTTTCCTGAACATGGATATACCAATCTCAAAGTAATTTGACTATTTAAGGAAATATTTCCCCCCAGAAGTTGTTCTGTTGCTGAAGTTACTGCTTTAGATATCTTACATCAAGCTGTTTAAAGGCCAAAATAGGGACCATTCATTTTTAATAAAACCACATTATTATGTGTGAGTATTAGATTGTGTATCTGGGTGTGTTTCTTTATCTGTAATGCAGAGATGGGCTTTATGCACAGCTCCAGTACTTCCTGAACTGAATACGGCACCTTTGTTTCCTGTCTTTCATGATTGGATGAACTGATACTCCAGGTGTGTCTGACCATTTGCTGAGGTCAGACACACCTGGATTCATCAGTTCATCCAGTCATGTCAGACATGAAACAAAGGTGCAGTATTAAGTTCAGGAAGTACTGGAGCTGTGCATACAGTAAAGCCCATTGTCCACCTCTGCCATAATGTATCTGCAATCACTTACAACAAAAATTAACATTGAAGCACTGCAAAACAACTTCACTTTGAAGAAATATTTAGGCTACCTCCAATACAACAGAGTAAAACAAAATGCTAATAAATTCAATTAATTTAAATTCAAAATAATTTTGTCTTGTTTTTTCAAAGGCTTTTTAAGCAACAATGGGTGTTTTACGTGATGTAATACCAAGCAAAAGTACAGTAACTGACATGAAAACAAAGCAAAAAATGGATGTTACTGTATTCTTGCTTTGTTTTACTAGGGCTATTTGCAGTTACTGCACAAACAGCTACCATTTTTCTCCAAAATGACACACATTTGAGATAAGATATTTTGTCACATAACAAAGGATACCTTGAATGTCATGAAAATGATAATAACTCATTTTTGACCAAAAATGCAGTTACTGCCTTTTTGCTTTGTAGGGCAGTATTGGAGGTCAAGATTTTGCAAAGGATAGAGGAAATCAGAGAGGAAGAGTATGAATACAGTTTTTCTCAATTGCTAAAACACAATTTTTGAAATGTCCCCTCAGTTTTTCGATGTAGGGTTGAGCATCGTTTGAATTTGAACAATTCCAGTTCTAATTCAATTCCCTTCTTTTGATTCCGGTTCCCATCGATTCTCGATTCTGATTCTTTTAAGGGGCAGGGTTTAAAAAAAAAAAGTTTACATTTTCTTTTTTGTGGAAAACTGAATCAAATAACAGACATGGTCATTAATATTACTAAACTCCAGCTCTATTTATGTTCTCAAAGGCATTTAATTGCATTTTTTTTCAAAAAGTAGAAAAAGAAATAAAAAATATAGCTGGCTAAAATGAAACAGACCTGGTTAAAAGTTCACTATTTTAAGAACTTTAATTGTTAAACTGACTGTTTTCTAATTAAGAGTATACGACATGTTACAGTAGTTTAAATTAAATGTGTCTGTCCACATTCTTCATTAAGAGGAATTGATATCTGTCGATCAGCTTTAAGTTTTATTTTCAGTCTGGTTCGTGGAGCGGAGATGGATATTTTCGCTGCGTCTGTGTCTGCAGCTCCTGCAGCCTCTAGTGTGCTACGAGGCGGGGGAGGGGTCACGGGAGCGCAAGATAAACGAAACGTTCGTTCACGTAGGTCTCAAAAGTCTCCAATAAGACCAAAAAGTGTCACTGGACTTGTCACTAGCAGTTTTATTAATAGAAAGTTATCAGAGGGTCAGAAAGCTTGCTGAATATAGTGAAAAAGACGCCGAGTTGTGCCGTGTGCGTCAGCATAATTGGTTGTACCAGAAACTCGGTGCTAACAAACGTTCCGCTTCCGGCAGATTCTGCAGTTTGGTTGATTCTATTTAATCAACCAAACAAGAGACTGGACTGTGAAAATACTCAGTTCTGTTACGTTTTATCAACTTAAGCAGCTTTTGTCTCTTTAACAAGTCTTAAATTTAAGTTCAACTTATTTAAGTGGGCCATGTTGAATTAATTTGGGCATAGCTGCATTCATTAAGTTCAACAGACTCACATTTTTTGAAGTGATTATGATGCGTTCAGACCAAACACCATTTGGTTTACATGAAAGTCTGCATCTGTGTCCTGTTTTGGGGTCTGCGTGCTTCAGAGTGCACAGACTACGTAGGCTCCATAGCCAACTGTCTCTGAAGCGGCGTTCTGAGACAGTAGGCTGCTGAAACGGGACAGCCTTGCCTACAAGAATTTCCCAGAGTGCTCCAGTCCCGTTGCCTAGCAACTGCAGACTCCACAGCTGTCTAGTGATAGCCTGGTACACCAGCCTGACTAACGCCATGTGGGTGGCGTAGTGGTAATGTCGTAGGCTTTGGCGCGGCAGACCTGAGTTGGAGTCCCCAAAACAACACTCAGGCAAGGTCCTTAAAGGGAAAGTCCACCCAAAGAATGATGTAACTTTATTTTCCACTTCCCCTCATGGTGAGAAAGACTCTGCAGCACTTTTTTAATATCTCAAATGCAGCCGGCGATCAGGAAGGCTTCTCGTTTCCCCCAACTTTCATATAATGGAGTTCGCAGGGGTCCGAGCCAAAAAGGTCCATAAAAGTCCACAAAAACTTGTCAATATTCCTCCATACTGCTCGTCCAATGTAATCCAAGTGTCCTAAGTGGGTGAGTAGCGTCCAGAAATTACTGGAAACAACGTCATTTAGGATATTTTTTGGAGCCTAAACAGTACTACATCGCATGTCATGCAAGCGATGCGCGTTCATGAAACTACAGAAGCTGCAACAGACGAGATCATGCGTTCTCTTTTTCTTTCTTTCTTTGTTTTAAATCAATATCCAACCCCTCTTGGACCCTCTTGACCCACTTGTGTTTGTCCGCAGCTCTGTCGCTCTTAGCACAATGTAAACAGTGAATTTCTTCTTCTACGCTTGCATTATCAGCAGAGTAGGCTCTGAACGCCAAGGCTTCCGTAGTTTCATGAACGCACATATGCGTGCTTCGCGAAAGTAAGATGTAGTACTGTGTAGTCTATAAAAATCTAGCAAATGATGTGGTTTCCAGTAAATTCTGGATGCTACCCATTCAGGACACTTGGATCACATTGGACGAACAGTATGGAGGAATAATGACAAGTTTTTGTGGACTTTTATGAACCTTTTTGGCTCGGACCCCGGCAAACTCCATTATATGAAAGTTGGGGGGAAATGAGAAGCCTTCCTGATCGCCAGCTGCATTTAAGATTTTAAAAAAGTGCTCCAGAGTCTTGCTCACCATGAGGGGAAGTGGAAGATGAAGTTACATCATTCTGAGGGTGTACTATTCCTTTAACCCCCACCAACTGCTCCCCGGGCACTTTAGTTAGCAGCCCACTGCTCTCAGGTTCAACCTGAGATGGTTAAATGCAGAGAACTAATTTCCTTATTGGGATTAATAAAGTATATATACATATATATATATATATATATATATATATATATATATATATATATATATATATATATATATATATATATATATATATATATATATATATATATATATATATATATATATATATTTTATTCCGTTGATCTGAGTCTGATCATTCATCAATATTGACAAATAGCGTCCACGTGAGTGACGAAGCCAGTGCTAAAAACAGTTCTGTGACCCTTCAGAATCTGTGTCTGTTCCGGGGCGACGTCATGAAATGGACGTAAAACATGTTGAGATTGGTCGAGAGCTTCGAGGTTCAGTGCAGTCAGCCATCTTACTTCTGTTTTGGAAATTAGATGCATAAAAAACTAATATTTACACCAGATTAATTTCCATAGTGGTGAGGGGAACGTATTTAGCTTATACACACACCGGCCACTTTATTAGGTACACCTGTCCAACTGCTCGTTAACGCAAATTTCTAATCAGCCAATCACATGGCAGCATTTAATCATGTAGACATGGTGAAGACGATCTGCTGCAGTTCAAACCAGCATCAGAATGAGGAAGAACGGTGATTTACGTGACTTTGAACGTGGCATGGTTGTTGGTCTGAGTATTTCAGAAACTGCTGATCTACTGGGATTTTCCTGCACAACCATCTCTAGGGTTTACAGAGAATGGTCCCAAAAAGAGAAAATATCCAGTGAGCAGCAGTTCTGTGGGTGCAAATGCCTTGTTGATGCCAGAGGTCAGAGGAGAATGGCCAGACTGGTTCCAGCTGATAGAAAGGCAACAGGAACTCCAATAAGCACTTGTTCCAACCGAAGTCTGCAGAAGAGCATCTCTGACTGCACAACACATCCAACCTGGAAGCAGATGGGCTACAGCAGCAGAAGACCACACCGGGTGCCGCTCCTGTCAGCTAAGAACAGGAAACTGAGGCTACAATTCACACAGACTCACCAACATTGGACAATAGAAGATGCAGAAATGTTGCCTTGTCTGATGAGTCTCCATTTCTGCTCCCAGATTCAGATGTAGGCTCAGAATTTGGTGTCAACAGCATGAAAGCATAGATCTCTCCTGCCTTGTATCAACGGTTCAGCTTGGTGGTGGTGGTCTAATGGTAGGGGAGAGATCTTCTTGTCACACTTTTGGCCCCCTTAGTACCAAGGTGGTGGTTTAACCACCACAGCATACCTGAGTATTGTTGCTGACCATGTCCATCCCTTTATGACCACAGTGTAGCATCCTCTGATGCTGCTTCCAGCAGGATAACACGCCATGTCATAAAGATGACATCATCCAGCAGGAGAACACGCCATGTCATAAAGTGGGAATCATCTCAGACTGGTTTCTGGAACATGAC
The DNA here is from genome assembly GCA_023101725.1 of Atherinomorus stipes. Taxonomy (NCBI): domain Eukaryota; kingdom Metazoa; phylum Chordata; class Actinopteri; order Atheriniformes; family Atherinidae; genus Atherinomorus; species Atherinomorus stipes. The sequence goes on from JALJCO010003247.1 coordinate 171,245, forward strand.
AATGAGTTCATTGTACTCAAATGTTCTCCACAGTCACCAGATCTTAATCCAAAAGAGCAGCTTTGGGGTGTGGTGGAACGGGAGCTTCTCATCATGGATGTGGTGGAACAGGAGGTTCTCATCATGTATGTGCAGCCGACAAATCTGCAGCAACTGTGTGATACTAGCAAGGTGTACCTAATAAAGTGGCCAGTGAGTGTATTTGCCTGTAGTTGACTTTTGGAACGTTTGAAAATCACGATACAACTCCTTGAAGCTCGGCCGCATATTTTCTAATTTTCTACAGAGACTGTCTGTTGTTTCTAGTTGGTAAACATTTCATTTAACACTTTAAATCCACAAATACTGTATCTCCAAATATTACACTCGTAGCTCTGCTGCGGAACCCTCCCATCTTGTGCACAATGAATTCAGGCCGCCCGTATCTTTGGTTTCAGGCCAGATGGAGTGCGGGTTTGTAGGCTGGATTTGGAGGCTCAGCCTTTTGAAACAGTACAGAACGTGACGCGCCGCTGTGACGTATGCAGCCGGTGAATCCACACTTAGAAGTACAGATGCAGGTATGAAAATGTTCCGCCTTTTTCTGCCAGAAGTGGTGCAGTAATAGTGCACCATTACTGCACTATCACTGGATGAACAATGTGTCTGAATACGTCATCACGCATGGTGTCCAGACTGTGTGGAAACGTCCTTGTTCCGGTCATTCATTTATGCTCTGAAATCGTTTCCCCTGGGCACACAGGCGTTTCTCTGTGCAATTGAATTAGCAGACAAGTGGCTGGTAAGTGGCTGGCAGAAAGAGGAACTTTTTCATGCCTGCATCTGTATGCAGACCCAAAAATAAGACACTTTATGTGAGCACGGGTCATGGCGTGTCAAGCCTTCCAGCGGCGCAGTTTGGGCTTTTGAGCTGATGCAGGACTGCAGGTTATCAGACTGGACCCGGATCCACAGGCGAGGGAAGCCTCCCTGTTGGAACAAATGCAGCTTTGCCATCTTGAAGATGGTCTGGCCTCTAGGTGTGCGCTCTGTGACACGATGCCAGCTCTGGAGAGGAGGCGCACTGAGTGGAAAAATGTGACATTGTCAGAAGAAAGGGAAAACATACAGTGTTACGCTACAGTGGATATGTTGTCCTCGCCGCTCAAGAGAAATGACTTTGACCTGCATGTCTGCAGTCCTGCAGCATTGTCCAGAAGCTGCAGCCATGTGCATGAATGGCTGCAGCTTCTGTTATTACCTGCTTTTAGACAAGCTAAATATAGGAGCAGCTGCACAGCAGTGTGGTGGTTAGCACAGGGCCTCGTATCCGTTTACCAGAAGGTGACGCGGTGCTGCAACCAATCGTCGGCTGCAACGTCACGGCTCGTGTCCCGGATGGAAAACTTACATACTGCTGTTTCTGAGCCTCGGGACGCCGCTGGACTGGACGGCTGGAGAAATGTGAATGTCAGAAACACAAATTTTAAGCTCTAAAAGTTACGTTGTGTGTCTTTAAACAACTTGTTGCCAACTGAAATTGTTCATGCAGTAATTATTTAACAGAAAACCTCTGACCTGTTAGTTAAATACAGGTCACGTTATTCCCAGTGTAGACACTTACAACTGCATCGCATAATGGATTTGCATTATGATGGTTATAGCTGGACTACAGTATTATATTGAATTCATCTGGACTGAAAGCAACCCCCCCCCCCCCCCCCCCCCCACATACACACGCACATACACACGCACACATACACACACACACGCACACACACAGAGCAGGGTTAGGTTCTCTCGTTCATTTCTACTGAGGAAACAAAAATCATTTTTGTCGATGTTAATGGTTCTTTTCTTTTTCTTTTTGTTTATTGTTCGAACTAAATCACAGACACAACCCAATAGCATCAATTTGAAATAGTGATAATATTAATAATAGTAGAAATAAAACTGCTTCATGTCTGCAAAAATAAAGCCAATAAATGAGATTAGTGGTGTGAGTTCTGAGTAACAGGCAGGAGGGTGCAGCAGGAGAGCTGCACCGCGACTAATTCTATCAGAATGTGAGAGGAAGAGGCTGAACTGAACGTCTCTGTCTTCTTCTGTAGATGTGTGACGTCAAACAGCCACAAATGAGCAGTTTGGCTATAAAAAGCAAATGCGGGGAAAGGACCAGCTGCAGTATCATCATCAGCAGCGCCTCTCACCCACGCACCGACTCCACATCCGCAGCAGCTCCACACTCGCTGATGCTGCTGCCGTCTCATCATCTCGCATCCTTCACAACATTTTCCTCCATTATTGAAGGAAAAGGCTGCGTGCACTAAAACATGCACCATGCCTTGCTATGTACAGAGTGTTCAAGCATCAACGGTGAATTTTTACGCTACAGAATGCAGACTGTTTCCTTGGCAACACTGTTTTGATGGCTTCAGGCAGCAGCGTTAGATGTACCAGGTAACGGAGCGACCGGAAGCCCGGATGCTGCTGAGGATCAGGGTTAAACCACGGACAGCAGGACCCGTCACACACGCTGCTCTCTGCAGATGTTTGCGTTCATTCTGCTTCAGAATTATACTAAAAACATATTTTACAACATTTTCCTTCAGTTTAAACCTCACAGATATTACTCCACGTACTTCAGGCCACATATAAAAATGCCTTAATGCTGTAATGCAGCAGGACAGTGGAACAAATGGAAAAGCAGCCTTTAAGTCAGTAAAGTGAGTCAGCAACGTGAGTCAGAAGTTATATTTATCTGAAATCTAACATGAGCCGCAGTAGTGGTCACATCAGCCCATCAGAACCTCTGCCTGGTAGGAAGAAGGAAACCGTGCCACGTTTGGCTACAGCAGGACCAATGTGTGAACTGTTGGTGACTAAGTGGCCACATGACGCGCCGGTCGGCCTGCAGAGGAGTTTCCTGCTGCCCGACGGGGAAACCTGCTCCTGCACATGCATGGACAACATACAGCCCAGTGCAGAAACTGTTCCCCGTACAGGTGCAGCAACATCCGTTTCAGGTTCCACCATGAACCACAAACCATAAATAACCTGAACCTGACGAGGTTTCTGTGTTTATCTTCTCCTCCTCAGTTATTGGAATCATCTGTATGATATCTATTCATAACTTTTTCTTTCTCTATTAATGCTGTATATCATTGTTGTTGTTGTTTTTGTCTTTTGTTTTGATTCATTTTTTTTCCATTTTTGCTGTTTTTTTTTATGTTGTTGTTGTTATGTATGGAGACATTAGTGATGTAAGGGTGTTGTATGTGAATATTTTTATGTTAAAAAAGCCCTTAAATGATCAGGATGATTCTCAAAATGATGTTTGAACCCCCCCCCCCCCCACACACACACACACACACACACCCACACACGCACACACACATGTTGTGTTTATCCTTGTGGGGTCTTTCCATTGACATAATGCATTCCCTAGCCCCTAACCCTAAACCTAACTCCCAGAACTGATTGCCTAAACCTAACCCTTGTCCTATCCTAACCTAAACCTAACTGTAACTTGTCTCTAAACCTAATCTTGCCCTCAAATCGGGGTTCATCCCCATGGGGACGGGAAAATGTCCCCACAAGGGCAAGACGTCCCCACAGTGATAGTAAAAATCCAGAACACAGTCCCCACAATGTTGCAATTACGCGTCCCCACACACACACACACACGCACACACACACACACACACACACATTCTACATGTCTAAGCGTATCCAACACTCCAAACACAGAATAAGAGCGGGGGGGCTGCTGGGGACACACAGGAACGGGACAGCTGTGTTTTACTGATGAAAGCTGAACTTCAATCACATCTGCTACAGATTCTTCACTTCTTTATTATCATAATTATTATCATAACAAAAAGGACAATTTTTACAGTAGTGTGTTTTTCTCAAACATCTGGCTGATCGTAGGGACATTTGGGGACATTTTCTCTGTATTCGGGGGACTGATGAACCGAACAGCAGAAAACATCACAGACTGATTTGGTTCACATGTATCGTCAGACGTCCATAAGTCATCCCTAGCATTCGTAGATTTTGATGAAAGTTCGTACAAATATTTTGGTGAATGTCACATCATGGTATTACGTGTTATTTCAGAAGGGATCTGTTGGTGGACGAGGTCCAGTATTCCGCCGCGTCCTTCTCTGTTAGCATTTGTCTGTTTGTGACTGAACCGAGACCCCCGGCTCTCAAGCGGACCAGACTCTTTGGTCTGCATCGGCGCGGTTGGTGTTCACACGGCATCGAACCAATCGTAGTCTGCATGGAAGCGTACCAAACAACAGCAGTGTGAACGTGCACTCCGCTGCCACGTAAAGACCATGAGCATGTTTTTGTAGGCGAGGATGAATCTGTTTCACGTTTAAATATTTCACAGAAGAAATATATAAAAAATTTTTTTTTAAAAAAAAAATTAAAAGATAAGGGGGGGGGGGGGGGGCCGGCCGGGGAGGGGAGAAAAAAACAGAAAAAAAAAGAGAGGGGGGAGGGGGTGGTGGGGGGGGGGGCTGGGGGGGGGGGCCCCCCCCTCTCCTGAGCCCCCAGGGAGAGGAGTAAAAGATATATTAAAAAGGGAATGGGGCAAAGGGAGGGTCTTCATTTTCTCATCTTCTATGGAAAAAGGAGGATTAAAATAAAAATAAGGAGAGGGGGGGGTGGTATAAAAAAAAAAAAAAGGTGTGTGGTGGGGCGCACACCAGGGGTGGACGAGCAGTATGGAGGAATATCGACAAGTTTTTGTGAACTTTTATGGACCTTTCTGGTTTGAGTGCTGGTGAGCTCCATTATAAAGTCGGTGGAAACCCGGTCTGGACCCAGTGCTCAAAATCTCCACACTCGCCAAAGATGTTCAAATTAATTAGGAAGTCGTCCATTTTTGGACACGAGGTTTCGCTAAGTGCTCGCTCGCTGTTTTCGTTGCCGTTAAGTGACCGGATTACTTGTGATGCGGAGGAATATTAGGTTAACTGTAAGACCACAGGTTTAAAAAAGGAAAAAAGTTCTGTTGCCCTTAACGGCAGTTATTTTATTGTTTCAGCCGTCATTATATGAAAATAACAATCGCTGGAACGTTGGGAAAACCCAGTCAGGTCAACAGAGCATTCTACAGCATTCTACAGAGCCGTATAATAAATGAAATCATGCCGAGGTCAGTGAGAACTCTAATGTCAACTGGTGTGCATTATTTCTGTATATACGCATACCTGGGTAGATCACTGTCATATCATTCCACCATGGAATGGTATCACCATTGCAACACTCAAACCAGCTGCCAGCATAAAATGGCTCCCACGCTTAAACATGAGAGCCCTTTAAAATCACGGAACCACCAAATGTGTTTGTTTTTTTTTGCCCTGAAAAATGCTCTAAGGGTGGCGGGTCACTGGGCTGCAGGGCGCACCCACCCCGAGCTTGCTCCCCCCCACCCCACAAGGAAGCACCGCAGGGCTTGGTTGTTGTGCATCTGCTGGTGAATTAAATTACATGAACTTCTCGTCATCCAGGTGTCACGTAGTGTAAAGTGAGATCTCCGCTGACGGCTTGGTGCCGCAGGTTTGGACGTAACGCTGATGTTTCAGAGTAAAGCGTCATCCGGAGTCTGCACAAACTGTTTTGTTTTAAAAATCGTCCGGATCAACTTTGCTTTTCATCGACTTCCTTCCATCCGCTTTGCTCTGGATGGACGCGGTTTCTAAGCAGCAGAATACAGGACAGAACCGTTTCCCCACCTTCATTAGCCTGTGTGTCTGCTGATCTAACCCAAACATATGTTTCCTATGGTCTTTGGTGTGGAACACCATCTGTAAATTAGTACTGTTCTGAATTATGTATTATTTACTATTGGCATTTTCTTCTTTTGTTTGTTTAAACACGTTTTTGTCTTAAATAAAAGCGTGAAAGCATTCAAGTTAGTAATTATATCAGCATAAATTGGCTATATTTAATTGTTTTATACACTGTATTGGTGTTAAATTTGTGTAAAATGATAAAAACGGAATTCTCAAAAATTAAAAACGGAAAAACACGGAAAATGGGAAAAATTAAAACGTAATTTAAGAAAAAATTAAACAGATTTCATAGAGCTCTAAAAGATGTTAAGTGAGTTTAATAAAGTGAACAAGTATTTACTATTAAATGTTTACTCTGTGGGACCATGGTGTAAACGGATTAAACAACTCGGATCTGTGCATTATACAGTTTTAATGCTCTTTGTGGAGGAACACGACGCGCAGCACAGTGGTGTTCCTCCATGACGTGCATTAGCTAAAGCTGTGTAATGCACAGCTCCTCATTGTTTAATCCTCACAAATATGATTTTTGCTGGGGTGGCCAGCTTTTTGTTCAGGGTGGCCCTGGCCACCCCTTGGGGGCTCCATTGCTCCTCGCCCCTATGTGGTTCTTCCTCATTTAACATTTTCATTATCTTTCAGACTAAGACGACGTTTGTGGTGCTGAACATCCGTCCAGTGATGAACCTGCTGCTCTGCTGTCATGACTCGTTGAAGACGTCGCTGTCCCTGATCAGCCGCGTGTTTGAACACGTCCAATCAGAACCGCTCAGCTGTCAGCTCTGTGTGATAACTAATTCCAAACATGGATGATAACCAGAGGCTCAAGTCCTGTGTGCCCCCCCCCACTCGGCTCAACACAACACTAAACAACAACAACAAACCAAGACGAAAGAGTGAGAAACGAAGAGGTAACTGGCAGAGAGGCAGGAAGGGAGACCCTGCTAAATTAAAAATGAGGTCTGCAAACAGGAAAGGATGTGATTCTCCATGAGGTCATGTCATCACCTAGCAGGTAGAGAGTAAGGCTGCTACTGACTCTGCTCTTACTTCTCTCTGGAACTCAAAAAGAGGGAAGAGGAGGACGAGGAGAAAGAAAAGGGAGGCTCTCCAAACCAAGGAAGTAAAGGAGGTGGGTTGGTAGGTGGCAAGATGCTGGGTGGATCGGAGTCTGAGGGTGAGGTGGGTGAGTGGAGGAGAGGCAGAGAGGGTCTGGTGCTGAGGACCAGGGCAGCCATGCCCCCCCCCACGGCTGTGACACACTGCAACATGAGCCAACAGATGTTTCAGTTACTCCTGGAAACATGGGTGTACCCGCAGGACACATTCCCAGTCTGAGGAAAATCCGCGCCCTGGTTTCCATGACGACATGACCTACGCTTCACTGGTTGTTTCAGAGATGACTTTACTCACACTAAATACACTCAGACTAATAGGATATGTGCATTACATCCTAGAACCACCTAGGACGCTGGGATATACCGATATGATATCACGATATATTTACACAAATCATTATATCGCAGTATTGTGCAAATTTTTTTTCTTTCTTTTTTCATAATAACTCAGCTGCACCTCGACAGACTATAAAGGGGTCACCTGATTATTTTATAAGGGTGGGAAAAAATATTGATACTGACATTTCGCGATATTTTCATATGCCGATACCATATCTATATTAAATAAAGTGGTATCGATTCATTTTACCAATGAAATCTCATGAGATATCATCGTTTTGTTACGAGATCTCATGAGATTTCACGAAATGCCACGAGATTTTGTAACAGAACGATGAAAACTTTCCGACCCACAAAACAAGGGATATTTGGGAAAAAATATTGATACACTGAAAAAACGCTGGTTTTCATGAAATCTCGTAGGTAAAATAGATCACTATCGCATTTTCAAATATCCATATAAAATCTGCATATGTAAAGATCATGATATTTCAGTGTATTCATATTTTTTACCAGCCCTAATATTTGGTTATTTACACAAATGACCGTTTATAAACTCTGCTCACGCAGAACATCCTTAAAGAAACGGTCTTTAGAGGTTTTAAAGTCTGTAGACTTTAGAAACAGCGGGCTGTTCGGTTAAATATCGGTGGGGTCGCCGATGTCTGATACTAAGTTTTAAGGCCGATATTGGCCGATACCGAGTAGGGGGCCGATTATATCATCCATCCCTATTCATGACATTGATAATTCAGTTGGTAAAAAAGATTAATTATATTGAGATGATAATTCCAGACTGCATTATCAGTGTTGTTTTGTATGAATAAATTTGTTTTTGTTTTTTTCCCCTCTCTTCATCTGAATTCTTGCTTATGTGGACTTTTTCTGTTTTTCCTGTTTTACCATCAGGTTCTGACGAGACGGTTTCTGATCTGAGGGTCCTGCAGAAAACACCCACGTAGGATAAAAGAACATGTTGTCCTGATTCTGAACTTTAGAAGACTCAAAATGGTCTGTGAGTTGAGGAATGAGCAGCCTGGATTATGCTTCAGGTTGCAGTGTGCCCTCAGCCCAGCCAGCGACATCCAGTCATTGTTTCCCATCATGCAAACCTGCAGCTGGATGGATCCAGAGAAATCCCAGTTACAAGCCCCACAGGGGAATTATTTCACAAGTTACAGCCCATTTTAATGTTTTGCATATGCAGTCATCACTCAAACTGTAGTTTACTTAGGAGTCTGATATATTTCTATAGATTTTTTTTCTGGTAACCAGACACCTAAAAATGCGTCAGGACGCCTGATTGTGACTTCTCACCTGTTTTAAAATAAAGACCTGATATGCTAATAAGTTTTCCTTACTTTCTTTAAGAAAAACAATCTGGTGTGCATATAATTTAAAAAAACACTGAATGCAAAATATGAATAATCATGGTAAATAAAGGTTGTTGTGTTGGAAGCTAATCACAGAGCATTTTCAATGCTAAAAACTTCCATGATGATGAGATCACTGCTCTGAAATGTTATGATCAGATACAGCATGCTTCGCATGACTGGAAAATAATTCTTGGTTAAATGTTCCACTTTACACCCATAAGCAAAATAATACCCAGAAAGTATTTTCAGTTTATGTTTTCAGTCACTAAAGCTTGAACACTGTAAATGTGAGCCTGGCTGTGACTTGATCAGCAATTCCTCTGTGTGTGTTATCTGTGTGTCATCATGATATGCGCATTAAAATTTATATATTTATCATGAACGTGGAGCCATGAGAAAGTAAATCAGAATCCAAACTGCAGACTTAATTCTTGGTCAGGAAACTTGAGTCACCAAATGGAAACATTCACAAACTCATTGTCTGCGTTCACACTGCAGGTATTACTATCACACTTTTATGACTGTAATCTGGTTCAGATTCACCTCCAGGACCGGTTAGTCAAAGAAATCTGAAGACAGCAGCGGACACACACCATTTTTTTTAATTTACGGTGCGTTCAAAAGCAACACTAAAGAATTAGACCACTGGATACACTGCTCGTCCAAACAAAATAGTCCCACACTATGATGCCTTGTTGGACCTTCCTTTTTCTATGATTGCAGCAGCATTCTCTGTGGCATCCTCTCCATAAAGTCTGGGATACACTGCCGTATTTTCAATCGTTGCTCACAGCCCCAACTCAAGTTGTGTGAATCAGTCGCAGAGTTCAAAAGTTCACAGCTTGCGATGTTTGTCCTTACGCTGTACAAACCGACGCTCGGATGCGATCTGACTACTCACACTGTACAGCTAGCAGTAGAAGAAGAAGAAGAAGACAACAACAACAACAGTATGCAATCACCAAAAAAACGCGCTCCCTTGGTGATTTGCGCTCTTCTTTGTGAAGAATTCTCCAAAATGAAAAGGTGACGTCGTCGTGTGTGGACGAGAAATTGGCTGACCCCATGAATCCTAGACCTGAACCCAGACCTGAACCACTCTTTCAACCTGAGCCCCATGAATCCTAGACCTGAACCCAGACCTGAACCACTCTTTCAATCTGAGCCCCATGAATCCTAGACCTGAACCCAGACCTGAACCACTCTTTCAATCTGAGCCCCATGAATCCTAGACCTGAACCTAGACCTGAACCACTCTTTTCAATCTGAGCCCCATGAATCCTAGACCTGAACCCAGACCTGATCTAGTGGAACTGATGGTCCCATCACTCTGGAACAGGGTAGATCTGGAAGATAAGTTCCTCGCTGTCCCTCCAGTCACAGTCATGCCTTGGACAAGCTTAATTCCAATTCCACTATTTCAGCATCTCCTTAGATGTTGTCTTTGCTCGATTCCACAGATGAACATCTTTTCCACAACCACAGGACATGCTTTCTCACGTGGTTGTTTGAGAAATACGAAGCTGCTCACTGCATCAGTTAGGGCTGGTTAACTTGCAGCTAAAACATCATCATCTCTCCAGGAATTATCCTCGTACCTTTCTGCTTAGACAGATCCAAGGTTTTTTTGGACGGGCAGTGTATGTAACCCAAACCTGTGGGTATAGCATCCTTAAATACCCAAAGATATGTGCCAGTACCAAATTGTTCTTTTCAGATTCCAGCACTATTTAAACAATTTCATTTGATTATAGGGTCAGTCTTTTATCAAACTGTAGTTGGATTCTCAAAACTTTCTAATGGTCCCTGTTCACTCTTCTGATTGGTTTGGTCTTAAGTTTGAGGATGAGTCTGAAAAAGCCAAAGTCTCTCTTGACTGGAAAGCACTGACTTGGAGGAAACATTGGTAAGGAGAAAAGTGGGTGGAGAAAAGGGAGTCAACAGAGGGAAGGGGGGTGAACTGACTGGTTTTGGATGGGAGTCAGGGAGGAATTATTTACCTGTAAGAAATGGCAAGAGCGGTCCTGCTGCTGACTGCCCTTAGATTTGACTAGAGCTCTATCTAGGTTTAGGTTACCGGATCCTGCGCTGGCTCGTAGCTGGTTGTGGCTGCTGTTGTTGGTGTAGACCTCTCGGGCCCTGCTCACCGTTAGGCTTGATGACCACGCCCCCTTCTTCACAAGGGGCCCGTCCACAAGACCCAGTGGCTGCAAGGGGCCACCTCCTCCACCGATACCGCCACCGCTGTTATTGCTGCTTACACTAACTGGCACACATGCTGACGACGCTGCATATTTCACATCGCTGTTGCTCCGGGAGGCTTTGAGTGCAGAGTGGTGGTGAATGTGGCCATGGCGTGCGTGAGAGTGCGTGTGCTCGCTGAGCGTGCCGTAAGGGTCCATCATGAAGTACTGCTGGGACTGCGAGGAGGAGAGACTCGGGAGGGGAGTCTGGGGGAACTTGTCGGGGATGTTGTCAGGGCACCGGCCCATTGTCATGGCGATAGGTGAAGGGGAAATCGATGGGGAGGGAGAGGGTGGAGGTTGGTGGTGATGAGGGTGGTAGAGACACAGCTCCCGTTCCAGGTTGTCATCTGAGCTCCAGTATCCGGAGCCCGGAGCAGATGCTGAGCCGTGGAGCTGGGGGTGGTGGTGGTGGTGGCTTCGATGCTTGGGCTCCGCTGATCGACAGCGCTCACGGCTCTTGCTGCGCCTCCTGTGGCGCACTCCCACTGGTGGAGTTACACCCTCTGGGCTGGCCCTTGAACCACCACCACCACCTCCTCCGCCACCACCACCACCATTAACGCTCCCATTATTGGCCCCTTTAGATGACTGCGTGTGGTGTGGCCCCTCCAGTGAATGTGACTTTGTGAAGAGTTTCTGGACTGAGTGGACCAGGTGGCGAATTCGCCCAGGGCTGTCGCTGTTGTTGTCGTGGGCCCCCATCCCCCCGCTGTGGGCCAGCATTCCTCTTTTGTACTGCAGTGTGTGGTAGCCATCTCTGGAAAATGGTGGCTGATGCTCAAACGGGTCCGCGAAGTTTACTGGTACCTGAGTCTGCGTTTTACCCCCATAGCCTCCTCCACCTCCTCCCCCTCTTCCTCCTCCTCCTACATAGGGTACCATGGCCATACACTCATCCTTTACCTCAGGATGGTGAGACGAGGAGGTGGAGTGGCACCTCCGTGGGAAGGTTCCATATGGGACAATGCTGTTGCTGTCAGAGGGGTACGAGGTACGCTGAGCATTGTAGTAGGACAACTCAGCTGGATGTGGCAGGGGAATGGGCACTGGCATGTCCATCTGACTGATCAAAAATGGCTTGCGGTCAACATGGTGACCCAGCGGATCATATGCTGGTTCATAGGAGACCACATGATGGTGACTCCGACTACTTGATAGGCCTTTCATGACAGGGCGAAAGATGGATGAATGGAAAGAGGAATGAATGTATGAGAGATGCCAGGCCCGTGATCAGAGAAGGGCTGCAGAGGACTGTCCCTGGGAGGAGAGCTGGAGACTCTGGAAGACAGGAGGAGAGAAGCAAGAAAACATCAGCATGGGAGAAGAAGCATGTAAAACAAGGATTACAGTCAGAGATCCTGGGATGGAAATGTCCTGCTGGGACTCAGTTCATGAGTGTTGTACATATAAAGACTACTGTAGGGATGCACGATATTGGAATTTTGGCAGATATCCAATATGCTGATATTTTAAAACTCATGTGGCTGATAACCGATATCGATGCTAATATTAAAGCTGAAAAAAGCAGTCATTGAAAATAGCAGTTTTGTTATCCGTTTCCGAAGCTTTGAAAAACAGGGGTGGGAAAAAATATCAATACACTGAAATATCGCAATATTTTCATATGCTGATATCAAATCAATAATTTAAAATGTGTTATTGATCTATTTTACTTACAAAATTACATGTGTTACAAAATTGAATCTGTTACAAAATCTCATGATATTTTGTGAATTCTCGCAAGATTTTGTTGCAGAACGATGGAATATCTAAAGATTTTGTTAGTAAAATAGATCAATATCACGTTTTTGAATGTCAATATATCAGCATGTGAAATATCGTGAAATTTTTGTGAATTTTCGCGAGATTTCATCAGTAAAATAGATCAAAACCGCATTTTTAGATATTAATATCATATCAGCATATGAAAATATTGTGATATTTCAGTGTATCGATATTTTTTCTCACCCCTAATCAAGAGAGATTTTAAAGTCTGTAAAAAAGAAGTTTTTGAAGAAGTTTTTTTATGATCTTTATAAACAGCGGGCTGATTGGCTAAATATCGATGGGGTGGCCGATGTCTGATACTCAGTTTATTATATTGATATAGGCCGATACAGATAGGGGGCCTATTATATTGTCCATCCCTAATAAAGCCATTTAAACATTCAGCTGGTTTTGAGGATTTCTGCCAGCCTGTCGGCTGGTTTTATTGGGGCAGAGTTTCTTTGAAACTTGAGGAAACTTTGACATGTGTATTTGAAACTAGGGCTGGGCAAATATTATGCACAATATAATCGGCCCCCCTATCGGTATCGGCCTATATCTGACTTAAAACTGAGTATCGGACATCAGCCACCCCACCGATACTTAACCGATATTCAACCGATCGCAGGCCGCTGTCTATTAGTCTATAAAAAACTTATTTTTAAAGACTTCAACATTTCTAAAGACTAGGGGTGGGAAAAAATATCGATACACTGAAATATCGCAATATTTTCATATGCTGATATATTGATAATTAAAAACGGGGTATCTATCTATTTTACTAATGAAATCTTGCGATATTTCATTGTTCTGTTATGAAATCTCGTGAGAATTCACAAATATTTTGAGATATTTTCATATTCTGATATATTAATATTTAAAAACGCGGTATCAATCTATTTTACCAATGAAATCTCGCGATATTTCACCATTCTGTTACAGTCTCGCGAGAATTCACGAAAATTTTTGTGATATTTTCATATGCTGACATATCAATACACTGAAATATTGCAATATTTTCATATGCTGATATTATATTGACATTTAAAAACACTGTAACTCCATTATACTGTATGAAAGCTGGGGGAAAACAAACCACCCCCCATCCCCACCAACCCGATCTCCGGCTGCATTTGAGATATTAAAAAGTGCTCGAGAGTCTTGCTCAGCATGAGGATGAGGAGAAGATGAAGGACCATCATTCTGTGGGTGTACTGTTCCTTTAAATGTGCCATGTTGAAGGAAAACAAAAGGATGACATACTTGGCTCCTGTCCACATCCTGCTACAACAATGCTCTGCTGGGAAAACCTGCATCCTGGCATTAATATGAGGTTGCTTTAACACCTGCCACCTAAACTGGCGCCTGAATCAGCCATTTCCAGAGACTAAACCAGGTTCAAGACAGTTAATCAGTCTGATGTGTAAATCCAGAATGTGGCCCCAGTTAATTTTCTGCACTTCTCCTCAGGGAAAGCGGCAAACACATGAATTCGTCTGTGGCTTTGAAGCAGATCTGTAGATGACATTAAGTGAGAAGCCCCCCTCTCTGACCTCATGACTTCACATCTCAAAAAGGGCTCAGAAGAGGCTGTTTGACCCACAGTTTTATAGCTGAACAAGCAAACACACCAGCTGCATGCAAGTGAGTGTACTTGCACACTGGCATTTAAGTTGAAGGATATGTATGCGTATGTGTTTTTCCCTTTCTACTCGCTCCATGAAACAACAGCTTAACACAACCTGACAGCTCCACTGGTAGAAGAGCTTCCAACAAGCTCTAGTAACACCCAGTGAGCTGGCATTAGCCACACTCACACAAGCTCAATTAGAAACCTCATACGTGTGTGACTGGTCGCTGGGGCACTGCGGTGTTATAAACCCCGACCTGAACTATCACACCCAAACCTAAATCTGACTTTTTCATAAACGTAGCATAGCCACAATCTAACCAAGACCCTAAAACCAGGTCTTCCAGATGCATTACGTAACTTTCAGACCTTAAAACCGCACATTTCGGACTCATTTGATGGTATAGTGACATCTATTATGTTCATTTCTGGAGACGTCACTGCCCAGCAGCATCCTGAGAAACTGCATTTCACAACTTTTTCATCATTTCATGAATTTGGAGTGGAGGTGTAGTTTAAGCACCATGTCACACGTGCAACAGCACTTGATTTGGCAAGAAGACATCAGAGGAAGACAGAAAAAAGAAAGAGAGAAAGGGACAAAATAAGAGAAGTCTAAAGTCAAGACAAGACTGTCTTTTCCTGGCTGGAGAGAGATGGCAGAACAGTGAGGATGAAGCTGTTGATAGGGGGGCACATCACTGGGAAAATTGCAAGCTCTGTAGCGTCTTTAAGCTTGAAATCATAGAACGTTAACAGAGAGGACGAACTTTCTGCTACGTCACCCGCTGATTTCTGAAGAGCTAAAATTGAAGCCAGGTGGGCGTGTCCCACCGTCGCCATCGTTACTCCCGGAAAATACTAAAAAGGACAAAGGCAAGGCCGCTCCAAGCCTTGGGGCAAATGATTGACAGCTGATGTACTCTGGGCTAAAAGCTAACCAAGCTAACTCGAAACTAGCAGGAGCTAACAAAGATTAGCCTCCTAAGCGGCGGATAAATGTAAGACACTCTTAGGTTTGCTATTATCTCACTTAAAACCGCTGATGTTCTGCTCTGCTACAAACTGAGACCTTACTGAGAGCTAACAAGGAGCTAACTGTTAGCCACCGGTTGGCAGGCCGGGCTTCCGGTCTGCAGCATGTCATTCAAAAGGACATGCCCTTACACATGTGTCATTTCAAGATAAAATAACATCTAAATGGTTGAATTATAAAAACATTCACCCCCCTCACAGTTGACATGAAGGTAAACTTTAGCTATTTAAGTTCAAGTTCACTTTATTTCTAAAGCACTCTTACACTGACAAAGACAGATCAAGGTGCTTTACAACAATAAGACATAATAAAAAATAAAAAATAAACAGCAGAAGAATCTAAAAACAGTAAAAACAAAAATGAAAAATAATAAATCAAACTAAAAGACTATTAGGAGCTAAGTACCAAAGGCTTTGTGAAATAGAAAAGTTTTCAGTAATGTTTTAAAAGCAGCAAGGGACTCAGCAGACCTGATTGATGGTGGTAAAGCGTTCCAGAGAGGGGGGGCAAACACAGAGAAGGCTCTCCCACCTTTTGTTATATAACGGGGCTTCGGTTCAACAAGCAAGTTGGCAGATGAGGATCTTAAGGATCTAGGGGGGACATAGCGGATACATAAGTCTGAAATATAAGGGGGGCAAGATCATGTAACGCCTTAAAGACAAGCAGGAGAGATTTGTATTGAATTCGAAATGGCACAGGGAGCCAGTGTAGGCTAGCCAGGACAGGGGTGATGTGGTCACGCTGACGTTTACCAGTCAGTAAGCGAGCTGCCGCATTCTGGGCCACCTGCAGCCTCGATAATAATTTTTTATTAAGGCCTTGGTAGAGAGAGTTACAGTAATCTAATCTCGACATGATCAGCAAGTGGATTACTTTTTCCAGTTGAGGTTTAGGCAAGTATGGCTTGACTTTAACAAGGACCCTCAGGTGGTAAAAAATACTCTTAACCACAGCATTAACTTGTCTATCAAGTTTCAAAGAGCTGTCAATAGTTACCCCCAGACTTTTGACAAAAGGAAGGTTAGATGAGGATGACGGAAATAGGGAGGCGAGAGCCGATTTTAAACCGTTAGGAACTGTGGTGAGACCAAAGGCAATCACCTCTGTCTTATCTTCATTCAAAAGAAGAAAGTTCTGGGACATCCAAACCTTGAAATCCTCAATGCATTTAACTAAGTTACAAATGGAAAAGTCCTCACAATCAATGGAAATATAGAGCTGTATATCATCTGCATAGCAGTGATAAGAAACCTTGTGCTTTCTAAAGATCATCCCTAAGGGAAGCATGTACAAGGAAAACAAAAGGGGACCCAAAATTGAACCCTGAGGAACCCCACAGGTTAACTGAGTGGGGTCAGAAAAGCAATCTTCCAATTGGACCTTGCATGTCCTATTTGTTAAGTAGGACTGAAACCAGTCAAGGACAGCACCCCCTAACCCAACACATTGTTCCAAGCGAGAGATTAAAATGTGATGGTCTACAGTATCGAATGCCGCCGTTAAATCCAGCAAAATAAGAACTACTGGACGACCAGCGTCCAGAGAGAGAAAAACATCATTAAATATTTTTAAAAGTGCAGTTTCAGTACTGTGAACTGATTTAAAACCAGATTGAAATTTATCTGTGATCTCATGCTGATCCAGGTGGGACTGTAGCTGTTGTAGGACGAGTTTTTCTAAGACCTTGGACAAGAAAGGTAATTTTGAGATTGGCCTATAGTTACACAGTGCTGCCGGGTCTAAGTTTGGCTTTTTGATAAGGGGCTGAATTAATGCCGATTTAAAGGACTGAGGGACGCATCCCGATTCTAGACTGCGATTTGTTAGACTTAAGATAATGGGACCTAAAGAGGAAAATGCATCACGGATCAGTAAGGGATGAACAACATCAGTAAAACAATAAGTGGGTTTCAACCCAAATATTACCCTCTGAAGTGTTGTTAATGAAACTGGTTCAAAGCAATTCCATACAGGTGGACAAGCACCATTTAACCTAAAATAATGTTTGAACCAGACTGTAAACATGTTTATTTCTACTGTGAACATGTTTATTTCTACTGTAAATGTGTTTATTTCTACTGCAAACATATTTGTTTCTGCTGTAAACATGTTTATTTCTACTGTAAATGTGTTTATTTCTGCTGTAAACGTGTTTATTACTGCTGTATACATGTTTATTTCTACTGTAAATGTGTTTATTTCTGCTGTGACCATGTTTATTTCTACTGTAACGTGTTTATTTCTGCTGTAAACATGTTTATTTCTACTGTAAATGTGTTTATTTCTACTGTATACATGTTTATTTCTACTGTAAATGTGTTTATTTCTGCTGTGAACATGTTTATTTCTACTGTAAACGTGTTTTTATGCTGTAAACTTGTTTATTTCTACTGTAAATGTGTTTATTTCTGCTGTGAACTTGTTTATTTCTGCTGTAAATGTAGTTACTTCTACTGCAAACATGTTTGTTTCTGCTGTAAACTTGTTTATTTCTACTGTAAATGTGTTTATTTCTGCTGTGAACATGTTTATTTCTACTGTAAACGTGTTTTTATGCTGTAAACTTGTTTATTTCTACTGCAAACATGTTTGTTTCTGCTGTGAACATGTTTATTTCTACTGTAACGTGTTTATTTCTGCTGTAAACATGTTTATTTCTACTGTAAATGTGTTTATTTCTACTGTACACGTGTTTATTTTTACTGTAAATGTGTTTATTTCTGCTGTGAACATGTTTATTTCTACTGTAAACGTGTTTTTATGCTGTAAACTTGTTTATTTCTACTGTAAATGTGTTTATTTCTGCTGTGAACTTGTTTATTTCTGCTGTAAATGTAGTTATTTCTACTGCAAACATGTTTGTTTCTGCTGTTAACATGTTTATTTCTACTGTAAACGTGTTTATTTCTGCTGTGAACATGTTTATTTCTACTGTAAACGTGTTTTTATGCTGTAAACTTGTTTATTTCTACTGTAAATGTGTTTATTTCTGCTGTGAACTTGTTTATTTCTGCTGTAAATGTAGTTACTTCTACTGCAAACATGTTTGTTTCTGCTGTAAACTTGTTTATTTCTACTGTAAATGTGTTTATTTCTGCTGTAAACGTGTTTATTACTGCTGTATACATGTTTATTTCTACTGTAAATGTGTATTTCTGCTGTGAACGTGTTTATTTCTACTGTAAACGTGTTTTTATGCTGTAAACTTGTTTATTTCTACTGTAAATGTGTTTATTTCTGCTGTGAACTTGTTTATTTCTGCTGTGAACTTGTTTATTTCTGCTGTAAATGTAGTTATTTCTACTGCAAACATGTTTGTTTCTGCTGTTAACATGTTTATTTCTACTGTTGACGTGTTTATTTCTACTGTATACATGTCTATTTCTACTGTAAACGTGTTTATTTCTGCTGTAAACATGTTTATTTCTACTGTAAACGTGTTTATTTCTACTGTGAACATGTTTATTTCTGCTGTAAACGTGTTTATTTCTACTGTATACATGTTTCTTTCTACTGTAAATGTGTTTATTTCTACTTTAAACGTGTTTATTTATGCTGTAAACATGTTTATTTCTACTGTGAAAGTGTTTATTTCTACTGTGAAAGTGTTTATTTCTGCTGTGAACTTGTTTATTTCTGCTGTAAATGTAGTTATTTCTACTGCAAACATGTTTGTTTCTGCTGTACATGTTTATTTCTACAGTAAACGTGTTTATTACTGCTGTAAATGTGTTTATTTCTGCTGTAAGTTGATCTTTTTATCATGGGAGTTTATGGGGATTTGCTCTGTTTTGCAGCCCCTAGTAGATGAAGGGAGAACTACAAAAATAACTTCTTGCGGGGGGCCGCATAGTTGGCCACCGGAGGTTGCCGCTTGCTTGAAACCTCTCTAGACTTATGGGGGCAACAAAGCGGTCTCATGTATACAGGAGGTCCTGCCCTGTGAGGACTCAGCCTCCTTCCTAACAGAATAAACCTTACAAAACAGATACAGTGTACTACTGCCGTACTTTATATTGCACGTTAGTACTCCCATACTGTATGTATTGTACCTACCACAGTACAATAAATCCATTTGTCACATTGCAATATGTGACTGTCTGTTATTTGATTTAGTTGTCTTCCAAAATCCATTAAAATAAAGAAAAAGTAACTTTTTTTAATGCCATTAATCAGGATTAATTAATTTAAACCCCTCAAATTAATTAAATTATTTTTTTAAACTGAGTCTCACCTTTAATATTAACATCCAACATTGTCAAATATAATCAGAGCCAAATACAAATTTTGCTAAGTAATACTAAGAAAGAACTGTACAAATACAGCGCTCAAACGTCTAGATGCAGGGAAATTACTCCATGTTCAACCAGTATGAAACGTATGCAGAATAGAAGGAAGCTCCAGTGTTGATGAGTACAGTCCTTTATCTCCAGTCTGAACTTGTTCTGTTTACCAGGTAAACAGAATATTGGTCTGGATTAAAACAAATATGAAGCAGATTTAGTCCCAGAAATCATAAACCACTGGCAAAGCGCTGCTACCAGGCTGCTGCACAGCTGAGAGCGCTCCATGGCTTCCGGTTAAAGGTAGAATCCGGAGTTTTCCCCCTGAAAATAAACGCTAGACTTGTGCAAGTGAAATCCGTTTTGATCCGCACCTTTGGGCCTCTACTCTCGTGTGGTGGTGACTATGTTTGCAGCTTCCCCTCCCCTGACTGTATTTCGTCTTTCCCCTTTGTTTTGGTGTGCTGGGGGTGTTTCTGGGCGGAGATTTGCCTCTCTGTCTCCAGCCAATGACAGAGCTAAAGGCGTAGTGCTCTGTGGGGATAAACTTATGAATGGAGCAGACACCCGATTCACTAGAATTCTCGTGAAAAAATGGCGGAGGCAGCGAAGAAAAGGAAGTATACCTACTCTGTGGTGAAAAGAGCTTTAGATAGTGCACGTTGGAAAACCAGGGTCAATATTGGTTAGGCCAGGGATCCCCAATTCGAGGACCGGAATTGGGGATCCCTGGGTTAGGCCTTCACCCGCTTCCGAGCTGTGAAGGAGAGGCTTGGACTGTCATGATGCCAGAAATTCAGTTGTTGATACCAATACCAGTGAATTTCCACGGTACCCAATACCACATCTGATACCACAGTCAAATAAAATAATAAAAAACCTGCAATATATCCACTGTTATTATTTACCTCTCTACAACGTAGAAATCTGAATAGGTAAAATAAATCTTCCCGCAGTGGCGTTTTTACAACAAACATGCTTTTGTTACTGTAATGAATAAAGTTTCATGAACAAATGAAAAAAACATAAATACAACAATAAAGCAGGTCTGTTATGGCAGGAAGCCTTTAGGTATTTGAAAGAAAGCAAACAACATTGTGTTCAATGCTTTCCATCAGCACTGAGGATGCCAGCAGCCACAGATCTGAACATTTTATATAATGAACAGACAACTGGAATCGCAGGACAAAAACAGCACACGTGCGAGTACTCTTGGAGTGAAGCAGTTTTAGGCAACGTCGTATTGATTCATGGACATGACGGAATGGATCATCCTCCAAGAAAACTATGTATAAAGTTGAATTATCTTCAAAGCCTTATGGTCGATTCAGGAGGCGAATTGCAGCTGTGCCGCGGTTTCGTTTCGGCTCGCGTGTTTACAGCGTGCAGAGATGCAGGGATGTCTGAGAGCTGGAGTGGTTTGAGATGGACAGCTGATGAGGGGAAACTTAAGATGTTTTTCAGCTCAATTAGCAGCCTGGAAGAGAGGGTGAAAATGTCGACGAGCTGATGTGATAAACAAGCCAGGTAATTATGCAAAACATCCAAAAGAAGCTTTTTCTGATTAAAGGGCTGAAAAATGTGAAACCATGTTCTGAACTGAAGCTATTCAGGAACGTGTTCAGGTCATTGTCTCTGGCATAACTTCCTTCAGTCCTCTTCAACTTTGAACCTGGGATCTCTTTTTATATCTCTGAGTCATTCATGCTGTTTCTGATGGAGCTGGAGCTGCTAGCTCATTCTGAACAATCCTCATCCTGTCTCCTCTACCTTCATCAGCCTCTCCAGGTCCCTGATCCAGGACTAATTATCGGGGAAGTATCTCACTGGTCTTGTGGGGGTGATGCTCTCTACATCAGGGATGGGCAGCTCTGGTCCTTGAAGGCTGTAATTCTGCAGGTTTTAGATGTTTCCCCTGCTCTAACACCAAATTCAAATCAAATGTCTCTCCTCAACAGCTTGTTGTGAGGTTATGTCCAAACATGTTTACCCATGTATCTGATTCAGATGCCGCAGCAGGAAACATCTAAAACCTGCAGGTCAACAGCCCTCCAGGAACAGAGCTCGTGATGCCTGCTGACAGTGTAGGTGGAGATGAAGAGTGCTGAGTTATGGCCTGGTTTCCCTCATGTCGGATGCGTAGTGAATATGTCTTTGTGTTTCCTTTCAAACGTTTTAATCTCCTCAGTCAGCTGCATTCTGTTCAGCCAAAAGCTTGGACAAGCACACAGCAAATAGATGGAGGGCACATCGAGGAATACAGATGGTGGGAAAGGTTTACATTTGCTTCATTATCATAGTGTTACCGTCTATTTTGTCAGCCTAGTTCAGCGAGTGTAAATTGTTTGTGTGTTGATATTTTTAATTTAGAGTGGTTTCTTGTTTACAAACATTGGCAATTGCTGGTGCAACCAGGGGTGCGTTTCACGAAGCAGGTTCAACAACCTTTGTTTTCGGTCCCAGAACAGCTGATCTGAGTTTGTTTAATCAACTCAGGGTAGTTCAACCCGGGTTGTACACATGCTCTACCATGATAAAAAGCCAGCATCATTGGAGCCCTGACTCGACAAGTCACCATGGCAACGTAGATACGAGGGCGGGGCTGCGGTCGCCATTGAATGGAACAATAACTTCTAAAGCCTCATATGGTGAGTTTGAACTGCTGCTGCTGGAAAAAGAAAGACGGCGTGGAGAAGATTTAAGTTTAAATGCTGTCGTTTACAATCACAGTGATGTTATAGAGCAGAACGGGTTCATGGTCACGTGACGGTCCAGGATCCTCTCAGTATGATATCAAGGGCTTTTGTGCACGGATGGCAGTTTGGTCAAACAGTTTGTGCACCTGCCTCACACCTGGGAGGCTGATGTTCGTATCCAACTCTGAACTGTCACCGCAGCCTTTTTATTTATTTAACTTGGGTGCGATCCCGCGGGGGGAGAAGCGCTCTTGTTGGCAGCATTAAGATGAAATATAACCGTCTCATTTCTCAATGACCTGCATCTCCAATAAAAGACAATAAATGCATTTGTAAAAAAAAATGCAGGGCAATAAACAATAGTGTATCTGCTTTGAGGGGAAAGCGTATGGCAACATGAAAAAGTCCCACCTGGGACTGAACCCAGCTTACTGCATGACAGACGTGCACCTTGACCATTTACCCAGAGACAGAGACAGAGACAGAGACGGCTGTAAAAAAAAACATCTGTGGAAACAGAGGGACAGGACCTCCAACTGTCACATACGGCTGATGATGTCACAGATGTACGGACGGATCAGCTGGTGTGAGTAGATATCTGACGGTGATGTGGAACTGGAACGCCAGAAATGACAACTGTCGGCAAATGAAAGAACTTCTAT
Source organism: Atherinomorus stipes (assembly GCA_023101725.1). Lineage (NCBI taxonomy): Eukaryota > Metazoa > Chordata > Actinopteri > Atheriniformes > Atherinidae > Atherinomorus > Atherinomorus stipes. The sequence goes on from JALJCO010003247.1 coordinate 194,193, forward strand.
CCATGGTCTGATAACGATCTCTGAATGTTTAACTCTCTGCAGTCATGCTGCATCTTCATCCATGAAATCCTGATGGAAAGGACTCGTCTGTAACCTACCGACTGATTTATTTTATCGTGTTTTATTGGAGACGGCAGCAGATAAAACTCACCACTGACTGAATGAAAGAATGAGGAAATGAAACGGAGAGTGTGGCTGAAAGTGGGCGGAGACAGCGAGAACCTCCACACTAACCTGCTCCAGACCAGGTTAGTTTCAGAGAGTCTGTTACCATGGTAACTGACAGAGGGTTTAAGTTCTTTGTGAAACAGGACAGAGTTACTCCTCTTTCCCTGGGTTAAGTTACCTACCTTTGTGTAACAGAAAACTCAGTTTCCCTAATTTCAGGGTTAAACAACTGAGAGTTGCAGGATTAAACCTGCGTCGTTAAACAGCCCCAGGGGGCAAAAAGCCTGTGCTTGCACTGCAGTCTATGGCCAAACCCCGACCCATATTATTCACAAGCTAAAGTAACCTGACCAAACTATCAGAGATCAGTCAGACATTTTCTGTACTGCTTATTCAATTCAGGGTCACAGGGGGGGTTGGTGGAGTCCAGTACAACTGGGGTCTGTTGCACGAAGCAGGTTTAATGAAACCCTGAATTGTTTAACCCTGAAATTCAGGAAACTCTGAGTTTTCCGTAACACAAAGGTAGGTAACTCACCCCAGGGAAAGAGGAGTAACTCTACTGTTGCACAAAGAGGGGGAACTTAAACCCTCGGTCAGTTACCATGGTAACAGACTCTCTGAAACTAACCTGGTCTGGAGCAGGTTAGTGTGGAGGTTCCCTCTGTCTCCGCCCACTTTCAGCCACACTCTCCGTTTCATTTCCACATTCTTTCATTCAGTCAGTGGTGAGTTTTATCTGCTGCCGTCTCCAATAAAACATGATAAAATAAATCAGAGTCGGTAGGTTACAGACGTGTTCTTTCCATCAGGATTTCATAAAGGATTTGGGGAAGATGCAGCACGACTACGGAGAGTTAAACATTCAGAGATCGTTATCAGACCACAGATAGAAGTTGTTTTATTTCCCGACAGTTGTCATTTCTGGCGTTACAGTTTCACATCACAGTCAATTATCTACACACACAGCTGATCCGTCCGTACATTTATAATATCACTGGCCGTATGTGACAGTTGGAGGTCCTGTCTCTCCGTTTCCCAGAGATGCTTTGTGCTGATTATTTGACCATTAAGCTGTCTCTGTCTCTGGGTAAATAAGCAAGGATAACGTCTGTCACGCAGAAAGTTGTTGTTCGATTCCAGATGTGACTTTTCTCATGTTGCCATACGCTTTCCCCTCAAAGCAGATAGGTTATTGTTTATTGCCCTGCGTTTTTTCGCAAATAGATTTTTTTGTCTTTAATTGGAGATGCCGGGCATTTGAGAAATATGACAGATATATTTCATCTTAATGCTTCTGACAGAAGCGCTTCTCCCCGCGGGATCGCACCCAAGTTAAATAAATAAAATGGCTGCGATAAAAGTACAAAGCTGGATTTGAACACCAGCCTCTCAGGTGAAAGGCAGATGCACAAACCATTCAGCCAAATAGGCATTTAAAAACCCAGCTGGAATCATACTGACAGGACCTGAGACTGTTGCGTTACCATTGAACAGTTCTACTCTATGACATCGTTGTGATTGTAAAAGAGCATTTAAAATCTTCTCCCACGCCGTCACTCTTTCTTTTTTTTTTAATTGCAGCAGCAGCAGTTCAAACTCGCCATGAGGCTTTAGAAGTTCGTTCAATTGAATGGTAAGCAGCCCCGCCTTTGCGCCTACGTTGCCATGGTGACTCTTCGCATCGGCGCTCAATTGATGCTGGCTTTTTATCATGGTAGAGCATGTTTACAACCCCGGGTTGAACTAACCAACTCAAATCAGCTGTTCTGGGACTGAAAACTCAGAGTTTCGAATCTCCGAGTAGGTCAACTCAGAGTTCAGAGTTACTCTCAGAGTTTGTTGAACCTGCTTTGTGCAACAGACCCCTGGACAGGTCTCCAGTCTGTCACAGGACCAACACACCTGAATTAAATTGCTAATTCCCTCATGCACATGTCATTCAGCTCTGCAGAGGCCTGGTAACGAGCCAGTCATTTGATGCAGGTGTGTTGGAGAAGGGATGCAACCAAAATGTTCAGGATAGTAGCTCTTGAGGACTGGACTTGGGCACCCCTGATTTAGAGTAACCAGAAGGAACAAATGCATATACAGGGGGAACATGCAAACTCCACAAAGGAAGGCCACTGATGAAACTATTTGAACCCCCCTTCCCCAGCCAGGACTTGAACTAGCAACCTTCTCATTGTGAGGCTGCAGTGCTAACCACCACACTACTGTGCAGCCCCAGCAACTGCAGACTCTCAGGCTATCTAGCGACAACATTCTTTCTGCTAACCCTTTAGAAACGTAGTAAAAACTTAACAGAACTGGGCATTTTATTCCTTTTCATTTATCTGTCATTTCCATAGACTAACAGAGAGGGACGAACCTTCTGCTACGTCACCCGCTGGTTTCTGAAGAGCTAAAAGTGAGGCCAGGTGGGCGTGTCCCACCGTCGCCATCTTGACGTGTCACGTGTTGTCACTCCCGGAAAATGCTAAAATGGGCAAAGGCAAGGCCGCGTCGAGCCACGGGACAAATGATTGACAGCTGATGTACTGTAGGCTAAACGCTAACCAAGCTAACTCTAAAACTAACAGGAGCTAACGAAGATTAGCCCCCTAAGAGGCGGAATAAGGGTAAGACACACTTAGATTTGCTATTATCTGATCGTTGTTCTGCTCTACTACAAACTGAGATCTTACTGAGAGCAAACAAGGAGCTAACTGTTAGCCACCGGTCGGCAGGCTGGGCTTCCGGTCTGCCACCTGTCAATCAAAAGGACACGCCCTTAAATATGTGTCATTTCAAGATTAAAGAACATCTAAACAGAATAGTTATAAAGAAAATTCACTTCCCTCACAGTTGACATGAAGGTAAACTCGAACTATTAAACCTAAAATGGTTTTTCATGTTTATTCCTGCTGTAAACATGTTTATTTCTGCTGTTAACATGTTTATTTCTGCTGTGAAGTTGGTCTTCTTAACATGGGAGTCTATGGAGATTTGTTCTGTTTTGCATCAAGGAAGAACTACAAAAAATTACTTCTTCCGGTTAGCCTCATAGTTGACAACCGGAGGTTGCCACTTGGTTGTTACCTAAATGTTAACACCCCTTTAACCGCTCGTGAACACCTGAATAATGTCAAACAAATGTGTTTCTGAGGCAAAATCTCTTTTTAACTCATTGACTGCCAGACCTTTTCCGAGCAGAGCGCTCCATATTGCCAGGGTTGTCAAGCATTTTCACAGATTTTTGGAGAGCCACGGAATATTGTGTACTATGCCAATGCAAACATTGAATGTACCAAAGGAAAGCGTAGACTCTCTATTTTTATCAGAAAAAAACATTTTTTTCCAACTTTTTTCATTGTTTGGTAATCTGCAGTAGAACAAGGGTTTGTTGTAGCAAAAATGCTGCTTTTGACCAAAAAGGTGAGAAAACGAGCCGTTTATGCAGCAATGCGCTTCAAGTGGAAAAATGTCTTTGTTGCTAATATTTTTTACTTAAGTTCCATCATCTGAACAGCTGTTAACTTCAATGAAACAAAAACAACACTGAGAAAAGAGTTTTGGTGGCAAAGTAATTATTCACTAGCTAAATAAGCCACAAGTCTGTTTCAAAACATAACATTTGAAAGAAATGTCTCTTTCTATCCCCTCCCTCCTTCCACTCATCCACTTCTGCTTCGGTGCGCATCCGACAACCCCCCCACCCCCCGCCTTGCCCCCCGTGGGAAACACCTACCGTCATTGCTTGACCTACTTCCACTTTCAGCTATGGATCATGTCTTTGATCGATCATGTCACTGTCTGTCACCGCTCAGTTTTTCCACAAACTTTCCTCACAAAACATTTCCTAAACTGCTTCGATAACAAGCGGTCGCCATATTCTCCCCTATCGGTATCGGCTTATATCGGCCTTAAAACTGAGAATCGGACATCGGCCACCCCACCGATATTTAATCAATCAGCCGGTGTTTCTAAAGTCTTAAGATAAAATAAAAAACTTCTTCAAAAAGTTCCTTTTTGCTGACTTTAACACTTCTACAGACTAAGGGTGGGAAAAAATATAGTTAACTGAAAAATCGAGATATTTCATACACTGATGTATTGACAAAAAAACGCGGTATCGATTTATTTTATTCATGAAATCTTGCAATATTTCACCGTTCTGTTACGAAATCTTGCAAGAATTCTGAAAGGTTCCGCGATATTTTCATATGCTGATATCATATTGGCATTTAAAAACACAGTATTGATCTATTTTACTAATGAAATCTGCAATATTTCATCATTCTGTTACAAAATCTTGCAAGAATAAATGAAATATCGTTAGATTATGTAACAGAACAATGAAATCTTGTGAGATTTTGTAAGTAAAATAGATTAATGCCGTGTTTTAAAATATTAATTTGATGTTGGCATATGAAAATATTGTGATATTTTCATATGCTGACATCATATTGACATTTTAAAATGCGGTATTGATCTATTTTATTACTGAAATCTCACAATATTTCATCGTTTTACGAAATCTCACGAGAATTATTGAAAATTTTGTGATATTTTCATATGTTGATATATTGACGTTTAAAAATATGGTATTGTTTTATTTTACCAACAAAATCACATGATATTTCATCATCATGTTCAGAAATCTCGCGAGAATTCATGAAATATTGTGAGATTATGTAACAGTAACATGAAATCTTGTAAGGTTTTGTAAGTAAAATAGATAAATGCCACATTTTTAAATACTGATTTGATATCTGCATATGAAAATATCGCGATATTTCAGTGTATCGATATTTTTTCCTACCCTTATTTTTCAAAGTGTCGGAAACATAACAAAACTGCTACTTGCAATGACTGCTTATTTCTTTCAGCTTTAATATCCGTATCAATATCGGCTATTGGCCACATGAGTTCCATAATATCGGCCTATTGGATATCGGCCAAAATTCCAATATCATGCATCCCTATTTGTAAGTATATCTCAGTGACATCTTGAGCAGAATCTGGATTATTATCTGAAAAATAAAAACACACTATGATTTAATTTCCTATTGGTACAGATTGGACACCACCTCCAGTCCATCCTGACTGGAACCATTTGAACAATCAGCTTTCTCAAAATTTGGTTCATCTTTCTGTTGAAAGAGTGAAGGCTCGTTCTGCCCAGGTAATTCCTACTTGTTGGAAATAGTAAATCAATAAATAAAATCAGACAAAGTCAAAAGTCCAGCTTGTTTCAGTGGTGGTGAGTTCAGTTTGTCTCCAAATGAAATGTAATCTAAGATTTATTTATAGTGTTCGTCCCAGAGAGCTTTAAACATCCACTCCTACAATCAACATAATATCAAGAGCAGAGCGCTCAGCTCTGGAGATGATTCAGCGGCCACTTGAATCTAAATGTCTAAAAGAACAAGCCAGATAAACAGTTAAAGAAAAGGAGAAGAAGAATGGATGTAAACGGCTTGATGAAATAAACTGGAATATAATAAAGGAGGAGTAAAAGAGGAATGAGATTGACGGCTCAACCCCCCCACCAGCGCTTTATCACCACCTCCTGATGCAGTTCTCAGAGCCGTATGTGCCAGGCATGCTGGGTTGATGCTGCGTGTAGGCGGAAGGAGAAATGAAAATAGGGCTGAGATCAAGTTATTTTAGGCTAAATGGAAGCTGGCAAACAAAAAGGCTTTGAGTCACCCTCTGAGGGTGGAAACCAGAGCTGGAGGCAGACAGGATACTCTGGGAAAGTACTTCTACACCGCTGCTATCACAAACAGAAGGGATGAGGGTGAAAGCATTGTTACAGGGATGTCTGTGTTTATTCTGACTCGTGTTTGTACTGAAAGGTGTCCTGCAACTCTGACAAACGGCTTTCCCAAGCTGATCCCGTTCACATGATCGGTGAAATCAGACAACTGGGATCAGACCAGAGGTGGAAAAAGTACAGAAAAATTACGTAAAAGTATCTTTACTTTGCTTCAGTTCTACTCAAGTAAAAGTACCCATCTAAAAACATACTTGAGTAAAAGTAAAAAGTACTTAATTTGAAATTTACTCTGGATGAGTAATAAATCCAATCCAACGCGGTTTTTGAGAAACTTTCACAATAAAAAGAGAGAAAAAAACAAACAAATCAAAGAATTCAAGATGAAAATGCTGAGTAAATCATGAATACACGGCTCTTTTTTCTATCTGTAGAAACAAATCTGAAATTGAATTATCTCAATAAACAATTGAGCACGACTGCTTACTGTAAGAACTGTAATAAAGTGCCATGCTCCAAAGAGTATTCTGCCCGCTGAATATTAACACTGGACAATGTGTCAGCGTTTGCATGATGAAATTGCTGCTTTGTTTGCACTTGAACACAAAGAGCTGCTGAGATCTGGCCAAGAATTTCCTTCATCTATTCTACGGGAATTCAACCCTCCGCCTCCTCCGTCTCCATCTCCTGCTCAGCATCATCATCAGTGAGATTTCCTTTCAGTGGACGATACAACAAACAATCCGTAACGTTCGACAGAAAAATCCGTTTAAAGCTGGTTTTTCTCCTCCTGCATCTGATTTCTTACTCAGTAATGAGGAAGGTTTCCAAAGTAGTGAAGTAAAGTACAGTATATTTGCTTATTGTTAAGTTGCCTAATAATTCTGTTTGCCTAATAAACCTGATATAGGGTGATGATGTCATTAGACCACACCCCTTCTCATTACAGAGATGCACATCACCTGATATGCTTAATTGGTAGTAGCTTTGGGCCGATACAGCTTGGAGTAAGACAACATGCAGAAAGAGGATGATGTGGTCAAAATACTTATTTGCCTAATAATTCTGCACTCCCTGTACTTGGGTTAACATGTACTTAAGTAGAAGTAAAATTACCTATTTCAAAAGCTACTAAAAAATGACAAATTACTCACAAAAACTACTCAGTTACCGTAACTTGAAGAAAGGTAATTGGTTAGTTTCCACCTCTGGAACAGACACTAGATGGAAAAATGTTCCAGTCAGATCTGACATGCAGCACTGCAGGAAGACGTTCCGACAGCATCCCAACGCCGACGTTAGCACGCTGTCGTTGCTCCGCTTTCAACACAAATACCAACTAAGCTGGTCATGAAGCTTCATGACTTGGTTCTGCCGCCAGCGCTGTTACAGGTTCTCCATTGCTGTGCAACGGGTTCTCCATTGCGGTTCTACCTGTTCACCATCGCTGTGCTACGGGTTCTCCATCGCTGTGTTACGCATTCTCTATCGCTGTGCTACGGGTTCTCCATCGCTATGCTAAGGGTTCTCCATCGCTGTGTTACAGGTTCTCCATCGCTGTGTTACGGGTTCTCCATCGCGGTTCTACCTGTTCACCTTCGCTATGCAATGGGTTCTCCATCGATGTGCTAAGGGTTTTTCATCGCTGTGTAACAGGTTCTCCATCGCTGTGTTAACGGTTCTCCATCTTTGTGTTACATATTCTTCATCTCTGTGCAAACGGGTTCTCCACTGCGGTTCTACCTGTTCACCATCGCTGTTCTACGGGTTCTCCATCGCTGTGTTACGCATTCTCTATCGCTGTGCTAAGGGTTCTCCATCACTGTGTTACGGGTTCTCCATCGCGGTTCTACCTGTTCACCATCGCTGTGTTACGGATTCTCCATCACTGTGCTACGGGTTCCCCATTGCTATGTTACAGGTTCTCCATCGCTGTGCTAATGGTTCTCCATCGCTGTGCTACAGGTTAGCCCATCGCTGAGACAGGGTTCCCCATTGCTATGTTACAGGTTCTCTATCGCTGTGCTAAGGGTTCTCCATCACTGTGTTACGGGTTCTCCATCGCGGTTCTACCTGTTCTCCATCACTGTGTTATGGATTCTCCATCGCTGTGCTACGGGTTCCCCATTGCTATGTTACAGGTTCTCCAGCGCTGTGTTAATGGTTCTCCATCGCTGTGCTACAGGTTCCCCATCGCTGAGCTACGGGTTCACCATTGCTGTGTTACAGGCTCTCCATCGCTGTGCTACAGGTTCTGCATTCCTGTTACGGATTCCCTATCACCGTGAAACAGGTTCTCCATCTCTGTCCTAAGGGTTCTCAATCGCTGTGCTACAGGTTCTTGATCGCTGTGTTGCGGGTTCTCCATCGCTGTGTTACGGGTTATCCATTGCTGTTACGGATTCCATATCGCTGTGCAACAGGTTCTCCATCGCTGTGCTACAGGTTCTCCATCAATCGCTGTGCTACAGGTTCTCCATCACTGTGTTATGGGTTTTCCATCGCTGTGTTACGGGTTCTCCATCGCTGTGTTACAGGTTCTCCATGGATGTGTTACGGTTTCTCAATCGTGGTTCTACCTGTTCACCATCGCTGTGCTACAGGTTCTCCATTGCTGTGCAAAGGGTTTTCCATCGCTGTATTACAGGTTCTCCATCGGTGTGTTGAAGGTTCTCCATCGTTGTGTTACAGGTTCTCAATCGCTGTGCACCGGGTTCTCCATTGCGGTTCCACCTGTTCACCATCGCTGTGCTACGGGTTCTCCATCGCTGTGTTTCGCATTCTCTATCACTGTGCTACAGGTTCTCCATCGCTGTGTTACGGGTTCATCATCACTGTGCTACGGCTTCTCCATCGCTGTGCTACAGATTCTCCATCGCTGTGTTACGGGTTCTCCATCGCTGTGTTACAGGTTCTTCATGGATGTGTTACGGTTTCTCAATCGTGGTTCTACCTGTTCACAATCACTGTGCTACAGGTTCTCCATTGCTGTGCAAAGGTTTTCCATCGCTGTATTACAGGTTCTCCATCGGTGTGTTGAAGGTTCTCCATCGTTGTGTTACAGGTTCTCCATCGCTGTGCAACGGGTTCTCCATTGCGGTTCCATCTGTCCACCTCGCTGTCCGGGTCCCATCGCTGTGTAACGCATTCTCTATCACTGTGCTACGGGTTCATCATCACTGTGTTACAGGTTCTCCATCGCTGTGCAACAAGATGTGCATCGCTGTGCTACGGGTTCCACATCGCTCTGTCACTGGTTGTCCATTGCTGTGTTACGGGTTCTCCATCGCTGTGCAACGGGATGTCCATCGCTGTGGTACAGGTTCTCCTTTGCTGTGATACGGGATGTCCATCGCTGTGCTTCGGGTTCTCCATCGCTGTGTTACAGGTTTTCCATCGCTGTGTTACGGATTCTCCATCACTGTGCTAAAGGATGTCCATCGCTGTGCTACGGGTTCCATATCGCTCTCTTACGGGATTTCCATTGCTGTGTTACAGGTTCTCCATCGCTGTGCTACGGGATGTCCATTGCTGTTCTACCTGTTCACCATCGCTGTGTTACGGGTTCCACATCGCTGGTTTACGGGTTCTCCATCACTGTGTTACGGGTTCTACATCGCTGTGTTACGGGATTCACATCGCTGTGGTATGGATTCCACATCACGGTGTTACGGGTTCTCCGTCGCTGTGTTACAGGTTCTCTATCGCAGTGCTACAAGATGTCCACCGCTGTGTTGCGGGTTCCACCTCGCTGTGTTACGGATTCTCCATCGCTGTGTTACGGGTTTTCCATCGCTGTGTTACGGGTTCTCCATCATTGTGCTACGGGATGGCCATCGCTGTGTTAAAGGTTTCACATCGCTGTGTTATGGGTTCATCATCGCTGTGCTACGGGAATCATCGCTGTGTTACGGGTTGCACATCGTTGTGTTACTGGTTCCACATCACTGTGTTACAGGTTCACCATTACTGTGTTACGTGTTCTCCATTCGCTGTGCAACAAGATGTGCATCGCTGTGTTACGGGTTCCACATTGCTGTGTCACTGGTTCTCCATCGCTGTGTTACAGGTTCTCCATTGCTGTGCTACGGTTCCATCATTGCTGTGTTACGGGTTCTCCATCGCTGTGTTACGGGTTCCATATCACTCTGTTACACGTTTTCCATCGCTGTGTTACAGGTTCTCCCTCGCTGTGCTACGGAATGTCCATTGCTGGTCTACCTGTTCACCATCGCTGTGTTACGGGTTCCACATCGCTTGGTTACGGGTTCCACATCACTGTGTTACGGGTTCATAATGACTGTGTTATGTGTTCTTCATGGCGTTGCTACGGGTTATCCATCACTGTGCTACGGAATGTCCATCGCTGTGTTACAGGTTCCACATTGCTATGTTACAGGTTCCACATCGCTGTGTAATGAGTTCATCATCACTGTGTTACGGGTTCTCCATCGCTGTGCTACGGGAATCATCGCTGTGTTTTGGGTTCCACATCGCTGTGTTACTGGTTCCACATCACTGTGTTACGGGTTCTCCATCACTGTGCAACAAGATGTGCATCGCTGTGTTACGGGTTCAACATCGCTGTGTCACTGGTTCTCCATCGCTGTGTTACGGGTTCTCCATTGCCGTGCTGCGGGTTCTCCATCGCTGTGTTTCAGGTTCTCCATCGCTGTGCTACGGGTTCTCCATCGCTGTGTTACGGGCTCTCCATCATTGTGCTACGGGATGTCCATCGCTGTGTTACAGGTTCCACATTGCTATGTTACAGGTTCCATATCCATGTGTTATGGGTTCATCATCACTGTGTTACGGGTTCTCCATCGCTGTGCTACGGGAATCATCGTGTTACGGGTTCATCATCGCTGTGTTACTGGTTCCACATCACTGTGTTACGGGTTCATCATAGCTGTGTTACTGGTTCCACATCACTGTGTTACGGGTTCTCCATCGCTGTGCAACAAGATGTGCATCGCTGTGTTACGGGTTCCACTTTGCAGTGTCACTGGTTCTCCATCGCTGTGTTACGGGTTCTCTATCGCTGTGCTACAGGATGTCCATTGCTCTGTTACAGGTTCTCCACTGCTGTGATACAGGTTCCACATCGCTGTGTTACGGGCTCCACATCGCTGTGGTACGGGTTCCACATCACGGTGTTACAGGTTCTCCATTGCTGTGTTACAGGTTCTCCATCGCAGTGCTACAAGATGTCCATCGCTGTGTAACGGTATCTCCCTCGCTGTGTTACGGGTTCTCCATTGTTGTGTTACGGGTTCTCTATCGCTGTGCTACGGGATGTCCATCTTTGTGTTACAGGTTCTTCATCGCTGTGATACGGGATGTCCAATCTCTGTGTTACAGGTTCTCCATGGCTGTGATACGGGATGTCCATTGCTGTGTTAGGGGTTCCACATCACTGTGTTACGGTTTCATCATTGCTGTGTTACGGGTTTAACATCACTGTGTTACTGGTTCTCCATCGCTGTGTTACGGGTTCTCCATCGCTGTGTTACGGGTTCTCCATCACTGTGCAACAGGATCTCCATCGCTGTGTTTCATATTCCACATTGTTGTGTTAAGGGTTCTCCATCGGTGTTCAAAGGGTTCTCCATCGCTGTGCTACGACATGTCCCTCGCTGTGTTACGGGTTCTTTTTTCAGGTTCCACATCGCTGTGCTACGGGTTCTCCATCTGCTGTTACAGGTTTCACATTGCTGTGCTAAAACATGTCCATCGATGTGTTAGTGGTTCCACATCGCTGTGTTACAGGTTTCACATCGCTGTGTTACGGGTTTATCATCACTGGGTTAATGGTTCTCCATCGCTGTGTTACGGGTTCTCCATCGCTGTGCTGCAGGTTCTCCATCAGACCCTTTTTTGTTGTGTTACGGGTTCTCCATGGCTGTGTTATAGGTTCTCCATCACTGTGTTACGGGATATTTGTTGTGTGTAAGGTTCCCCATCGCTGTGTTACGGGTTCTCCATTGCTGTTCTACCTGTGTTACGGGTTCTTCATCGCTAGTTTACGGGTTCTCTATCGCTGTGCTACAGGTTCTCATCGCTGTGTTACGGGTTTCACATCATTGTGTTACGGATTCCACATCACTGTGTTACGGGTTCTACATGGCTGTGCTATGGGTTCTCCATGGCTGTGCTACCGGATCTCCATCACTGTAGTACGGGTTCACCATCGCTGTAATACGGGTTCTCGATTGCTGTGCTACAGGTTCTCCATCGCTTTGTTACGGGTTCTCCATCGCTTTGTGACGGGTTCTCCATCGCTGTGTTATGGGTTCTACATTGCTGTGTTATGGGTTCCTCATCGTTGTGTTACGGGTTCTCCATTGCTGTGTTACGGGTTCCACATCGCTGTGTTACGGGTTCATCATCACTGAGTGACAGGTTCTCCATCACTGTACTACGGGAGGTGTCCATTGCTGTGTTACAGGTTCTCCATCGCTGTGTTACGGGTTCTCCATCCCTGTGTTACGGGTTCTACATCGCTGTGTTACGGGTTCTACATCCCTGTGTTACAAGATTTCCATCGCTGTTGTTACGGGTTCTACATCACTGTGTTACGGGTTCTACATGACTGTGCTATGGATTCTCCATGTCTGTGCTACGGGTTCTCCATCACTGTAGTACGGGTTCACCATCGCTGTGTTACGGGTTCTCCATCGCTGTGTTATGGGTTCTCCATTGCTGTGTTATGGGTTCCTCATCGTTGTGTTACGGGTTCTCCATTGCTGTGTAGATCACTGTGGGTTCCACATCGCTGTGTTACGGGTTCCTCATCACTGTGTTACGGGTTCTCCATCACTGTACAAGATGTGCATCGCTGTGTTACGGGTTCTCCATCGCTGTGTTACGGGTTCTCCATCGCTGTGTTACGGGTCATGCTGTGCTAGGGTTCTCCATCGCTGTGTTAGGGTCTCATGTTGTGTAGGGTTGTCCATCGCTGTGTTACAGGTTCCACATTGCTGTGTTAGTTCCTTCTTTATTCATCATCACTGGTTACGGGTTCTCCATCGCTGTGCTACGGGAATCATCGTGTTACGGGTTCATCATCGCTGTGTTACTGGTTCCACATCACTGTGTTACGGGTTCATCATAGCTGTGTTACTGGTTCCACATCACTGTGTTACGGGTCTTCATAGCTGTGTTACTGGTTCCACATCACTGTGTTACGGGTTCTCCATCGCTGTGAACAAGATGTGCATCGCTGTGTTACGGGTTCCACTTTGCAGTGTCACTGGTTCTCCATCGCTGTGCTACAGGATGTCCATTGCTCTGTTACAGGTTCTCCACTGCTGTGGACAGGTTCCACATCGCTGTGTTACGGGCTCCACATCGCTGTGGTATGGGTTCCACATCACGGTGTTACAGGTTCTCCATTGCTGTGTTACAGGTTCTCCATCGCGTGCTACAAGATGTCCATCGCTGTGTAACGGTATCTCCCCGCTGTGTTACGGGTTCTCCATTGTTGTGTTACGGGTTCTCTATCGCTGTGCTACGGGATGTCCATCTTTGTGTTCAGGTTCTTCATCGCTGTGATACGGGATGTCCATTTGTGTTACAGGTTCTCCATGGCTGTGATGGATGTTCATCGCTGTGTTGGGGTTCCACATCACTGTGTTACAGTTTCATCATTGCTGTGTTGGGTAATAATACTGTGTTCTGGTTCTCCATCGCTGTGTTACGGGTTCTCCATCGCTGTGTTCGGGTTCTCCATCACTGTGCAACAGGTCTCCTCGCTGTGTTTCTATTCCACATTGTTGTGTTGAGGGTGTCTCCATCGGTGTTCAAAGGTTCTCCATCGTGTGTTACGAATGTCCATCGCTGTGTTACCAGTTCCACTCGCTGTGTACGGGTTTCTCCATTGCTGTTAAGGTTTAATTGTGGTGGAAAACATGTCTCCTGTGTTTTGGTCCACATCGCTGTGTTCGGGTTTATCATCACTGGGTTAATGGTTCTCCATCGCTGTGTTACGGGTTCTCCATCGCTGTGCTGCAGGATCTCCATCGTTGTGTTACGGGTTCTCCATGGCTGTGTTATAGGTCTCCATCACTGTGTTACGGGATATTTGTTGAGTGTAAGGTTCCCCATCGCTGTGTTACGGGTTCTCCATCCCTGTGTTATGGGTTCCACATCGTTGTGTTATGGGTTCTCCATCGCTGTGTTACAGGTTCTCCATCACTGTTACAAGATTTCCATCGCTGTGATACGGGTTCTACATCGCTGTGTTACGGGTTCTACATGGCTGTGCTATGGATTCTCCAGGGCTGTGCTACCGGATCTCCATCACTGTAGTACGGGTTCACCATCGCTGTAATACGGGTTCTCGATTGCTGTGCTACAGGTTCTCCATCGCTGTGTTATGGGATCTACTTGCTGTTTTATGGGTTCCTCATCGTTGTGTTCGGGTTCTCATTGCTGTGTCACGGGTTCCACATCGCTGTGTTCGGGTTCATCATCACTGAGTGACAGGTTCTCCATCACTGTACTACGGGATGTCCATCACTGTAGTACGGGTTCACCATCGCTGTGTTACGGATTCTCCATCGCTGTGTTATGGGATCTCCATTGCTGTTTTATGGGTTCCTCATCGTTGTGTTACGGGTTCTCCATTGCTGTGTCACGGGTTCCACATCGCTGTGTTACGGGTTCATCATCACTGAGTTACAGGTTCTCCATCACTGTACGGGATGTCCATTGCTGTGTTACAGGTTCTCCATCGCTGTGTTACGGGTTCTCCATCGTTGTGCCACGGGATGTCGAATGCTGTGTTACGGGATCTCCATCGCTGTTCTACGGGAATCATCGCTGTGTTACGGGTTCTCCATCGCTGTTCTACAGGAATCATCGCTGTGTTACGGGTTGCACATCGCTGTGTTACAGGTTCCACATTGCTGTGTTAAGTGTTCTCCATCGCTGTGTTACGCGTTCTTCACCGCAGTCCTGCGGGTTCTCTATCGCTGTGCTACGGGACTCATAGCTATGTTACGGGTTTCACATCATTGTGTTACGGATTCCACATCACTGTGTTACGGGTTCTCCTTCGCTGTGTTACAGGTTCTCCATCGCTGTGCTACGAGATGTCCATTGCTGAGTGACGGGTTCTCCATTGCTGTGTTAGGGGTTCTCCATCGCTGTGCTACAGGATGTCCATCTCTGTGTTGGGGGTTCCACATCGCTGATTTACGGCTTCATCATTGCTGTGTTACGGGTTCCACATCATGGTGTTACGGGTTCATCATCACTGTGCTACGAGATGTTCATTGCTGTGTTTTGGGTTCCACATCGCTGTGTCACGGGTTCAACATCACTGTGTTGCGGGTTCTCCATCGCTGTGTTACGGGTTCTCCATCACTGTGCGACAGGATCTCCATCGCTGTGTTTCGTATTCCACATTGTTGTGTTAAGGGTTCTCCATCAGTGTTCTAAGGGTTCTCCATCGCTGTGCTACGACATGTCCATCGCTCTGTTACGGGTTCTTAATTGCTGTGTTACGGGTTCTCCATTGCTGTTACAGGTTTCACATTGCTGTGCTAAAACATGTCCATCGCTGTGTTACGTGTACCACCTCGCTGTGTTACAGGTTTCACATTGCTGTGTTACGGGTTTATCATCACTGGGTTAATGGTTCTCCATCGCTGTGTTACGGGTTCTCCATCGCTGTGCTGCAGGATCTCCATCGTTGTGTTAGATGTTCCACGTCGTGTTACGGTTTCTCCATATTTGGTTACGTGTTCCACATTGGTGTTTTACGTGTTCCACGTCGTGTTACGGGTTCTCCATATTTGGTTACGTGTTCCACATTGGTGTTTTATGTGTTCCACGTCATGTTACGGGTTCTCTATCGCCATGTTACGTGTTCCACATCGTTATGTTACTGGTTCTCCATGGCTGTGTGAAAGGTTCTCCATCGCATTGTTACGGGGTCTTTGTTGTGTTTCAGGTTCCCCATCGCTGTGTTACGGGTTCTCCATCCCTGTGTTACAAGATGTCCATCGCTGTGTTACGGGTTCTCCATCCCTGTGTTACAAGATTTCCATCGCTGTGTTACGGGTTCTACATCGCTGTGTTACAGGTTCTACATCGCTGTGCTATGGATTCTCCATGGCTGTGCTACCGGATCTCCATCACTGTAGTACGGGTTCACCATCGCTGTAATACGGGTTCTCCAATGATGTGCTACAGGTTCTCCATCGCTGTGTTACGGATTCTCCATCGCTGTGTAAAGGGATCTCCATTGCTGTTTTATGGGTTCCTCATCGTTGTGTTACGGGTTCTCCATTGCTGTGTCACGGGTTCCACATCGCTGTGTTACGTGTTCATCATCACTGTGTTACGGGTTCTCCATCGCTGTGTTACAGGTTCCTCATCGCTGTGCTACAGGTTCCACATCACTGTGTTACGTGTTCATCATCACTGGGTTAATGGTTCTCCATCACTGTGTTACAGGTTCTCTATTGCTGTGCTACAACATGTCCATCGCTGTGTTACGGGTTCCACATCGCTGTGTTACAGGTTCCACATCGCTGTGTTACGGGTTCTCCATAGCTGTGCTACAGGATCTCCATCGCTGTGTTACGGTTTCCACGTCGTGTTACGGGTTCTCCATCGCTGTGTTACGTGTTCAACATCGTTGTGTTATGGGTTCTTCATCGCTGTGTTACGGGTTCTCCATCGCTGTGCGACGGGATGTTCATTGCCATGTTATGGGTTCCACATCGATGTGTTACAGGTCCTCCATCGCTGTGTTGTGGATTCCACATCGCTGTGTTATGGGTTCATCATCACTGTGTTTCGGTTTCTCCATTGCTGTGTTGTGGGTTCTCTATTGCTTTGTTACAGGTTCTCCAATGCTGTGCTACGAAATGTCCATCGCTGTGTTACGGGTTCCACATCGCTGAGTTATGGTTTCATCATCACTGTGTCACAGGTTCTCCATCGCTGTGTTACTGGATGTCCATCGCTATGTTACTTGTTCTGCATCGCTGTGTTATGGGTTCTCCATCGCTGTGTTAAGGGATCTTCATCATTGTGCTACGGATTCTCCATCGCTGTGTTACAGAATCTCCATCGCTGTGCTATGGGTTCCCCATCGTTGTGTTATGGGTTCCACATCGCAGTGATATGGGTTCATCATCACTGCGTTAATGGTTCTCCATTGCGATTTTGCGGATTATTCATGGCTGTGCTACAGGTTCTCCATTTCTGTCCAAAGGGTTTTAAATCGATGTGCTACAGGTTCTCCATCTCAGTCCTAAGGGTTCTCAATTGCTGTGCTACAGGTTCTCCACCACTGTGCTACGGGTTTACCATTGCTGTTTTGCGGGTTCTCCATCGCTGTGTTATGGGTTCTCCATCGCTGTGTTACTGGTTTTCCATCGCTGTGTTACAGGTTCACCATCGCTGTACTACGGGATGTCCATCGCTATGTTACGGGTTCCACATCGCTGTGTTACGGGTTCATCATCACTGTGTTACGGGTTCTCCATCGCTGTGTTACGGGTTCCCAATCACTCTGCTATGGGTTCTCCATAGCTATTCTACCGGTTCTCCATCGCTTTGCTACGGGACTTATCGCTGTGTTACGGGTTCCACATCGCTGTTTTTCTGGTACTCCATCGCTGTGTTACACATTCTCCCTGGCTCGACTACGGGATCTCCATCGCTGTGATACGGGTTCTCCATCACAGTCCTACGGGATCCCCCTCGCCGTGTTGCGGGTTTCACATCGCTGTGTTACTGGTTTTCCATTGCTGTTCTACGGGTTCTCCATCGCTCTGCTACTGGATCTCCATCGCTTAGTTATGGGTTTACCATCACTGTGTTACGGGCTCTCCATCGCTGTTCTATGGGATCACCATCGCTGTGTTACGGGTTCACCATCACTGTGTTATGGGTTCTCCTTCGCTGTGTGAAGGGTTCTTCATCGCTGTCCTAAGGGATCTCAATCGCTGTCTTACAGTTTTCACATTTCTGTGTAACGAGATCTCCATCGCTGTGTTAGATCTCACGATCAGTGTGTTACAGGTCTTCCATCACTGTGCTACAGGTTCTCAATCACTGTGCTACTTGTTCTCCATCATTGTCCTTCAGGTTCTTCATCGCTGTGCTTTCGGTTCACCATCACTGCTCTGCTGGTTTATCATTGCTGTGATACGGGTTCACCATCGCTGTGATACAGGTTCACCATCGCTGTGATACAGGTTCTCCATCACTGTGCTACGGGTTCTCCATCACTGTGCTACTTGTTCTCCATCATTGTCCTACAGATTTATCATCGCTGTGCTACGGGTTCCACATCGCAGTGATATGGGTTCATCATCACTGTGTTAATGTTTCTCCATTGCGATTTTGCGGATTATCCATGGCTGTGCTACAGGTTCTTCATTTCTGTCCTAAGGGTTCTCAATTAATGTGCTACAGGTTCTCCATCTCAGTCCTAAGGGTTCTCAATTGCTGTGCTACAGGTTCTCCATCGCTGTGCTACGGGTTCACCATCGCTGTTTTGCGGGTTCTCCATTGCTGTGTTACGGGTTCTCCATCACTGTGTTATGGGTTCTCCATCGCTGTGTTACTGGTTTTCCATCGCGGTGTTACAGGTTCTCCATCGCTGTGCTACGGGATGTCCATCGCTGTGTTACGGGTTCCACATTGCTGTGTTACGGGTTCCACATCGCTGTGTTACAGGTTCATCATTACTGTGTTACGGGTTCTCCATCGCTGTGTTACAGGTTCCCAATCGCTCTGCTATGGGTTCTCCATCGCTGTTCTACCGGTTCTCCATCGCTTTGCTACTGGACTTATCTCTGTGTTACGGGTTCCACATAGCTGTGTTACGCGTTCTCCATCTCTGTGTTACGCATTCTCCATGGCTGTGCTACGGGATCTCCATCGCTGTGATACGGTTTCTCCAACACAGTGCTACGGGATCCCCCTTGCAGTATTGCGAGTTTCACATCGCTGTATTACTGGTTTTCCATCGCTGTGGTACGGGTTCTCCATCCCTTTTCTACTGGATCTCCATCGCTGAGTTATGGGTTCACCATCACTGTGTTACATTTTCTCCATTGCTGTGTTACGGGCTCTCCATCGCTGTTCTATGGGATCACCATCGCTGTGTTACGGGTTCACCATCACTGTGTTATGGGTTCTCCTTTGCTGTGTGAAGGGCTCTCCATCGCTGTGCTATGGGATCTCCATCGCTGTGTTACAGGTTTCACATTTCTGTGTCACGGGATCTCCATCGCTGTGTAAGGTCTCACCATCAGTGTGTTACGGGTTCTCCATCGCTGTGCTACAGGTTCTCCATCACTGTGCTACTTGTTGTCCATCACTGTCCTACAGGTTCTTCATCGCTGTGCTTTCGGTTCACCATTGCTGTTCTGCCGGTTTATCATCGCTGTGCTACAGGTTCACCATCGCTGTGCTACGGGTTCTCCGACCCTGTGCTACTGGTTCACCATTGCTGTGCTATGGGTTCTCCATCACTGTGCTACTTGTTCTCCATAATTGTCCTACAGGTTCTTCATCGCTGTGCTTTCGGTTCACCATCACTGTTCTGCTGGTTTATCATCGCTGTGCTACGGGTTCACCATCGCTGTGCTACGGGTTCCCCATCGCTGTGCTACTGGTTCACCATCCCTGTTTTTCCACTTCACCATCGCTGTGCTACGGGTTCTCCATCATTGTCCTTCAGGTTCTCCATCGCTGTGATATTGGTTCACCATCGCTGTTCTACTGGTTTACCACTGCTGTTCTATGGGTTCTCCATCACTGTGCTACTTGTTCTCCATTATTGTCCTACAGGTTCTTCATTGCTGTGCTTTCGGTTCACCATCACTGTGCTACGGGTTCACCATCGCTGTGCTACGGGTTCTCCGACCCTGTGCTACTGGTTTACCATTGCTGTGCTACGTGTTCTCCATCACTGTGCTACTTGTTTTCCATCGTTGTGCTGCGTGTTCTCCATTACTTTGCTACTTATTCACCATTGCTGTGCTACGGATTCTTCATCTCTGTGCTACAGGGTCACCATGGCCGTTCTATCAGTTCACCATCGCTGTGCTACAGGTTCACCATCGCTGTTCTGCTGGTTCACTTTAGCTGGTAACCCAATTCTCCATTGCCCTGCTACGGGTTTTTCATCATTTTGCTAGAGGTTCACAATCGCTGTGCTCCGGGTTCTCCAACCCTGTTTTTATGGGTTCTCCATCGTGTGCTACGGCTTCACTAAAGTTGTGCTTTGGGTTCTCCATCGTTGTGCTACACGTTATCCAACTCTGTGCTCCGGGTTCTCCATCACTGTGCTACAGGTTCTCCATCACTGTGCTACGAGTTCACCATCGCTGTTTTACCGCTTCACCATTGCTGTGCTACTGGTTCTCCATCATTGTCCTACAGGTTCTCCGTCGCTGTGCTACAAGTTCACCATCGCTGCTCTACTGGTTTACCATCACTGTGCTACGGGTTCACCATCACTGTGCTACGGGTTCTCCGCCCCTATGCTACTGGTTCACCAATGTTGTGTTACCGGTTCTCCATCACTGTGCTACCTGTTCTCCATCGTTACGCTACTTGTTCACCATCGCTGTGCTACAGGTTCTCCATCGCTCTTCTACTGGTTCATCATTGCTGTGCTACGGGTTCTTTATCACTCTGCTACCGGTACGCCATCACTGTGCTACCGGTTCATCATTGTGTTCTACAGGTTCACCACCACTGTGCTACGTGTTCTCCATTGTTGTGCTACAGGTGATCCAACTCTGTGCTCAGGGTTTTCCATCATTGTGCTACCAGTTCACCATAGCTGTGCTACTGGTTCTCCATTGTTGTGCTACAGGTTCTCACCGCCTGTGCTATGGTTTCTCCATCACTGTGCTACCGGTTCTTCATCACTGTGTTACGGATTCTTCATCACTGTCCTACCGGTTCACCATTGCTATGCTACGGGTTCCTGATTGCTGTGCTACGGGTTCTCCATCGCTGTGCTACAGATTGTCCATCGCTGTGCTACGGGTTCACCATCTCTGTATTACTGGTTCTCGATCGTTGTGATACGGGTTCTCCATCGCTGTGTTATGGGTCCTCCATTGCTGTGCTACTTGTTCACCATCACTGTCCTACGGGTTCTCCATCGCTGTGCTACCAGTTCACCAAAGCTGTGCTACGGGTTTTCCACCATTGCGCCACAGGTTCTCCAATGCTGTGCTACTGGTTTACCATCGCTGTTCTACCGCTTCACCATCGCTGTGCTACGGGTTCTCCATCATTGTCCTTCAGGTTCTCAATCACTGTGCCTTCAGTTCACCATTGCTGTTCTACTTGTTGACCATCACTGTGCTATGGGTTCTCCATCATTGTCCTACAGGTTCTCTATCGCTGTGCTATCGGTTCACCATCGCTGTGCTACGGGTTCACCATCGCTGTGCTATGGGTTCTCTGACCCTGTGCTACTGGTTCATCATTGCTGTGCTACGGGTTCTCCATCACTGTGCTACTTGTTCTCCATTATTGTCCTACAGGTTCTTCATCGCTGTGCTTTCGGTTCACCATTGCTGTTCTGCTGGTTTTTTCATCGCTGTGCTACAGGTTCACCATCGCTGTGCTAAGGGTTCTCCGACCCTGTGCTACTGGTTCACCATTGCTGCGCTACAGGTTCTCCATCACTGTTCTACTTGTTCTCCATCATTGTCCTACAGGTTCTTCATCGCTGTGCTTTCGGTTCACCATCGCTGTTCTGCTGGTTTATCATCGCTGTGCTACGGGTTCACCATCGCTGTGCTACGGGTTCTCCATTGTTGCGCAACAGGTTCTCCATCGCTGTGCTACTGGTTCACCATCGCTGTTTTTCCACTTCACCATCGCTGTGCTACGGGTTCTCCATCATTGTCCTTCAGGTTCTCCATCGCTGTGATATTGGTTCACCATCGCTGTTCTACTGGTTTACCATCGCTGTGCTACGGGTTCTGCATCACTGTGCTACTTGTTCTCCATCATTGTCCTACAGGTTCTTCATCGCTGTGCTTTCGGTTCATCATTACTGTTCTGCTGGTTTATCATCGCTGTGCTACGGGTTCTGCGACCCTTTGCTACTGGTTTACCATTGCTGTGCTACGGGTTCTCCATCACTGTGCTACTTGTTTTCCATCGTTGTGCTACGTGTTCTCCATCGCTGTGCTACAGGTTATCGAACTCTGTGCTCCAGGTTCTCAATCACTGTGCTCCCAGTTCACCTTAGCTGTGCTGCTGGTTCTCCATTATTGTGCTACAGGATCTCAAACCCTATTCTATGGTTTCTCCATCACAGTGCCACCAGTTCACCATAGCTGTGGTACGGCTTCTCCGTCACTTTTACTGGTTCATCGTAGCTGTGCTACGTTTTCCTTATCGCTGTTTTACCGGTTCATAATCACTGGTCTACAAGTTCTCAATCGCTGTGCTTTGGGTTCTTCTAAGCTGTTCTACTTGTTCTCCATCACTGTGCTACTTATTCACCATCGCTGTGCTACGGATTCTTCATCACTGTGCTACAGGGTCACCATGGCCGTTCTACCAGTTCGCCATCGCTGTGCTACAGGTTCACCATCGCTGTTCTGCCGGTTCACCATCGCTGTTCTGCCGGTTCACCTTAGATGTTTACCCAATTCTCCATTGCCGTGCTACGGGTTTTCCATCATTTTGCTAGAGGTTCACAATCGCTGTGCTCCGGGTTCTCCAACCCTGTTTTTATGGGTTCTCCATCGTGTGCTACGGCTTCACTAAAGTTGTGCTTCGGGTTCCCCATTGTTGTGCTACACGTTATCCAACTCTGTGCTCCGGGTTCTCCATCACTGTGCTACAGGTTCTCCATCGCTGTGCTACGAGTTCACCATTGCTGTTTTACCGCTTCACCATTGCTGTGCTACGGGTTCTCCATCGCTGTGCTACAAGTTCACCAGTGCTGTTCTACTGGTTTACCTTCGCTTTGCTACAGGTTCACCATCACTGTGCTACGGGTTCTCCGCCCCTATGCTACTGGTTCACCAATGCTCTGTTACCGGTTCTCCATCACTGTGCTACCTGTTCTCCATCGCTACGCTACTTGTTCACCATCGCTGTGCTATGGGTTCTCCATCACTGTGCTACCGGTTCACCATCGCTGTGCTACGGGTTCTCCATCGCTCTTCTACTGGCTCATCATTGCTGTGCTACGTGTTCTCCGTCGTTGTGCTACAGGTTCTCCATCGCTCTTCCACTGGTTCATCATTGCTGTGCTACGGGTTCTTTATCACTGTTCTACCAGTTCACCATCACTGTGCTACCGGTTCATCATTGTGTTCTACAGGTTCACCACCGCTGTGCTACGTGTTCTCCATCATTGTGCTACAGGTTTTTCAACTCTGTGCTCCGGGTTTTCCATCACTGTGCTACCAGTTCACCATAGCTGTGCTACTGGTTCTCCATTGTTGTGCTACAGGTTCTCACACCCTGTGCTATGGTTTCTCCATCACTGTGCTACCGGTTCTCCATCACCGTGTTATGGATTCTTCATCACTGTCCTACCGGTTCACCATTGCTATGCTACGGGTTCTCCGTTGCTGTGCTACGGGTTCTCCATCGCTGTGCTACAGATTGTCCATCGCTGTGCTACGGGTTCACCATCTCTGTGTTACGGGTTCTCGATCGTTGTGTTATGGGTTCTCCATCGCTGTGTTATGGGTCCTCCATTGCTGTGCTACTTGTTCACCATCACTGTCCTACGGGTTCTCCATCGCTGTGCTAGCAGTTCACCATAGCTGTGCTACAGGTTTTCCATCGCTGTTCTACCGCTTCACCATCGCTGTGCTACGGGTTCTCCATCATTGTCCTACAGGTTCTCAGTCACTGTGCCTTCAGTTCACCATTGCTGTTCTACTTTTTTACCATCAATGTGCTATGGGTTCTCCATCATTGTCCTACAGGTTCTCTAACGCTGTGCTATCGGTTCACCATCGCTGTGCTACAGGTTCTCCATCGCTGTACTACGGGTTCTCCATCGCTGTGCTACAGGTTCTCCATCGCTGTGCTACGGGTTCTCCATCGCTGTGCTACTCCCCCTGATGGACTTTATTTTAACTCTTTCAGTTTGATATTCCTCTTACAATGGGCTTTATGTACAACTCCACAACTTCCTAAAGCTTCTTTGTTGACTGTCTGTCATTACTGGACAAACTGATTAATCCAGGTGTGTCTGACCATTCTCATCATGGTTCGCACACCTGGATTAATCAGTTTGTCCAGTAATGAAAGACAGAAAATAAAGGAGCTGGCTTGAGGACATTGAAGACGTACAACATTGCCACCTTGCTTGGACCTCTTGCCTCTCCTTTGCAACCCCCCCCCCCTAAAAGTTTCTAGATCGACAGCTCGAAAATACACATAATGAATGTTGGTGTGCCATCAAAACGAGTCAGAAACGCAGATTTTTAAGGTCTAAAAGTTACGTTACGTGTGTCTTTAATAAGTTCCCTAAAATTTAACATCAAAGCTGTTTGTTTTGTTTGTCTGTTTTTTGGTATATTTTTTGAATGAGAAAAAATAACCATAAATTAAGAAAATGCTTTAAAATAAATTCATGCTGTTTGCTTTTTTTAAACTTTTCAATGAATAATTTAAAAAAAAAAAAAAAACCTGCTTTCACATCTAAAGTGACTCCATGTGAGTTTTCAGAGCAGCATTTAACAGAACCAGCTCCACTTTCATTTCACTCATCATCATCACAGAAACTAAACCTCACATCAGGTCGAATAAATAAATCCACTGAAGTAACATACTGCCGTTTTTACACTTGTTTGTACTAAATGAGTCTGTTTTCTAGTCGTACCACTAACATTCAAACTTGTGTGGTGTTGCTTTAGATGCATTTTGTTGGAAGTGTTTCTGTACAAACCCGACTGACTCAGCACGCTGCTTTTGTTTGTCAGGCTTTGTTTCCTCCTCCCTGGTGCTCCCAGACAGGGAACATGAGGCTTGACGGTGATTCCTCTAGCTGAACTAGCTTATGTGCCATGTTGTCGTTAAGCCTGCCGCACACGAGAGCTTTCCGCTGAGCTAAAAGTCATACGAGGCCGTTTGCTCAGCAGATAGCTCACCGTGTGCGCCTGATTTTTGGTTAGTTTTCTGCCTCACGAGGCCTTGAGGTGAAAATCAAACACGTTTGATATTTTTTACCTTGCGAGGCGAAAAACTCTCCGTGTGCGCTCAACTTGAGCTGTCTGCTGAGGGCAGAAGATCTAGCGACCAATCAAAACGTGTCCGCAGATCACCTGATTTCAAGATGGCAGCTCGCGGCGACGTAGTCCATTGCATTACATAGATTGAATTAGTGGAAATACGGTCAGTCTCTACGTGCTTATATGATGTTTCGTCAGACTTCAAAAACATCCATCCAAATATCATCTCTATCTAAGTTTCATTCAATTTTTTTACATGACTTCTTTTTCTTTCGCGTTAAATGGCGGCTGGCGAACTCAAAGGTGCACTACCGCCACCAACTGGTATGATTATACTAAAGTAGAGTATGCCACATACGATTTACTTCATAAAACGACTAAATGAATAAAAATGAAATACAATAACACAATTCAGTATCTAACAAAAAGGTCCTCAAAGCTTTTCTACCTTCAATCTTTGGATCTTTTTGCAAAATATCAATCAAGTCTTCTAACGTGATGACAGAGGGCTGCCATCTTGAAATCATGTGATCTGCGGACGCATTTTGATTGGTCGGTAGATTTTCTGCCCTCAGCAGACAGCTCAAGTTGAGCGCACACGGAGAGTTTTTCGCCTCGCGAGGTAAAAAATATCAAACGTGTTTGATTTTCACCTCAAGGCCTCGTGAGGCAGAAAACTCACCAAAAATCAGGCGCACACGATGAGCTATCTGCTGAGGAAACGGCCTCGAGAGACTTTTAGCTCAGCAGGAAGCTCTCGTGTGCGGCAGGCTTTAGAAACAGGATGGTCAGCAGCTGCTCCGATCCGTCAGTCAATTATGTCCATTGGCACGCAAAAACTTAATGAAACAATTAAGAGCTAAATGAACAAATCCTGCACCCAACAGTTCGGTACAGGGTCATGCTGAACCGAGAGTAGCGTACCGAACGGTTCCACACAAATACACGAACCATTACAGCCCTAATACACACACACACACATATATATATATATATATATATATATATATATGTGTGTGTGTGTGTGTGTGTGTATATATATATATAAATAGATGTGTGTATATATATATATATATATATATATATATATTGTATACATATGTGTGTGTGTGTGTGTGTGTGTTTAAACTTATTTCACTGTTTAAATGAGAGCTGGTGGAGCTATACGGAGCATCACTTGTTTTTCTTATTTTCGTTTCATTTTCATCGCTGGATGTTTTGTATGTGCAGAACTTTGGAGACATGTTCTGACTTAAACCTGCTTTATAAATAAAGTGGACTGAATATCACCACACGGCGTCTTTGGTTGTGACGGTGAGATGTTCGGACTAAATCAGCAAAAATGAGCGTACTCACACAAACACCTTTTTCAGACTCACAGGTACGACGTGTGTGTCCCCTTTCACCCCCTGCAGAGGGAATGTGTGTGAATGAGACACACACTTCTCTTTGCCATTCACTTCTCTCTCTGAGCCTTACCTACACAAAAAAGAGAGAAAGTGTGCGTTGCCATGGCAACTACAGCAGTATATAGAGCTAAATCCAGTGATCAGAGATTTCCAGTGGAAGACACTCCACTCTGAGCTGCACATCGCTCGGCACCATCACCTCGTCAGGAGCGGCGCAGGCGCACGTCCTGCAGCTGCTAAATGCTAAAATATTTCCATTCAGAGTTTTTACTGAATGGGCTACATGCACGACTCCACTACTTCCTGAACTTCAGACAGCACCTTTGCTTCCTGTCTTTCATGGCTGGAAAAACTGATCACTCCAGGTGTGCCTGGCCAGGTCCTGCAGTCAGACACACCTGGGTTAGTCGTGCATATAACCCATACAGACTTTTGCTGCTCTGTACTTGTGCAGCCAATCTTTCCCACATATTACTGCAGTCAGCTGGGGGCTGCACACATCGCCACAAAAACAGATGGTGTGTTCAATCTGCTGCTGGTGGTTACTGTGAAACAGAGGTGACGCCGCCCACCCCCCAAAAACTATATTTTAGCCATTTTGCATGAGTTGTAGAACCTAAGCACCATACTGGGTTCAGCTGCTTAGTACATATAAGATTGTAGTATTTGGTACTGGATTGGTACATAAAGGGGGAGTATAATTTTATTTTACTTTTTTTTTTAACTGTGCCTGCCTGATTATTATAGGTTACAAGTCCCTTCATTCGGCCAGTCTGAGACATTGCAAACCGAGAGATCCGAGACAAGACCAGGACCAAAGACTAGGGATGCACGATATTGGAATTTTGACCAATATCCGATATGCCAATATTTCAAAACTCATGTGGTTGATATCCAATATCGATACCGATATTAAAGCTGAAAAATAAATGATGTAATACTCATTCCTGGTGCAATATTAGAAAAATACCTCAACTTGTGTTGTGTAGCCCTAATATTTAGTTATTTACACAAATGACCGTGCATAAACTGTTCACACAGAACATCCTAAAAAAACCTGTCTCTAGAAGTTTTAAAGTCTGTAAAAAAGAAGTTTCTGGTTTTTCTTAGACTTTAGAAACAGCAGCCTGATCAGTTAAATATCGGTGGGGTGGCCGATGTCCAATACTCAGTTCTAAGGCTGATGTATCGGCCGATACCAATAGGGGGCCGAATATATCATGCATCCCTTCCAAAGACGAATGAGGCTGTGAAAAGGCTTAAATGATTAATTGTTTTCTGATTGAAATTGCGATTTCAGAGCACGCGATCATGTGATCACCAAAGCTGTGGTTTTTTCCAGCGCTCCTGACTGACCCAGGATCCGCTCAACTATTTCACACACACGCTACATGCCATTAGTGCTGGGCAATAAACCAAAAATTTACCGACACCAACATTTACACCGATAACCGACGTCATTTTTCCCATGTTGGTATGTTCGGTGCTGCGGCCCCTTTAAGAAAGCCAGCAGCAGAATTGCCACACAGGACTTTTTTGTTCTCTCAAACTTGCCGTAGTTTCTTGTGACATGACATTCCTGCACTGGAACTTTGTGTTTTCCATCATCTTTTGCGTATTTTCTGTACAAGATATGTCTGTAAATGATCGATGATGTTTATTTGATGTCACTATTAAGTGACAAACATTTCAAGGAAAGTTGTTTGTGTTAAACATTTTTACAACAGAAGCAATGTTAACTGCATTAGCCTGTCTATGGGTGTTTCAATGCTAAGTTAGCATTCATGTCGTTAGTCGTGTGTCCAATTAATGGGTGTTTTTCATGGACAAAAAGTCAAATTTGCTCCTGTGTAAATAAGAATCTAATTCATTTAAGTTAATCAATTTAAAAATGAATAATTCAATAATAATTCATTCATTAATGTGTACATTTGTATGTTTGTATTTCAGTTTCACAGTATTTCTCATAAACGTCCTAAACATATCTACTGCCTCCTGGGTGTTTATTGAGGAACCTGTTATCTATCTGCCAAATAAAAAGTCTCAAAGTGGATCAGAGTTCCCTTTTCTTGAAGTTATTTTCCAGGACTTTTCCAGGACTTTTTCAGCTGCTACAGTACAAGTCAAGTTATCACAACGTAGACTCAGAAATTCCACCACAAGCTTTTGGAGAAGTGTTCTACAATTCTAGCTGATTTTGGACAGTGATGAAGAAGAGAGGACGAAGCGGCGATGAAGCGGCGGCAAAGTAGACACGAAGCAGAGACGAAGCAGAGAGAGGACAAATCATATTCCAGGACAGGTCACGCTTTTCCAGGACATTTTACTCTTTTTCTCATTTTCCATGTGTTTTCCATGGCTGGAAAAATTTTCCAGGTTTTCCAGGACGCGTGGGAACCCTGATGATATTGAACTGGCAGGGGCGCGCTTTGCGGTAGCTAGATGTTCTACTGTTTAGTCTCTAAAAATCTACTAAATGATGGTTTCCAGTAAATTCTGGACGCTACCCACTCAGGACACTTGGACTACATTGGACGAGCAGTATGAAGGAATATTGACAAGTTTTGTTGACTTTTATGGACCTTTTGGTTTTGAGCGCCGGTCACCTCCATAATGTGAAAGTCGGTGGAAAATGAACCCCCCCCCCTCCGGATCTCTGGCTGTATTTGAGATATTAAAAAAGTGCTCCAGAGTCTTGCTCAGCATGAGGATGAGGAGAAGATGAAGAACCGTCATTCTGTGGGTGTACTATCCCTTTAACACTTCTTTGACAGTTAAATACTTCTATTAACGTTTCCTTAATAATTACTTCTTTCAAACCATTTTAAACCATCTGCTGTTGCTTCACAAACATTTATTCCAAACATTTCTCTTGGTTTCTTCAGCTTTGCAGCTTTCTGGAACTACTAAAACGTAGCACCATCACCACATGGAAACAAATATCTGCTTCTGTCTGTATTCTGCTTCTCTGGCCTGCTGGTAAAGTTGTTGGATTCACTGCAGAAGGTCATGAGGTCAACTCCTGCTCTTTCCAATCACACGCCTGTGCAATGATCTCTTCCAACCTTCTACTGCTGTTTACACAACTATAACTTGTGCTTAATTTTTACATTCATTAAAAACTATGCTTTATTAACCAGTCTCTCCCTTTTACGCATTTCAATTTAATACCTTCCAACATAACGGATGAAAACCGATGACACCTGCAGAAAAAGTGTTTAAAGTTGAAAAATACAGTATGAAGTCAATTTTGACAATGAAACATGCATTTCAGCTGTCATTCAGCCTTTTTTATCATTTATTCAAAATTCACCTAACGAGCAGTTTCAGAAATAAACAAAAATCTAAAACGCAGGATGCCGATGAACACAGGTGGACGTAAGAGACACATGATTTAATGACAACAGCACTGCGAAAGCAGGCGGCTCCAGAAACTAAACATGCTAAATGTAAACCGGAGATGACTCAGGGCGTTTGACAGACGCAGGTATGTGGCACAGAACAAAGGAACACCTGCAGCACAAATACTGGAGGAATAATTACACATGAGAAGCAGGTGAGGAAATTAGCAAGCAGAAAACACGCCAACAGGACGTTAACTGGACTGAACACACGAGAAAATTAACGCCATAGAATAAGAAAAGAAAAGGAAAACAAACGATTAAAACAAGAAACTAAAGAAAGGACTACCACCGAAATGTTGAGTACAACCGTACGGTTGTGAATGAGAAGAGATTAAGTGAATAAGAAGTTGCCCAAGACATTGGTTCCCACTAGGGCTGCGCGACAAACCGAAAATTTAGCCACACCGACATTTACAACGATAACGGACGTCATTTTGCCCATTTTGGTGTGCATGCGTATTAGCATCCTTTTTGATCGGGGAAAATGTTACAGAAGAATAAAAGTGTTTGATCTGATAATGGTGTCAAAAAGATGTCTAACAAAAGCAAAACAGTCACTGAAAACTACTGGTGGAGTCAGAGAGGTGCAAGATATGACATAAATGCTAAATATGTGTTTCTATCAACCAACACAGCCCAACATTCTGCACAATCTCCTAAGTTACACACACTAAGGGTGTAACAACACATCATTCTATTCACCTTATTCAGGAGGTCAGGATGGGCGCCGCCATTTTGGCCTCCAACTTGCGGTTAGCCAGTGTTGCGGTCGTCTACCACCGCCTCCGCGGCTCCGTGGATGAGCTACATGAACAGATTTAATGCTCCTTAAAGCTATAAAGCCCCGTTTCCACCCACGGGTCCGGGTCGGGTCAGGCCAGGCCAGGCCGGATCGGGTGGGTTTTGGTACGATGTGTTGATTTCATGCTGCGTCCCCACAGCAACCTGTACCCTTACTCCGGAGGCGGAGAATTAGCCGGACAGCGCTGCTACGTGATCGCGTGACATCATCACCGTGCAACGCCTTTAACCAAAACACCGCGCCACACGTGACTGAAACAAAAGGAGTCACCCCGGCTTTGTTTTTACACTTGGTCAGGCGGGAAGTCAGGTTTTTCAACAAATCAATGTATTGCTCTGTGTTAGCTCCACCTCTTTGGTCCGGATCGGTTAGATCAGTGCCCCTACCGAAGGGTGCCAAAAAGTAGGCCGGGTCGGGTCGGATATAAGGGAACCCGTCCAGGTTTTTATCTGTGGAGACGCAAAAAAACGTGGACCGATCAGGTCCGACCCGACCCAGACCCGCTGGTGGAAACGGGGCTAAAGTGTTCAAACATGAGCCGCATTCATGGCTGTGTCTGCGGGTGCAACAACAACTGGAAGGAGAGAATCTGACTCTTTTTTAGATTCCATCACAGTTTCTGCCCCGACAGCTAACGGTGCTAGCCTCGGCTGCTAACAGCAGCAGCTGCTCTCTAGTGGCGGCTCTGCTTTATTCTTTATTGACCATCTCTGCTCTAAGAGCAGCTTTAATAATCAGCTCAGGGCCTTTTGTAGGATTTTTGCTTTCAGATGAGGCAGAACATGATCATATTTACAGTCGTGTCCAGAAACAACTTCAGCTTCTAACTGCCCTAATACAGCTAACATAGCATAATGGCTAACAACAATAACACAGAGGCTCAAAGAGATTATCACGATCTAGCAGAATAATAATTGTAGTGATCATAAAGTCTTGTTTTGTTCAAATAAACATCCCTCCATCCAGGTATTAGCCGACACAGTGAAAAGGGTCAATATGGCCGCTGCGTGGCTGCAGGACCGTCCCATCCCTGCCATACCGGAGCATCCCGGCGTTAGCTACGTTAGCTTAGCACAGGGCCATGTAGGTTTGGGTTTTTTCCCCCTTGCTAATAAAAATCTTCATTTACAAACTGCATTTTGTGTTTACTTGTGTCATCTTTGTCTAATATTTAAATTTGTTTGATGATCTGAAACATTTAAGTGTGACTAACATGCAAAAAAGTAAGAAATCAAGAAGGGGCAAACACTTTTTCACGCAACTGTAAAAGATTTGTTTTCATATCATTTTATATCAATCTGTGGATCCTAAATCACATTGAATCAAAATCGTATCGTGACTGAATTTGAGATATCGGCAGACATTGAATCGTCCACTGTATCGATATATCGCATCGTGATCAAACCAGTGATTTACACCCCTAACACACACACACACACACACACACACACGTGTGCTGTGCATCCCCGCTGGATAAAAAAAGCTGACATGTAGCCAGACTGTGTCTGTCATCCTTTCATCCTCCTCTGCATCTCTCTCATACAACACATACACATGAAAATGTGAACGGTGAAACAATTTCAGACCCAAACATCCACATTTTGTGCAATAATGAAGACGAGGTGCCATGAAGAGAACTGACTGCATGTCTGACCGAAGCAGCAACTGTTGATGAACCTCCTCTCTGAACTTTCTATCCGTTTTCTGTACCAGATGTTACTTCGGTTTTATAGCAGCATGATCTCACTCAGAGCTCACTGACTGCACTCTCTTTTGACCAAATGACAACAAAGTACACCATCGTCCCCTAACCAACTGCAAGTGAAGTGGCCGATAGTCCTGTTGCTCAGCCTGCGTATAAAAATGTAAGTAATAATTGCACAGTGATACATAATCATGTAGTCTATATCTGTAGCTATACTGGATTTTAAAATACACAACTGCTTCTAAGTAATGATTAATACAGTCCTTTGGTGAAAAACTAAGTTTGGATTAGGGCTGGGCGATATGGACGACGCTTTTATCACAAAGTGAGAGCAAATGTTTTGTCACAGACAAAGCCATATGTGACATCACAAGTAGTTTATTTGAATGGGCCGGATGAAATGATGCTCAGCTGTTCAAAGAACAATATAATGTAAACATAAACACTGTATAACAAATCCACAGATACAAATAACAAAACCTGCAAAAGAATTAAATATGATAAACCCTAGTAAGGCTGGCATTTATAAAACAAAAACAAACACTGAGCGACATGGTTCAATTCCATATCTCGTTTCAAGATATATCGATATATTTTTCATGCTGATGTATTGCCCAGCCCTAGTTTGGATAACAGCACACTGATTGTGCAAGACTCCTACGTCAAGTCTGGAGCTCTTGTGAAATTTGTTTGTGCCTAAGAGATGATTAGAAATGCGAGAAAATTGGTGAATGCGGCTTTTTCCCTCGTACGAACAATTTAAGAACGAATTTGTCCGTACGAATGCTTCTTTGCATGAGGCCCAATGTGAGCTAAAATTCCTCAAAGGTTAACAACGGAGGAACAAATGGTGAGCAGAGAAGTCACTACAGCTCAGATGTTGCTGATAAATCACCAAACTTCACTAATAGAGTCGTGACGGTTTCACCCAAAGAGACAAATCCGCCCTCAAATTCTCACAGTGAGGCGCTAAGAAACGCCGGAGGCCATTAACAATTCCCTCCATCACTTTCCCTCCTCTCCCATCTCCCCATCCTTACGACCCCCATTCAACCAGAGATGTACGTCACAATCTGCGTGGAAAGGATTTTTCATTCCTGACTTTTCGCCCACTGACTGTTACATGATTCAACTCAGCCTGCAGAGCAAGGAGAAGAAGAGATGAGGAAAAATAAGAAGAGAGCAGAGCGTAGGCTTAGCCTCCTTCTCTCTGTACGTCGCTCCTTATCTCAGAAAAGATCAGCTCAGAAGTGAAAGCCGGAGTTGGAGCGTGCTGATGAAGCCTCCGACAGAAAGGAACAGCTCCGTGGTGGGAAGTGTGAAGGAGGTGGGGACGGAAACAACCAGCGGACTGTGAAAGAAGCATGAATCATGTCTTCAACACTCGTCTCCTCTTGTCATATGAATCCCTCAGATTGATGACTGTACACTGCATGTCACAGACAATGAAACCTTTTTGTAAATAAATCTATTCTGTGTTTGAGTATCACACAAAGGAATGATGATCTCCACTACCAGCAGAGAGAATATTACTATGGGCATGCATTAATCATCTTTATGGAACTGAAATTTTAAAAATGAAATAGAATTCAGGACACTGTCTGAAATGTAAATAAAACTAGAATGCAATTATTTCCAAATCTCATTGTCCTGAATTTTATTCCCAACAGAACATAGACAACGTATGAACAACAAAACAGCACCATGATTGTAGTTCTTTGGGGTTTGTGGAACAAGCTAAAAAAAAATGGGGTTAGAAAATGTGTGACATAGATCAATTTTGTTTTTTTATGACCATTGAAAGAATATAGACCTAATACAAAAAAAGAGGAGAAAACCATGGTTTACCCCGTGTTCACACCGGACGCCTCCATTCGCGTACGCGCCTAGATTTCAGCGCGCGAATGCTGGAAGTTTACTCGCTTCATTCAGGCGTTTTTTTCACGTGAATGAAGTGTATTTTACGCGCGAATAAAACGCTTCATTCACGCGTCAAGTTGAACTTTCTAGAGAAAACAGTGGTTTGTCACGTAGTCATTCAGTTCAGTCAGATGAACGTGGCAGATTCCGGTTATTTTGAGCGAGTTGCAGCATTCTACCTGCTCTGGAAGATGGAAAAGAGAAGACGCCGTGTTTGGACCCACCAGTTTCTCCAGAGGCGCTCGGTGAATTTCATCAGCTGATCCAGGAGTTACGTCTGGATGACGGTCGCGTCCAGGAGGATTTCCTGAGCCCAGTTTGATGGTCTTCTGTCGGGGAGGATCGGTGCTGCAAATCCCTCCAGGATACAAACTACAGGCGCTGCATTCCGGCTGCGGAGCGTCGGTCCACCTGCCTTCGGTGAGTAAGCTAGCCGCAGCTAGCTAGCACTTCCTCCAAAATGTCCAACAACTTCCAGCAAAAAAACGTGTTGTCGCTAGCTATTGTAGCTCAGTTTAACGAGTCTCTGCCGTCTCCTCGCCCCCACCTCTCAACATTTAACCAGCTGATTAAATGCAACTCGTAACTGTCCGCTTTCCTGCTGCTTTCAACCGGTTCACAACCACAAAACACAGCTGAGGTTGAACTCCTGGTACTGCAGCGTCATCTTCTGACCAAACTGAATACTACACTAGTCTGACTACAATTTCATATTGAATTATATTGACGTTTTATAACAAACAACCTCTATTTATTTATGTAGCGAGGACAGAGCTGCATATTCCTCCGGGAGTGTCGCGTTGTGACGTTTCACCCCGTCAAACACCGGCTGCAGAGATCTGCAGCTTTTGGTTAATGAGGTTTTGTCTGACCGGGTTTTCACACCTAAATTTATGGTATTCCACTGCTTTTGTGTGCAGCACTTTGTGAATTTCTCTGTGAAAAGCGCTTTTCCCTTCTTTACTATTGAAGAGAGCAGCGAGCTGCAGAGCGCCGGTCCGTTCACATCACGTCTCATTCATTTTCAATGACGATGGTTTGTTCGCGCGTCAAAAACGCTCAAGTTCAATTTTTTCAACTCGAGCGAATAGGACGCCTCATTCGCGCGAGTAAAACGCCTCATTCACGCGAGTTAGACACGCGTTTGGGTCTCATCGCGCCGCGAATTCGCGTCAAACGCACCATTCGCGTCTGTACATTGACTTGACATGTAAAGCATTCGCGCGAATAATTTTATTCGCGTCCGGTGTGAACACGGGGTTACAGAAGGGTTGGAAAAAGCTTTTAAAAAGAAAAATAGACTCTATAGGGAATTTATTGCATGCAGAACTAAGGATAATGAGGAAAAGTATAAAAAAAAATATAAAAATAAATTGACATCCATAGTGAGATTACACAAAAAAGATGACTATGATCGACTGCTGCTAAAACACAAAAATAATATTAAGGGGACCTGGAGAGTACCCAATGGTAAGATAAAAACTCGTGTTGAAAGTGATTTAGCAACATATTTTGTAAAAAATGACAATCTAATTCTTTTGAAAATACTGAGAAAATAGCTAGAGTTCAATTATTTTTTTTGTGAGGGAAATTATTGAGGTAGACCAGAATTATGATTTTGCATTCAACAGTAAAAATTCTGTGTTCCTTGGTGGAGTTTGTGAAAGTGATGTATTAGAAGTGGTCCACAAGTTTAAGGGTAAAAAAAACTACAGATTATAATACCATTGATACGGCACTCATAAAGGAAGTAACTGACTGTGTTCCTAAGCCATTTACTTTTATGTGCAATAAATCTTTTCAAACAGGTATTTTTCCTGATAGAATGAAAATGGCAAAGGTGGTCTCAATCTATAAAAATGGTGATAAACACTTGTATCAAAATACAGACCTCATCTGTGTCTGTGTTACCTCAGTTTTCAAAAATACTTGAAAAAGGGTCAAAGGGAAAATGTCCCGCTGCTGTTAGCAGAGACATCTGTGGACAGGGTCAAAGGGAAAATGTCCCGCTGCTGTTAGCAGAGACATCTGTGGACAGGGTCAAAGGGAAAATGTCCTGCTGTTGTTAGCAGAGACATCTGTGGACAGAGTCAAAGGGAGAATGTCCTGCTGCTGTTAGCAGAGACATCTGTGGACAGAGTCAAAGGGAGAATGTCCTGCTGCTGTAAGCAGAGACATCTGTGGACAGGGTCAAAGGGAAAATGTCCCGCTGCTGTTGGCAGAGACGTCTGTGGACAGAGTCAAAGGGAAAATGTCCCGCTGCTGTTAGCAGAGACATCTGTGGACAGAGTCAAAGGGAGAATGTCCTGCTGCTGTAAGCAGAGACATCTGTGGACAGAATCAAAGGGAAAATGTCCTGCTGCTGTAAGCAGAGACATCTGTGGACAGAATCAAAGGGAAAATGTCCTGCTGCTGTTAGCAGAGACGTCTGAGGACAGAGTCAAAGGGAGAATGTCCTGCTGCTGTAAGCAGACATCTGTGGACAGAATCAAAGGGAAAATGTCCTGCTGCTGTTAGCAGAGACGTCTGAGGACAGAGTCAAAGGGAGAATGTCCTGCTGCTGTGTGTTGTTGAGGTGTATCGGAGCCGGTTGTTGGTGGATTTAAACACATGGACGCAGTCGCTGTCCGGCGGATATTCGTGCCCCAGGTCATCCGCTGGAGCAGACTCTGTCTCCTCTAAAACAACTGTCACTTTAACACACTGAAAACCTCAACAAATACATCATGATGGTGCTGAAATATAATTAAGTTAATCTGATAAACAGGAACAGATTTTTAAACGGTGTAAAGACCGTAGAAGGTCGAAATGGGACACCAAGCATCTTGTACACATGATCTCCAAAATGAAAACTAATCCAGAGGTGACTTAGAAAAAAAAAATTTTCAATGTTATTTTCCACATTTTCATGTCTCTACATATAACTGTGGCCTTCAGCATTAAAGCTGTCCTGTCATTTCCTGTTAGGAAATCCCCGGCGGACTAGTATTTGTACATTTTTGCATTGGCAATGTTCAATGTGGACCTGATACACTACAAAGGCTTCTACATATGTTTAAAATGGAAGTTTGCTTTTAAATGGAGTCAAAATTGAAAGAATGTATAAAATCAAATTATTGGGAGTGATTCTGGATCATAAACTCAACTGGAAGCCGCACATAGAGTATATAAAACAAAAAATATCTAAAACTATTAGTATTATTTATAAAATTAGCAATTTTCTGAACAAAAACTGTTTGCGTTTATTGTATTTCTCACTTATTGCCGTATATGTCATATTGTGTTGAAGTTTGGGTAAATACATACAGAACAGACACTGCCTGGCCAACAAAAAAGTAGCCACCTGGATTTAAGTAAGCAAATAGGTACGAGCCTCCTATTGGATAATTACATGATGGGCGATTATCTTTCAGCTGGCAACAAGTTATTTAACCCCAACTGGTGCAATGAATTGCTTCTCATTTCCTAAACAACCATGTGGAAAGACACATCCGTGGTCTTGGAAAAGATGTTAGTCTGTCTGAGAAGGGTCAGATCATTGGCATGAAGAGGTGAAAACATCTAAGGAGATGCAGAAACTACTAAAACTGGGTTCAGAACAGTCCAACGCATTCTGAAAAACTGGAAGGATAGTGGACCATCGTCTTCCAGGAAGAAATGTGGCCGGAAAAAAATCCTGAATGATCGTGATCGCCGATCACTTAAACGTGTGGTGAGATCGAATCGAAGAAAAACAACAGTAGAACTCAGGGCTATGTTTGATAAAGTAAGAGCATTTCCACATGCACAATGCGAAGGGAACTCAAGGGATTGGGACTGAACAGCTGTGTAGCCGTAAGAAAGCCACTAATCAGTGAGGCTAACCGGAAAAAAAGGCTTCAGTTTGCTAGGGAGCATAAAGATTGGACTGTGGAGCAACGGAAGAAGGTCATGTGGTCTGATGAGTCCAGATTTACCCTGTTCCAGAGTGATGGGACAATCAGGGTAAGAAGAGAGGCAGATGAAGTGATGCAGCATCATGCCTAGTGCTACTGTATGAGCCTGTGGGGGCAGTGTGATGATCTGGGGTTGCTGCAGTTGCTCAGGTCCAGGTTCAGCAACAGTATGAGC
Organism: Atherinomorus stipes; assembly: GCA_023101725.1. Classification (NCBI taxonomy): domain Eukaryota; kingdom Metazoa; phylum Chordata; class Actinopteri; order Atheriniformes; family Atherinidae; genus Atherinomorus; species Atherinomorus stipes. The sequence continues at coordinate 232,677 of JALJCO010003247.1, forward strand.
TCAGATAATGAGGTCAGCTGATACCTGAATATACTGAATGAGCAGGTTATTCCATCAATGATGTTTCTTTCCTGATGGCACGGCCATATTCCAAGATGACAATGCCAGAATTTATCGGGCTCAGATTGTGGAAGATGGTTCAGGGATCATGAGACATCATTTTCACACATGGATTGGCCCCCACAGAGTCCAGACCTGAACCCCATTGAGAATCTTTGGGATGTGCTAGAGAGGGCTTTGCACAGCGGTCAGACTCTACCATCATCAATGCAAGATCTTGGTGAAAAATTAATGCAACTCTGGATGGAAATAAATCTTTTGACATTGCAGAAGCTTATTGAAACAATGCCACAGCGAATGCTGCCGTAATCAAAGCTAAAGGCGGTCCAACAAAGTATTAGAGTGTATGACTTTTTTTTTTTTTTTGGTGGTGACTTTTTCTTTGGCCAGGCAGTGTATGTAGACCTTATAATTAAACTCCAGAAAAGGATTATAAGGATAATAAATAAAGCTTCCTATCGCGAAACCACTAATAACTTATTTATTGAATCCTCTACCTTAAAATTCTTAGATATCGTAAACTTAAAAACATTAATTTCGTTTATTTAATTTTGGTTTAAAATTTAAATAAATGTATTTATTTAATTTAGGTTCTGTGCTGGGGAGAACTCTGGAGCCGCTGGAGCTGATCGTTCAAAAAAGAATGCTGCACATGCTGATGAAGATGATGTAGGACTCTTCCCATCCTCTCCACAACACGGTGAAGAATCAACAGAGTGTGTTCAGTGGGAGGCTGCGTCAGGTTCACTGTATGACGGAGAGATACAGAAATTCATTCCTGCCAGCAGCCATCACCCTGAAGAACAAGACTAACTGACTTTTTTGTTTATGAAAGACAAAAAAAAGAGTGAGTTTTTACAACACTGAATTTCCCTTCTGGGATGAATAAAGTATTTTTCATTTCATTTCATTTTTTATTTTCATTAATGATATTATTTCAAGCAAAGAATAGAAGTCTTCCCACCTCTATTCAAAATTTCTTTAAATTGAAAGAAAATATATGTAATTTAAGAGGATCAAATTCCCCCCACCGCTGGGTTTCTGTGACAGAGGCAAGCCGAGACCTAATGTTAAATACAGATGTGTTTCATATTTGGGAGTCATGGGCCGTTTCTCAATATGCGTACTTTTGCGGACTTGCATTCTTGTGTACTTTTGAAACGTCATCAGTAGAGGTCCAAGTACTGTTCCAATTCAAAGAACGCATCAAGACAAGTACGCTCCATATTCACGGATGTGTACTTGCTCCGCCCACTTTTCCGAGTCTGCATTGGAGATGACTTTTGTGGAACTTCAGACACCTACCGTTCTATCCCATAAGGCATTGCGGCATAACAATGGTGGAGGAGAAAAGTAATTGCTCTAAGTGCTGAAAATACTCATTATTTTACGTAACGTTGGTTTTATATAACTTTTTTTACAACAGAGTTGTTTTACTTCAACTTCTTGGTGGTTTGATAAATTTTAAACCGTTATTAAAAGTGACTAGCGATTTCATAAACAGGCTGAACAGCTAACGGTAGCTAACAGTAAGCTAAGACGGTTGCGCAGATTAGCTGTCTTTAACTGCCACATTCAAGCAGGGTTATTGCTACTTATTATTTCAGTATTAGATATTTGTTCTGACACAACTTCAGCAACGTCTTTGACGTAATCAAGTATGCTTCTGTTCCAAATGTGCAACGAGTGTACTTGCGTCCTTCCGTCCTCAGAAGTCTGTACTTCCAACAAGTCCATCTGTTAAATACAGATGTTTGTTCATAGCGAATTTGGGAGTGAGAAACGGCATATTGTGGAATGGACTTAGTGATGATTTGAAATTGTGTAGATCTTTGTTATGTTTTAAAATAACATTGAAAGGTAAAATAATTATGAGTTACAACATAAAATCATAAGTGGAAAGATGAAGAATAATCTTGAGTAAATTTTGATATGTTGTTCATCTTCTATTTTGCTGTGTTGAAAATTTTTTTTATTTTTGAGTCTCTGATTTCTTGGATAATTTTATGACTTGTACAGAATAGGCAAAAAATAAGCCTTGGCTTCAGCCTATTCCTTTTTCAGTTACAGCTTGATTTTAAAAAAATGTATTGGTGCAAGTATGTATGGAAAAATTCTTTTGTTAGTTGAATGCACAAGAACTTAAGTTGTTTGTGTACCACAGTGTAACCGAAATAAACCATTCATTCATTCAAATACCTAATAAAGCCAAACAAACGATTATAATACTTCTAGATGATAAATGTCATTTTAAATGTAACTCAGTGTTGTTCTTGGCAGCTATCTGAGTTTTAGTCTTAGTCTTTCTGACTAAAATGCTTATTAGTTTTAGTCACATTTATTAATTTCTGTATCTGATAGTTTTGGTTGACAAAATTCAAAAAGGTTTTAGCCTAGTTTTAGAAGAATTTAGAAAAAATATTTAGAAGAAAAAGAAAAAAAATTAAATTTAGGTCAGTAAGTATTGAACATTGGAATCATGGTTACTTGTTTCATGAAGTAAAATTCATAAAACAATTAACTTTATTATATTTTTATATTAATAATGTAGCCTACAATACATTCTGTTTTCTTTCTGATGGGTTGTAGGCTGTTGTAAGTTTGTCCATAATCATTTCATGGTTTCTGACCACCAAGTTTTTTTTTACTGTATTTTACTGTATTTATGTTTTTAAATTGTTTTTATCATTTGTCAGTGTTTAAACATTGAAATGAAATGAAATGAAAAATACTTTATTCATCCCAGAAGGGAAATTCAGTATTGTAAAAGCTCACTTTTTTTTTTTTTTTTTTTTTTAAATAAACAAAAAAGTCAGTCAGTCTTGTTCTTCAGGGTGATGCTGCTGGCAGGAATGAATTCCTGTATCTCTCCGTCCTACAGTGAACCTGACGCAGCCTCCCACTGAACACACTCTGTTGATTCTTCACCGTGTTGTGGAGAGGAGGAAGAGTCCTCCATCATCTTCATCAGCTTGTGCAGCATTCTTTTTTGAACGATCATCTCCAGCGGCTCCAGAGTTCTTCCCCAGCACAGAACCAGCTTTCTTGATCAGCTTGTTTAGTTTCTTCAAGTCTCTGGTTCTGATGCTGCTTCCCCAGCAGATGCTGCAAAGCTAATTGCACTTTCCACAACAGACTTATAGAAGATCTGCAACATCTTGGTGCAGACGTTGAATGATCTCAGCTTCCTGAAGAAGTAGAGTCTGCTCTGACCTTTCTTGTAGATGTAGTCAGTGTTGCATTTCCAATCGAGTCTGTTGTCCAGCTGAACTCCAGGTATTTGTAGTTCTCCACCACCTCCACCTCCTCTTCCAGGATGTAGACAGGACTATGCTGCTTATTCTTGCTCCTCCTGAAGTCAACAATCATCTCTTTAGTCTTGCTGGTATCTAAGATGAGCTGATTGTTACCATTTCACAAACTGACTGACCAGTTCCCTGTACTCGGCTTCTTGTCCATCACTGATACACCCCACAACTGCAGAGTCATCAGAATATTTCTGCAGATGACAGGATCAGAGTTGTACTGGAAGTCTGAGGTGTACAGTGTAAAGAGGAATGGTGAGAGTACAGTCCCTTGTGGTGCTCCAGTGCTGCTGACCACCATCTCAGACACACAACCTTTCAGTCTCACAAACTGCGGTCCGTTTGTTAGGTAGTCGTAAATCGTAAATTGGTAAGCCAAAGACAATTTTCCATCCTGGTGGACAATAAAGACTTATTCTATTCTATTCTATTCTATCCTAAGCAGCTGGTCGCTGCTGCTTCACCTGCGTGTCTGACCACAGGTGTGTTGTGCGCATGTGCACCAGAGTCCTGCCACAGTTCGGATACCCGACAGTTAACCCCCAAAAACGCTGTTTAGCAGAAAAAAATGACAAAGATTAATATCACGGTTCAGGTGTGGGCAGATATTTATGTAGTTAGGGCGGGTCACGGTGGGAATAATTTTCTTTTTTCTCATGTTTGTGGACATGATGTGTTTCAACATCAAGCGCCGGGATCTCCTGGATTTCCACTGCTGGTGATGTGAAGCAGGAACGGAGAACAAAGTTAAAACCAGGATGATGATCTTTTACGCAGGAATCACTGAATCACTTAAATGAAGCCCCTAAGTGGCAAAATGACAGAGATTACAATGAATTTATACATTTAGGAACGTGATGTGTTGACGTGCGGGTCAGGGTTGACATTGACATTGGCCCAGATGACCGCTAAAGCTTGAACTGGTGAGGTTAGCCACTCTAACATGGAGCTAATGTTAGCGTTGGTAAGCAATAAGCTTAGCACCACAGCAGTGTAAACGTTAGCTTGTTAGCCTTGTACTAAAATAGTATAACTCCATCAAATTTGGCCACTGAATATGGGAAGAATATGGAATATGAAGTTGCTCCGCCACAACTTCATCGCCGTTTCATCACCGCTTTGTCTTTGCTTTGTCGCCGTTTTGTCACAGCTTTGTCACTGTTTCATCACCGTGTCATCGCCGCTTTGTCTTTGCCGCTTTGTCTTTGCTTCGTCACAGTTTTGTCAGCGTTTTGTTTAGGTTTGTCTCCGCTTCATAGCGGCTTCGTGGCTGCAGCAGGAAAAGTCCTGAAAATGTCCTGGAAAACAACTTCTAGAAAAGAGTGGGAACCCTGTGCTCAAATGCCAGTACTCGTACTTTGTTGGTAACAAAGTGGTACTGGGACATCTCTAGTTTGACCCTTCATAAACAGACTAATATCTTTGTATTTTTCCCCGAGCACAGGATGTGTCTCTGTTTAAGGAACGAGAAACCACTCGTTGCATCATCAGGGTTAAAAAAAAACGTGTTGCCTGCTTAAAGATAACTGCTTGTGCAGTACTTATCCAACAGGATGCTGGTATCTATTTGCTTAGTGAAATCCAGGTGAAGATTTATTTTTGTCCAGGCAGGCACACACACCCAGCAGCTGCTTAATATCCTGTAAATAAGCCATTTCTGGCTCCACTGTCACAGATGAACGTGTTAATCACCTCAGATCTGTCTCCCTGACTGGAGACGACTCCCAGCGCTCTAATTAGTTTACTCCTCTGGTGAAACCCTGATGAAGTCGTTGTCTCATTAAAAACGTGCCACTCTTCTACACGTAATGTCTCCACATGTCTGTAGATCTCTTCTGAGAACGGGACCAAACAGGTGAGTCAGATTACCATTTTTTCTAACATATCAACCCTCTAAGTGCTTCTCATCCTTTCATTGAGCCAGTGCTCCCCTGTGCGACATCTGGGCCCCCAACCGGCCCCTTTATAGAGGTAAATGTAGAAGCTACAAGTGTCATCTGTTCCGAAGCTGGCAAATGATATAATATTGTACATTTTACCATCCGGCCTCCTCCGCAGATTGTGACGTCTGTCTCACTTCAGTGTTGTAAAAGTCAGACAAAATGTGACTTGATGGCACACACTAGTTCCTGGAAACATCAGATAGGGATCTGATTGGGGATGACACAGAAAACCTACTGGGTCGGATTTGAAAAAATCTGATTCATGCTGTTGAAATCAAGATATAGGTAAGGTATGGAGGAAGGGTAGATTGATCTGCATCACGAATCTAGTTAAGGTGTCTTCCCAGAAGGTTTAATGGTGTTTATTTCCAAAACTCAGGATTCTGGAAATCAAATCTCGTTCTGAAATTGTGCGATTACTCACATCCCCCACTTATTTCTGGGTTATTTCAACCCAGAAAATGTGTGGTGTGATATGATATATATATATATATATATATATATATATATATATATATATATATATATCAGTACATATATATACAGCTGTGTGAAAGTGTTGGCCTCCTTCTTGATTTCTTACTTTTTTGCATGTTTGTCACACTTAAATGTTTCAGATCATCAAACAAATTTAAATGTGAGACAAAGATAACACAAGTAAACACAAAATGCAGTTTTTAAATGAAGATTTTATTAGTAAGGGGGGGAAATTCAAACCTCCATGTCCCTGTGTGAAAAAGTGATCTTCCCCTAAACCTAATACCTGGTTGTTCCACCTTAGCAGCAACAACTGCATCAAGCGTTTGTGATAACTGGCAGTGAGTCTTCTACAGCGCTGTGGAGGAATTTTGTTCCATCATCTTTGCAGAATTGTTGTAATTCAGCCACATTGGAGGCTTTTCCAGCATGAACCGCCTTTTTAAGGTCATGCCACAGCATCTCAATGGGATTCAGGTGGGGACTTTGACTAGGCCACTCCAAAGTCTTCATGTTGTTGTTCTTAAGCCATTCAGAGGTGGACTTGCTGGTGTGTTCTGGATCATTGTTCTGCTGCAGAACCCAAGTGTGCTTCAGCTTGAGGTCACCAACAGATGGCCGGACGTTCTCCTTCAGGATTTTTTGGTAGAAGCAGAATTCATGGTTCCATTTACCACAGCAAGTCTTCCAGGTCCTGAAGCAGCAAAACAGCCCCAGACCATCACACTACCACCACCATGTTTTACTGTTGCTATGATGTTCCTTTTCTGAAATGCCGTGTTACTTTTACACCAGATGTAATGGGACCTCCACCTTCCAGAAAGTTCCACTTTTGTCTCGTCAGTCCACAGAGTATTTTCCCAAAAGTCTTGGGGATCAGCAAGATGCTTTCTGGCTAAACTGAGACGAGCCTTTATGTTCTTTTTGCTCAGCAGTGGTTTTGGTCTTGGAACTCTGCCATGCAGCCATTTTTGCCCCCCAGTCTCTTTCTGATGGGGGAGTCATGAACACTGACCTTCATTGAGGCAAGTGAGGCCTGCAGTTCTTGGATGTTGTTCTGGGGTCTTTTGTGACCTCTTGGATGAGTCGTCGCTGTGCTCTTGGGGTCATTTTGGTCGGCCGGCCCCTCCTGGGAAGGTTCACCACTGTTCCATGTTTTCACCATTTGTGGATAATGGTTCTCACTGTGGTTCTCTGGAGTCCCAAAGCTTTAGAAATGGCTTTGGAACCTTTTCCAGACTGATAGATCTCAATGACTTTGTTTCTCATTTGTTCCTGAATTTCTTTGGATGGCAGCATGATGTCTAGCTTTGGAGGATCTTTTGCTCTACTTCACTTTGTTAGGCAGGTCCTATTTAAGTGATTTCTTGATTGAGAACAGGTGTGGCAGTAATCTGGCCTTGGTGTGGCTAGAGAAACTGAACTCAGCTTTCCAAAGATGTGATAAACCACAGTTCATTTATGTTTTAACATTTTTTCCTCCCTTACTAATAAAAACCTTAATTTAAAAACTGCACTTTCTGTTTACTTGTGTTATCTTTGTCTCACATTTAAATTTGTTTGATGTTCTGAAACATTTAAGTGTGACAAACATGCAAAAAAGTAAGAAATCAGAAGGGGGAACACACTGTGTGAAAAAGTGTTTTATATATATATATATATATATATATATATATATATATATATATATATATATATATTAGTGATATATTAGTGATATAATCGGCCCCCTATTGGTATCGGCCTATATCAGCTTTAAAACTGAGTATCGGACATCTGCCACCCCACTGATATTTAACCAATCAGCCCGCTGCTTCTGAAGTGTAAAAAAAAAACACTTCTCCTTTCTTTCAAAAACTGCTTTTTTACATACTTTAAAACTTCTAAAGACAGTTTCTTTTAGGATGTTCTGTGTGAACAGAGTGTGTCTGTGTGAGTTTATGTGGTCATTTGATTAAATAACCAAATATCCCGTGTTTCGGGGTATCTTTTTTTTTCTTTTTTTCTCCAGGAGAAGAAAATCCAGGTGGTTCTAGGATATCACGCACATATCCTATTAGTTTTGTTTGAACAACTGTCATTAAGTTTGACTTGTTCTACATAAGTTGAGGTATTTTTCTAATTTTGCACAAGGAATGAATATTACATCATTTCTTTATAATAATAATAATAATGGATTAGATTTATATTGTGCTTTTCAAGGCACTCAAAGCGCTCACAGTAGATCCATGATCTTTCACTCCTCATACAAACGTGGTGATGGTAAGCTACGTATGTAGCCACAGCTGCTCTGGGACAGACTGACGGAAGCGTGGCAGCCATTTCACGCCTACGGCCCCTCCCACCACCACCGGAACATTCATACACCAGTGGTGCCTCCACTGGAAGCAAGGAGGGTTAAGTGTCTTGCCCAAGGACCGACCTGTTCTACCACCTGAGCCACTGCCGCCCGTAAGTTCATCTGAACTGTGTTCGACAGTTCTGTGATAGTTTTTCATTACATGTACAGAAGTTTATTTTAGCCATAGTACACCTGACGCCGTCAAATCCAAGTAATCATGGTACTTCTTAAAAAGTATGACTTGGTGGGTCTGGTGGCCTTAATGGACCGGGAGCTAAAAGCCAGGACTTAGGCGAAGGCCAGCTGAGCTAAGGCATGGTAACCATCCGTGTGTTACAACACCAGCATACCAGGTGAACTGATGTGCACTTGGATTGCATCTCGGGCTGGGCGATATGGACCAAATATCATATCACGATCTCTTTATTTTAGATGATGATATACAATATATACTGGTATTTTTTACCCTAGTTTGCCTGCAAGTTTCATTTCATATCAATGAAGCCCCGTTTCCACCAGCGGATCTGGGTCGGGCCGGGTCGGTCCACGTTTTTTTCTGTCTCCACAGATAAAAACTGGGACGGGTACCCTTATATCCGACCCGGCCTACTTTTTTGGTACCCTTCAGTAGGGGTACCGATCTAACCGATCCTGACCAAACACGTGGAGCTAATACACAGCAATCCATTGATTCATTGAAAAACCTGTCACTTCCCGCATGACCCGGCATAAAAAAATAAAGCAGGGGTGACTCCTTTGTTTCTGTCACATGTGGTGTGGTGCTAAGGTTAAAAGGTGTTGCACAGCGATGATGTATCGTGATCACATAGCAGCGCTCTCTGGTTAATACTCCGCCTCCAGAATAAGGGTACAGTTTGCTGTGGGGATGCAACGTGAAAAACGTGAAATGGGGCTTTAGTATCAAAACATGTTTAGCGTAAAGGTATCGCTCCTCTGCAGTGATGGAACTGACAAAACACTGGTTTGAAATGTTTGTTAAATGGAGGTAATTAAAAATAGTTGGCTGTTTTTTTATGATTTCTTTGTGAAAGTGTTGAGGAGGATTGTCTTCCAGATAGTTTCAATCAGTAAAATAGATGGATACTACACTTTTAGATATAGATATGGTATCGGCATATTAAAATATTGCAATAGTTCAGTGTATCAATATTTTTTCCCACCCTTATTAAATAGTCAGGTTACCCCTTTGGAGTCAGTCAAGGTGCAGCCGGGTCATTACGAAAAAATAAAGCAAATAAATTTGCACAACTAATACCGCGATATAACGATATGTGTAAATATCATATCTCTCTCGTGTAAATATCATTTTGCTATATCATATCAGTATATCGCACAGCCATAATTGCATCCATATTATCTGGCTGACTCACGGCTCAGCACAATCCGGGTACAATCCGAGGTCGCCATGAGTCATGGCGACCTCTTCCCCGTGTGGTTGCCACCCAGGGTGGCTAGTAGATGAATTGAGACACACCCATAAGTTGAAGTTGCACATAAGTCACTGTTCTTTTTCTCATTTATAAAACCTTTTTTTTTTTTCCACAAAAAGCTTGTAGCTAAACTCCAAATAGTATCTCTGAGAAAGAGCCTCTAGAGAGTGAAATGTTTATTATAGTGCACGTGTGTTTTACACATAATCCATTTTTATTTTAAGATTGAATTCCTTTTTCAACAGGAAAAACCAGGTTTATAGTTTACAACTTGTATCAAATGTTTACTGTCTGTGTTGGTGTGCTGCACATGTTGTGTGTTATACGCATAATTATTGCCACAAGAAAGCTAAAGATAGTCAGCTAAACTTCCTCTATGTAAACTGAGTCCATGTTGTCTCCGAGAGTCTCTACTGGAGAGAAATATTACAGTTTGCCTGCAATAAAACAGGTCAATTCATGATAATTTCCCATCTCCTAATTTTTATAATTAATAACATAATGTTGATGTTATGTACATGAGACAACAATATTGGAGAATTTATGGATTTGACGCTGTGATCTGTGATTGGCAATATCAGGATCAGCAGATACTGCTTTTGGTGATCGTGATCAGCCCCTAAAATCCTGATCAGTGCATGTATCCTGACTCTGATCGACACAAATCATTAGAAGGGCACAATTTAGTTTAGTTTAGTTCACTCCGGCTTCCCCCCACCATCTACAGACGTGCATGTTAGGTTAACTGATCACTACGTTGTCCCCGGGAGTGAATGTGAGTGTGAATGGTTGTCTGTCCATGTGTACCTGCCTCTCACCTGATAATAGCTGGGATAGACTCCAGCAACCCTGTGACCGAATTAGGGAGGGGGAAAAGAAATTAGGGAACGAGGAATTTTGAAGCAAGAAAGAAGAGAGGAGAAATAAGGGGAAGGGTATGGGGGGGGTGGGGGGGGGTGGGTTTTAAGGAAATAAAAAAATTATCTTCGTTAGGTTTCTTTGGGTAATATCTTGGTTATCTTGATAAATAAAAATTTTAAAAATACAAAAAAAACTTTCCCAGAACGTGGGGGACAAAGGGAGAGAGGGGGGGGAGCGGGCGGGCGCGGCCCCCCTGAACTGGATAAGCGGTACAGAAAATGAATAAAGGATGTTCAAGATGAATATTCTAGCAAAGGACTTCTGGAGAAGTAAAATCCTGTGGAGAGTAAAGGGAAGGTTCTCCCCCAAACACGGTGCAGTGCGTGAGATAAGGAAACACCAGGCTGGAGTACAAAGTGAGAAACACTTTGTAGTAACAAGATGGTTAACCCTCCTTATTATACTGACGGATTTGCTGATCTTCCTACTGACACAATGGCCGTGGTTAAATGATGTTTTCACAATTTATTATTCTGAATGAATATTTGTAATTAAAGTAATCTCCTTGGCCTTCACATGGCAGTGACCTTGGCTGCAGATGACTGTTGTTGCGTCTGGTGTCGGAGGCGGTAGCGTACCAGAGAAATCGGCTACAGACAGTTGTGCTTCAGGAGCTAATCATCTCAGTTAAATATGATAATCCGTGAAACCCCTATCCTGCCCCCACCAAGACCTCAACACAAGCAGACTCACAAACAGCCAACACGGTCACCTCTGAAGTACAACAGGTCACTGCAGGGAAGGTATTCAGAGAAGTACTAGATATGTGTAAAACTACCTGGTTCATCGGTTTGGTTCTTCCCTACGAAAACGTTTATAAATGCAACAGTCATTGTAAGCAGTTAGATAGGACTTAAAGGCAGGGTGAATGATGTTTCCCAGGAGCATTTTTTACATATCGCTCAAAATCTCCTTCACACCCCGATTTCAGCTGATTAGTTAAACGCTCTGACAGAATGAGAAAATGTGGAAGGACAGGACGGAAAACCCGTCCAACCATGACGATGTTGTGGGGATATGTTGATCAAACGCAACTGCCTTTCACCCCCCCAACCTCCCTCGAACACCGTTCCGTGCATCTCACAATGTAAGCAAACATGGCCGACAGACTGCTCGCTGTTGCTGTCGTCTGTGCAACTGTTTGTTTTATAAATCCGCCAAAAAGAAAAAAGAACAGATGTGGATTAAGTCATGAAGGCTTTGATGTTTTTAACACTGCACAAGTCAAGTCAACTTTATTTGTGCAGGACTGTCTCAGAAAATTTGAATTCATGATATTCTAATATTTTGAGATAGGATATTTGAGTTTTCTTAAGCTGTATGCTATAATCAGCAATATTAAAAAAATAAAAGGCTGGCAATATTTCAGTTGAAAATGTCATACATCCAGAATGTATGACATTTTCATGTTTTTTTTAATTGCATTACAGAAAATAAAGAATTTTATCACAATATTCTAATTTTCTGAGACAGTCCTGTATAGCGCTTTAAACACAGCAGCTACCGATACAAAGAGCTGAACAGAGGTAAAAAACAAAAATCAGGTCTCCCAATGGAAAAAAAAGTGGGAAAATTAAAACAAATATGAAACATGAGAACAATCAAAACAATGAACAGTAAAAACAATATAAATATCAGAAGAAATTAGCATGTGCACGAGTAGATGGAAAATTTACTTACACTGTCTCACATTTTAATCGCAAAATGCAACCATTTGGTTGCAGTCTGGAACCCTGGGCTAGAGCATTGAAAAATGTAAAAAGATATAAAAGAACCTTTAACTAAACCCTAAAAGTTTCAGACAACCAGTGAAGAGAGGCCAGGACGGGGGAGATGTGCTCTCTCTTCCTGGTGTTTGTCAGCAGCATTCTGGACCAACTAAAACTGAGACAGCTGTTTCTGAGATACACCAAAGAGGAGTGCGTTACGGTAATCAATCCTACTGTTGATAAAAGCATGGATGACTGTTCCCAGGTTGCATCGGGTTAAAAAATGTTTAGCCTTTGCTAAACGCCTTAGCTGAAAAAAGCTGGCCTTAACAGTGGCATTTATCTGCTTGTTGAGGTGAAGCAAGTTGTCCAGCTGGACACCAAGATTTGTGACCACAGTATGTAAATGACCGGACAGAGAACCAAGATCAGTAGATAAAGGCTTGAGAGCAGTGGGGTTGAAGACTATGACCTCAGTTTTATTTTCATTAAAGTGTAAAAGTTGAGAGACATTCAGGTTTTGACATCCTCAAGGCCGCTAACAGACCTGCTAATGCAGAGGGATTGCTGTGGTTTAGTGGGACATAGACCTGAGTGTCGTCAGCATACAGATGAAATGGACGTTTGTGTTTCATGAAGATTTGCCCCAGAGGGAGCAGATAGAGGGAGAAGAGCAGAGGCCCCAGAATGGACCCCTGGGGGACACCACAGAATAACGGAGCAGGGGGAGATTGGCACTGACCATAACGCACAGAGAAGGTCCTGTCAGAGAGGTATTTATAAATGTAGAAGAAGTTGGAGGTGAGCCAAATACTTTCAGAAACATGGCATGGCTGTTTACGTTTACTAGCAAGCTAACAAGCTAGCCACTCGGCTCTTCCTGGTTTTTGTTTTTTTTGCCGACTTGCTCGTAAACCCTCGGGACATTTTTGCATACTGGAGGTGTGGCTTCAAGGAGTACCGTACCATCTTCTTCCACTTATTCAAGGTCAGGTCGCGGGGGCAGCTGCCTAAGCAGGGAAGCCCAGACTTCCCTCACCCCAGCCACAGCCACCAGCTTATCTGGGGGATCCTGAGGCGTTCCCAGACCAGCCGGGAGATGTAGTGCCTCCAGCATGTCCTGGGTCTCCCTCGGGGTATCGTCCTGGTGGGACTTCCCTGGAACACCTCACCAGAGAGGCGTCCAAGAGGCATCCTGACCAGATGCCCAAGTCCTCATCTGGCTCCTCTCTATACGGAGGAGCAGCGGCTCTACTTTGAGTCCCTACCAGACGACCGAGCTCCTCACCCTATCTCTAAGGGGGAGCCCGGCCACCCTGCGGAGGAAACTCATTTCGGCCGCTTGTACCCGTGATCTCGTTCTTTCAGTCATGACCCACAGCTGGTGACCATAGGTGAGGGTAGGAACGTAGATGGACCGGTAAATCAAGAGTTTCGCCTTCTGGCCCAGCTCCTTCTTCACCACGACAGACCGATGCAGTCTTCATCACTGCAGACGCCGCACCGATCCGTCTGTCCATCTCCCGCTCCATTTTTCCCTCACTCCTGAACAAGACCAGAGATACTTGAACTCCTCCACCTGGGGCAGGACCTCACCCCGACCCAGAGAGGACACTCCACCCTTTTCCGGGCGAAGACCATGGTCTCGGATTTGGAGGTGCTGATTTTCATCCCGGCCGCTTCACACTCGGCTGCAAATCGCTCCAGCGAGAGCTGAAGATCACGGCCCGATGACACCAACAGAACCACATCATCTGCAAACAGCAGAGACCCAATCCTGAGACCACCAAACCGGATACCCTCAACACCTCGGCTGGCCTAGAAATCCTGTCCATAAAGGTTCTGAACAGGATTGGTGGCAACCCTCACTGGAAATGGATCCCACCTGCAGCCAGAAATGCGGACCAAGCTCTGGTACCGGTCGTGCAGGGACCAGGCCACCAGCATTGACTAATATTATTGACTAACTCCCTGTCTGAACAATCTGTTCTGCTCTAGATTGACATAGTTTCCAAGCAGCAAGCATCAAAAACAGTTACATATTTTGTGATGTATTACAGCTTGTTACGGCGCATAACGACTCCGTACAATGATTTATGAATGCTTAAGAAATGCAGCCCTGTGCAGGCCAATCAATAATGAAGTCAACTTGGTCTCCGGGCAGATCATATCATTATCGTACCCAACCCTTTTAGTGAGGAGGGAAATCTAGAATGCCAAAACAACCCCCACCTGAAAAAGAGATGTAATTTTTTTTGGAGAATTGACATTTGTAGCAATATCAGCTACATTAGTTTATACTGATATGTCATCACTCCTTTAACACTGGTTGGATTTTCCAGCACATAATTTTGAACAGTTATGTGCTGGGAATACCCAAACAAGTGTTGGGACCTCACTGTTGTGCTGGTCATTTATGTGTTATCGCATTATCACGCTAACATCCCCAATTAACCTATTTTAATGTCAGCATCTTAACAGCCTACAGTTTTGAGAAAAAAAAGTCGGGCTTCATTAGGGTTCGGCCTGAGGATTTTGATAATCTGCCTTGCCTCCACCCCTACGGGCCAGGACTGGACTCAGGGCACAGATATTAGGCCCGCGCAGGGCACCACATGAGACCATGCCCTGATAGATGGGTCCTCCCTATATGGTGCCATCAATTAGCTCTTCAGGGACACCTTCTGGACTAACAGAGAATCTTGCAGATGACTTACGGTGACAGTGATCTTTTTACGATGAACACATGATAAAAAATGGTGTTATCATGGATCATTATAGATTTACCAGATAGAGTCTGTGAGAAACACAACATTTAGTGGCTGGAGTGTAAACCTCTTTGAGGGGAAAGAAATGCTGGAAAACCTCTGTAGATCACCTGAAGGGTAAACTATCCATCACACAGTTAAACACTACCGTTCCTGAGACATGATGATGATTTAAGAGATGGGGCTCAGGGGAAATCCAGTGGCGTTTTAAGGGTTAAAAGAGAAACACAGTGGTAGCTAGTAAGAACACACACCTCTGATGTTTCCAGTCTACAATGTCATGACGGAGAGAAGAGATGTGGAGAGAAATGAGAAAGTGTCAGTTCTGTTCTTCAACCCAGCGAGTGAATCACCAGCAGCTACTTTTATCACAGTCTAACATCAATGACCACGGAGACGCTCGTCTGCATGACAGCTGCGACTGCTGGACGAAAGTCAGTCAAGTTTTATCTGGGGATCAACTTGGAGTGTGGACAGAAAGAAAAGTCGGAAAAGTTTTTATGCATCAGTTCTATTATTGAAATTCCAAATCCAAAATGGTTGGGTCTTTGTGTAGAATATACACAAAAACAGAATTCCATTTTATTGCCAGTAGAACATGTGACATGTTGAAGCTGAGACATTATGACATTTATAGCAGCAAAAGTTAGAACAGCAGCAAGAAAAGGCTGGGAAAGTAGTTATAGGAGGGGATTTTAATATCTAATCAGGTTACCTGGCGACAGGACAGAAACATGACTGGTTTAACTGGGAACAGACCAGTAACATGACTGGGTATAAGGAGCATTTCAGAGTCTCAGATAGATAGAAAGATGGACAGAGGCTCATCAATCTGAGACAAACTGGCTCTAAAAGTTGTAGATTTTGTACAGTTGTGAAGACTGGAAAGACCCCACCATCTACTGCAGGACTGGGAAACATCGTGCAGGTATCAGGTGTTTCCCTGCTGCAACACACCTGATTCAGACTTCATTAGCAGTTTATTCGCCATGATCTGAGTCAGGCGTGTTGCAGCAGGGAAACACCTGATACCTGCAGAATGACGGCCTTCATCATAAAAACATCATCATCACTACTATGTTGCTAAGAGACCTCTATTTAGACCTGGACATGATGATGAAGACACTTCCGGTCCAACTTTCCACCAATCAGAGAGCTTAAATTGACGGTGACGTCCAATCAGGAGCAGCCAAACATCAACAAGTGAGCAGAAAGTTCTATGTGTGTCTGAAAGGAAGAAAATAATGATCCTCTATGGCTGGAATGAAGAAAGACGAGCTTTCTGCTGCAGCTGAGGAGGAGCTGGTTTGTGAGGACAGAAGGTAAATGGGAGCAGAAATAACTGGAGACGAGGAAACATGGAAATAGTTTCTGTTGTGTTTGTTTCAGTGCCTGAAAGCTCAGATGGAGAGATGATATGCAGATGAGGAAAGACTTCACTGTTAATCTGGTTGTGTTCCTACAAAGTTCTGGTAGGAATAAATTCTGGTTCTGGTTCTGGTTGGTCTTTACGATGCTATATCAACTGATACATTCATTTACATCATTTTAGCCTCATAATCTGACAACTGAGGCTGAACTGGAACATGATGTCTGAATGCTGGCTGGATTAAAGGTTTATTATTAAATTTAAAGATTAAAGGTTCTGATGCTGACTGAGATTAAATATTCTGATGCTGACTGGGATTAAAGGTTCTGATGCTGACTGGGATTAAAGGTTCTAGATGCTGACTGGGATTAAGGGTTCTGATGGTGACTGGGATTAAAGGTTCTGATGCTGACTGGGATTAAAGGTTCTGATGCTGACTGGGATTAAAGGTTCTGATGGTGACTGGGATTAAAGGTTCTGATGCTGACTGGGATTAAAGGTTCTGATGGTGACTGGGATTAAAGGTTCTGATGCTGACTGGGATTAAAGGTTCTGATGCTGACTGGGATTAAAGGTTCTGATGGTGACTGGGATTAAAGGTTCTGATGGTGACTGGGATTAAAGGTTCTGATGCTGACTGGGATTAAAGGTTCTGATGGTGACTGGGATTAAAGGTTCTGATGCTGACTGGGATTAAGGGTTCTGATTCTGACTGGGATTAAAGGTTCTGATGGTGACTGGGATTAAAGGTTCTGGATGCTGACTGGGATTAAAGGTTCTGATGCTGACTGGGATTAAAGGTTCTGGATGCTGACTGGGATTAAAGGTTCTGATGCTGACTGGGATTAAAGGTTCTGATGCTGACTGGGATTAAAGGTTCTGATGCTGACTGGGATTAAAGGTTCTGATGCTGACTGGGATTAAAGGTTCTGATGCTGACTGGGATTAAAGGTTCTGATGGTGACTGGGATTAAAGGTTCTGATGCTGACTGGGATTAAGGGTTCTGATGGTGACTGGGATTAAAGGTTCTGATGCTGACTGGGATTAAAGGTTCTGATGCTGACTGGGATTAAAGGTTCTGATGGTGACTGGGATTAAAGGTTCTGATGCTGACTGGGATTAAAGGTTCTGATGGTGACTGGGATTAAAGGTTCTGATGCTGACTGGGATTAAAAGTTCTGATGCTGACTGGGATTAAAGGTTCTGATGCTGACTGGGATTAAGGGTTCTGATGGTGACTGGGATTAAAGGTTCTGATGCTGACTGGGATCAAAGGTTCTGGATGCTGACTGGGATGAAAGGTTCTAATGCTGACTGGGATAAAAGGTTCTGGATGCTGACTGGGATTAAAGGTTCTGATGCTGACTGGGATTAAAGGTTGTAGATGGTGACTGGGATTAAAGGTTCTGGATACTGACTGGGATTAAAGGTTCTGGATGCCGACTGGGATTAAAAGTTCTGGATGCTGACTGGGATTAAAGGTTCTGATGCTGACTGGGATGAAATATTCTGATGCTGACTGGGATTAAAGGTTCTGATGCTGACTGGGATGAAATGTTCTGATGCTGACTGGGATTAAAGGTTCTGATAGTGACTGGGATTAAAGGTTCTGGATGCTGACTGGGATTAAATATTCTGATGCTGACTGGGATTAAAGGTTCTGATGCTGACTGGGATTAAATATTCTGATGCTGACTGGGATTAAAAGGTTCTGATGATTACTAGATTAAAGGTTGAAGATGGTGACTGGGATTAATTATAAAAGGTTCTGGATGCTGACTGGGATTAAAGGTTCTGGATGCTGACTGGGATTAAAGGTTCTAGATGGTGACTGGGATTAAAGGTTCTGGATGCTGACTGGGATTAAAGGTTCTAGATGGTGACTGGGATTAAAGGTTCTAGATGCTGACTGGGATTAAAGGTTCTGATGCTGACTGGGATTAAAGGTTCTGGATGCTGACTGGGATTAAAGGTTCTGATGCTGACTGGGATTAAAAGGTTCTGGATACTGACTGGGATTAAAGGTTCTGGATGCCGACTGGGATTAAAAGTTCTGGATGCTGACTGGGATTAAAGGTTCTGATGCTGACTGGGATTAAAGGTTCTGATGTTGACTGGGATTAAAAGTTCTGATGCTGACTGGGATTAAAGGTTCTGGATGCTGACTGGGATTAAAGGTTCTGGATGGTGACTGGGATTAAAGGTTCTGGATGCTGACTGGGATTAAATATTCTGATGCTGACTGGGATTAAAAGTTCTGGATGCTGACTGGGATTAAAGGTTCTGGATGCTGACTGGGATTAAAGGTTCTGGATGCTGACTGGGATTAAAGGTTCTGGATGCTGACTGGGATTAAAGGTTCTGATGCTGACTGGGATTAAAGGTTCTGGATGCTGACTGGGATTAAAGGTTCTGGATGCTGACTGGGATTAAAGGTTCTGGATGCTGACTGGGATTAAAGGTTCTGGATGCTGACTGGGATTAAAGGTTCTGGATGCTGACTGGGATTAAAGGTTCTGATGCTGACTGGGATTAAAGGTTCTAGATGCTGACTGGGATTAAAGGTTCTGATGCTGACTGGGATTAAAGGTTCTGGATGCTGACTGGGATTAAAGGTTCTGATGCTGACTGGGATTAAAGGTTCTGGATGCTGACTGGGATTAAAGGTTCTGATGCTGACTGGGATTAAAGGTTCTGGATGCTGACTGGGATTAAAGGTTCTGGATGCTGACTGGGATTAAAGGTTCTGATGCTGACTGGGATTAAAGGTTCTGGATGCTGACTGGGATTAAAGGTTCTGGATGCTGACTGGGATTAAAAGTTCTGGATGCTGACTGGGATTAAAGGTTCTGATGCTGACTGGGATTAAAGGTTCTGGATGCTGACTGGGATTAAAAGTTCTGGATGCTGACTGGGATTAATGGTTCTGATGCTGACTGGAATTAAAGGTTTTGGATGCTGACTGAGATTAAAAGGGTTTAACTTCTTATAGTTTAAAAAACAAACAGGCAGACCGAATATAGTAAAATAAAAAAAACGAGCAAATGAAAGAAACACGTGCTTGGAGTTTCCTGATCTTTTGACTTTCTGGATAATACAGCTAAAACATTTTTCCCATATTCCACCTGAAAGGAACCCTCATCATGTTCCAGCCCAAACATCAGTGGCAGATTTCCGCCTGGACCTCCTCTCAGCCCCGCTCATCCAGCTTTCAGAGGGAATCAGAGACGTGCAGACTTCCTCTCTTCCACATCATCCTACCAGTTGGTCTTCTTGAATTAGACGCGTGCTGGATCTGCATGTCCTCTCATTCTCAGCCACGGGCGACAGCTGACGCGCGTGCCCCTGAGCTCGCAACTTGTCACTGAAGCGGAAGATCGCGTCCACATCTCCGTGGAAAACCAGGCTCCTTCCACATCCACAACTCATGACATCATATCAGCCAATTAGAGAAAAACCTCAGCCTTCTTTGTGTCCTC
>JALJCO010003247.1:255000-325000 GCA_023101725.1 Atherinomorus stipes
ACCGTCTTACGCTCGGCTTCATTGATTAAAATGACATCTGGTTTGTTACCGACGGCCGTCTGCCCGACTGCACATGAACGCAGCGTCAGTGAGACGCTGGTTTCTCCCACTGCAGCGCGGTGACTTTTCAAAGGCATTACCTCGAACTGAGCTGAAAACTCCGGTGTGTCCGGTGAGTTTCTGTGTTTTCCTACCGTCACGCTTCTCCTGAACGCAAAAACATGGCGATACGACATGGCAGCCCCCACCGAGCCGCCCCGCTCGATGTGTAAATGAATGATACGAACGGCAAATTTAGAACTTAGAGGAGCACTTCAGTTTGTTGATGGGAGTGATTACTGATTAATGAAAAAACACTTTTGAACCAAATAATCAGTTTTTGTGAATAAAACACAGGAGAACTTACACAATATCCCTTTAAGTTGTTAAATCATATTAACTCTTTCAGAGTAATTCTAACACCATTGAGAGTAAAATAACCACCAGTGCTGGTAAAACAAGTTTCTTCTTTTTTTTTTTTCAATGTTTAGTTTCAGTTAAAACAAGCGTGGGCTTTGGCGCGGAAGACCCGGGTTCGAGCCCCCGCGACGACCCCTAGGTGGACCACTGTGGACCCCTGAGCAAGGTCCTTAACCCCACCAACTGCTCCCCGGGCGCTTTAAGTAGCAGCCCCCTGCTCTCTGATACTCACAGTACAGAGATGGTGATATGCAGAGTCCTCATTTCCATTCGGGGATCTTACCAGTATAACAACAAAAAAAAAAAGTTTCCTCTTTCAGTGTATAATTGACTCTATCAAGTGTAACTTAGTGCAGGAAGACTCTGCCCTCCTTGGTTGAATATTTCCCATCATGCTTTGTGACTTCCCGGCATGGTCCTGCACCGTGAGTAAAGTGGATACGTGATCCTTTGGGTCTCCTTGGTGTGTGTGTGCTTGTCAGCACGTGTTGCTGGAGATGACAGTTTGTTCCGTGCACCAGCGCTCACCCGACACCGGTCATAGCAGTAAGCTGTTCTTCACAACTGTCAGAACTTCTGTGATGCTGTCATGAACGCGAGCGGTGGTTCAGACCAAAGCTCAGTTCATGATGGGATGGAAGTTATTATCAAAACTTAGCTGTGCGCTTACGGTGTACACCTCCATTACCTCAATACAGGTGCAAGAAGTATTTACGTTTGAGTTGATTCATCACCACAATAGAGTAACTCTTTAACACTCTTTAAATCAGATTAACTCTATCCAGTGTTATTAACCTACAGTGTTAAGTTCTATTAACACTGTACAGTGTAAGCCAGTGTTAAATTTTAACTCAATTACGAGTTAATTTTACTCTGAAATTTCAACACTATGGAAAGAGTTAATTCAACACTATTTTGATAAGGACCAAATAGGATACAGTGTTAAATTTAACTCTATAAGTGTTGATTTAACACTACAAAATTTGCTGTGTAGTAGTAGCTATTATTATTATTATTGTTATTATCATCATCATCATTAGTAGTAGTAGAAGTAGTAGTTGTCGTAGCTATTGTTATTGTTGTTATAATCATTATTATTATTATTATAGTTATTATTATTATTATTATTATTATTATTATTATTATTATTGAGCTGCATATTGGTTATTTATTTGACTTTGGGCCTTTTTGTGTCCCTGAATAATTTGAAGAAAAAATATAAATGTATGTTTAAACACCCAGTGGTGATGGTACAAAATTCCTCATGTTTGTCTCATTTTTTAATTTTTTTTAATCATTTTTATGGAGATATTTTACTTTTTTCCTTCTGTCTCCAGAACAGGTTTTAGATATGCAGTGCTTTATCTTTCTACCAAAAAAATGATGAAATTGTCCATTTTTTTGTATAAATCCCTTAAATACAACAGAATCAGTGATTTCTTATCGTATTTAACAAAAATGTCCAACCCAATAATTATTTTTTTAAATAAATATGTTTGTCCCTTAATAGTGCAGCCATTACCACCATGTTAAACGTCTTTAGATCAATAAAGTTTATTTGAAATCTGGTTCTTTAACTGTGTCAGTTTGTGCTGCAATTCCATGCTGGACAGACAGAAGACAGACGTTTAAATACTGGAACAGCAAGTTTTATCCTCATTTATACTGACAAGTTGCAGGACATTTTTATTACGTGTCATCATCAAACAGCTTGTAGTTTATAGATATTTAAAGATTTGTGTGTAAAAACTTCAGATTCACATAAAAACATTGTACAGCTCTATCTAGCTAAAAGATTGTTTATGCTAACCTTACCACTTTAGCACAGTTAGCTAAAAACTGTAAAATGTCATCGCCGTCATGCTTGACGTTTCTATGGAGTATCTGACTAAAACAAAGTTTAAAAAATATATAAAAAGTAAATGTATATCAACAAATTTAGATTTTGACTTGCAGGATGACAATTCAGGTAGGAAGGCGAGGTGATGTGACATTTAATCCAAAATCAAAATATACGCCCATTTACCCTTACAGCTGCCATCATTCTGATCATCATGACTTAATGCAACTGACATTGTGATATTAATGGAAATGTTCATGTTTAAATCATTATTATTCTCATTTTAAATGGAACGCATAATTTTCACTTTTTAAAAACTATTTTTTTTCTGTGGTACTTTTAATCAGAAATATTATGGTCCACATTTTCAGGGACCTTTACCAAACAGATTAATTAACCAGGAACCCATGTGACCCTGGTTCTCCTCGTGCCTCAGCATCTCCTCGTCTCTGTGAGCCGTCTGGCAGCTTTGCTTCCGTGACACGACAAAATAACTCTGATGTTTTGTTTTGCCGTTATCAACAACTTGGTGGAAGTAAACGAGGTCTCAGGGTTTATGCTTTAAACCCTGAGACCTGGCGTGTCAATGCGAGGATACTGCTGCTCTACTTCCCTCAACCATATGTCTCATTCTGCGTACAGTCGCTTAGATCTGCTGTTCTTGAACGTGGACACGATCGGCTTAGTGGTGGCGTTTATCACAGCGCACTACTCTGTCAGGCCACAAGAGGGCGCTCAGATCAGTGAAGAGATGCAACTGCACTTTTTAGAATGTGGTATTCTGCAATCACAACTTAAAGGGACAGTTCACCCACAGAATGATGGTCCTTTATCTTCTCCTCATCCTCATGCTGATCAAGACTCTGGAGCACTTTTTTAATATCTCAAATGCAGCCGGAGATCCGGGGGGGGGGGGGGGGGGGGTTTCATTATTCACCGACTTTCATATAATGGAGTTCACCGGCGCTCAAAACAAAAAGGTCCATAAAAGTCCACAAAAACTTGTCAATATTCCTCCATACTGCTCGTCCAATGTAATCCAAGTGTCCTGAGTGGGTAGCGTCCAGAATTTACTGGAAACCGCATCATTTAAAAACATAAAAAAACATCTAATGCTAACAAGCCTGTATTAAATCTTTGAGGCGCAAAAGTTGGTGTATGGTTCATAAAGCATAATTCTGTTTATTTGTTTTTACTTTGTACACAAGTGCTGCATAATTGTGTAATTGTTGAATTTTTATTTGATGTTTTTATTTGTGTAGGACCCCAGGAAGATTAGCTTTCGCTATGATGTAAGCTAATGGGGATCCATAAAATAAATAAAATAAATAAATAAATACTAGATTATTATAGACTAAATGGTAGAACATTGTACTTCCCCGATGTGCGTCCATGCGAGTTCACAAAACTATGGACTAGTTCGCATCGTTCAGCATCTACTTTGCCGATGATGCAAGCGTAGAAGAAGAAATTCACTGTTTACATTGTGCTAAGAGCGACAGAGCTGCAGACAAACACAAGAGGGGTTGATATTGATTTAAAAGAAAGAAAGAAAGATAAAACGTGTGATCTCGTCTGGTATGGTCTGCCTCGGCTTCTGGAGTGTTGTGAACGCTCATGGATGCATGGGGGAAGTACGATGTTCTACTGTTTACACTATAAAAACATACTAAATGATGTGGTTTCCAGTAAATTCCGGACGCTACCCACTCAGGACACTTGGATCACATTGGACGAGCAGTATGGAGGAATATTGACAAGTTTTTGTGGACTTTTATGGACCTTTTTGTTTTAAACGCCGGTGAACTCCATTATATGAAAGTTGGGGGAGAAGATGAAGGACCATCATTCTGTGGGTGTACTATCCCTTTAAAGCTGATATTAATTATGTCTTTTTATTTTCCCCTTTTTGCCAATGTCTCACCATTCCTCTCCAGACCCTGACTGCTCCGCTCTGGAGCATTGTGTCACACAGTGCAGCTCGTGCTGAATAGGTGTCAGACCATCTTCCAACAGCTGCTCCTAATGCCGGCTCACACCAAACGGTTTCCACCGTCCCAGACTTCAGACTGGAAGTCTCCGCTCACTCCTGAGAGTTTTACTGGAGTCGCGGCGCACCCTCACGGCCTCCATTAAGTTGAAGGTGGTAATCTGTGCTGTTTTATATCAGTCTTTTCCTTGACTTGTGTTGTGATGAGATCAAACGTGTTTAATCTCATCACAAGTCACAGCGATGCGACACAGCCAGCAGCTGGATGATCTCTGACAGCAGCGGGAACAGGTGTCGACCTCCAGAGTTACCACATACATTGACTTGGCTGTAATAGCAGTCACGTGACTCACGGAGGCTCCAAGCAAACCCGTGCTGTCATATCTGACTGCAGTAATCAGATTACTGACGGTAAATACTACAGAAACATTGGTAGGTACTGTACAAACTGAATGATGGGAAAGTGCTGAAGTCTTGTAAATAGATTCCCAGTCTGTGTAAAATCTCAGTCTGAGACTAAAAACTGTCTTCAGATGTGAGCTGGTGTGAGATGGAGGTCTTCAGGAGTCTTTCCAGGTCTTTTTCATGTAACGGAGCTGTGATCCATGTCCTCGTAAACTGGCCTCCAGGTGTGGTGTATGTTGCATATATGACTCCCACCACTAGATGGAGCCTGGTACCAGTGTGGTTGTTAGCCGACTGGGAGATAAACAGAAGAGAAAAGCAGAATAATAAATACAAGTTAAAGGTTATATATGGAACGTTTTTATTAAAAAGCTATATATATATGTGTGTGTGTGTGTATATATATATATATATATATATATATATATATATAACCTCCATGAGGTGTTTGGAGGGGTTCAGAATGAAAGTACACCCTTTTCATGAAATTTAAAATAAATATAAAATACCTTTTAACGGGTTTGACAATGGCGTTATGTTTACATCTACAAGCTGATACACGCCGCCATTGCGGGTTGCCAAATACGATCGCTGTGTGGCAACAGCATGTTGGGCACAGTTAGGCTGGTAAAGGGAAACAGTGGAGACGGCGAGTCCAGCAGCTGCTTCAGAGTCCTGGAGATGTTGTTACCTGTTTCTGAGGAGGAGTGACCCGAGAAGAGCAACAACTGGAGTAGATTTAGGTGAAGACTACACTAAATTGACCCACATACAGGTACTACCCAAAAACTTTGAATATCCTGAAAAAGTTCATTTATTTCTGTAATTCAACTTAAAAGGTGAAATTTACATATTGTTTAGATAAATTACATGTGAATCAATATATTTCAAGCTTTTATTTGTTTGGATGTCGCTGATTAGAAGTTGCAGCTCAAGAAAACCTCAAATTCAAAAACTCAAAAAATTAGAATACTGCCTGAGTCAATTATGAAAGGATTTTAAAAGCAAAAATATCAGGCCCTCTAAAGTAAAATCTTGCATGTGTACTATGGAGTTTATTTTGTTTTTTAATAGAAATCAAGAAAAAAATAATCTGAAAGAGGAAAATAGTTTTGAATCCAAAATAAAAAATATTGAGAGAACAAATTTGCACACTGATAGCAAAAACTGATGTGATTTGAGACTAAAGAAAATGTTTTGAAGGAAAATATTTTGTAATAGAATAAATAAAAATAAATTGACATTTGGAAAATTATTTTCAACGGAAAAAAGCTCTCTCAAAAATATATTTTTACTCTCAAATATTGTTTTTTTGCATTCAGGGTGAAAAAATTTTCTCTAAAAGAAAAAATTCTCTCTCAAAACTTTTTCCTTCTCGCTTTCAAAACCTAAGTCTTTGCTCTCGATTCAGAATTTTTCTCTCGATGTGAAAACTGTGTCATGGGCGGGTCTGTGTTCCTATTGGCCAGTCTCAACAGAACTGACAGCCGGGTGGTGATATTCTGGGTAAAGGTGGTGACGCCTTCCTCGTTAATATTCATGAGGAAACTCCCGCTGAACCAGACGTACTGATCCAGCAGCACGTTTAGAAGGACTCAGACTAGCGCTTTCTGAACGGTTAATAAATGCTGCTGCTGCTTTGGGAAACATGGATACACATCGCTGCGTCTTTCATAAAAGTTAATAAAATAAGCAGCCGGGTTATAGTTATACGTGTACACTTTTAGACATCGACTCGGGTGGAGTGGCTGCAGCCTCAGCCCTGCCAGAGTCTGACGAGACGTGTTCAAATTTTCGTTGATGAGATGAGATGGAGGAAAATGTCAGTGTTTGGTCTGTCAGACATTCATAAGATGCAGGAAATTCCTGCTTATTGTGCATTAATCTGTCTGTCAAAAGCTAAAAAGGTAGTGCATCATCTTTTTGTGTGGACGCATCGACCACCACTTGGCGTGCGGCAGTTCTGCGCAGGTTTTACCAACTCGCATCCGCTGGAACCGAGACCCACTAACCGCGGCTCTCCCTGTCAGACCTGAGCAACACGTCAATTCCTAAATGTAAGAACCGTGATATTAATTAACTGACTGCCACCTGAGGAGAAGGACTCCTCTCCTGACTAACTGGATCCAGCAGGATAAAAGGCGGTGTGCGGACAGATAGGACTGAGAGCGGAGGAGGCGTAGGCGGCGCAGCCGGGGGGAGGACGGCAAGTCCCCGGCCTGGGGCTTGAGAGATGGCGGCGGCGACGGAGAAGTGCGGCTTGGGAGCTGGAGCCGCTCCTCCGGGACCGGGCAGCCGCTCTGACCGTACGCCTCTCCGTGGGTCCGCGGGAGCGGCTGTTGAAGTCCCGGGGGGCCCATGGACTGATGGTTGCGGCTGCCGTCGACCCGGTACTGAGCCCAGATAGCAGGAGCCGGGAGAGAGAGCGAGACGCCGACCACCGCAAGCCTTTTAGTCCATTTTAGTCTTTCTTTTACTTCCTTTTATTTCACTACTTTATATTTGGGCATTTTACTGGTTATTTATTTAATCACGTAGGCCTGTTCATTTGAACTTAGTTTTATTCATTTTATTTCTTGAATAAAGTTTTGTTTTAACCACAGGCTCCCTGCTGGCGATGCCTCTTTCTTCCTCCTCCTCTAGCAGTCGCCGGTATCAGGAAAGAACCACACGTCACACACACAGGTGAGGCAGCATCAACCAAGCTGCTTCACTGCTTTGGTCAGAAACGATTAAATGATTATGGACACACTTGCAACAGCCTATCCATTACGCGCTGATGTGCGCCGTCACTGCGCGCCTCTCCACTTCTGTAGGTTATAGCTGAACTAAATCACGCACATTGCCACAGATCAGTTTTATATCCATAATATAAGTGTGTCCATAATAATTTAATCGTTTCTGACCAAAGCAGTCAAGCACCTTGGTTGACGCTGCCTCACCTGCGTGTTGTGCATATGTGCACCAAAGTCCTGCAACAATTCGGATACCTGACGGATAACCCGCAAAAACGCTGTTTAGCAGACACAATGTCAAAGATTAATATCACGGTTCAGGTGAGGGCGGATATTTATGCAGTTCGGGCGGGTCGCAGTGAAAATAAGTTTGTTTTTCGTTGGACATGACGTGTTTTAAACATCAGACCGGGATCATTTCCAGCAGACAGAGACAGTGCTGGTAATGTGAAGCAGAATGGGAACAAAGTGGCAAAATGGCAGATTAATGCACAATAAGCAGGAATTTCCTGCATCTTATGAATGTCTGACAGACCAAACACTGACATTTTCCTCCATCTCATCTCATCAACGAAAATTTTAACACGTCTCGTCAGACTCTGGCAGGGCTGAGGCTGCAGCCACTCCACCCGAGTCGATGTCTAAAAGTGTACACAGATAACTATAACCCGGCTGCTTATTTTATTAACTTTTATGAAAGACGCAGCGATGTGTATCCATGTTTCCCAAAGCAGCAGCAGCATTTATTAACCGTTCAGAAAGCGCTAGTCTGAGTCCTTCTAAACGTGCTGCTGGATCAGGACGTCTGGATCAGCGGGAGTTTCCTCATGAATATTAACGAGGAAGGCGTCACCACCTTTACCCAGAATATCACCACCCGGCTGTCAGTTCTGTTGAGACTGGCCAATAGGAACACAGACCCGCCCATGACACAGTTTTCACATCGAGAGAAAAATTCTGAATCGAGAGCAAAGACTTAGGTTTTGAAAGCGAGAAGGAAAAAGTTTTGAGAAAGAATTTTTTTCTTTTAGAGAACATTTTTTCACCCTGAATGCAAAAAAACAATATTTGAGAGTAAAAATATATTTTTGAGAGAGCTTTTTTCCCTTGAAAATAATTTTCCAAATGTCAATTTATTTTTATTTATTCTATTACAAAATATTTTCCTTCAAAACATTTTCTTTAGCCTCAAATCACATCAGTTTTTGCTATCAGTGTGCAAATTTGTTCTCTCAATACTTTTTATTTTGGATTCAAAACTATTTTCCTCTTTCAGATTATTTTTTTTCTTGATTTCTATTAAAAAACAAAATAAACTCCGTAGTGTACTTAGTACTTGGTTTGGGCCCTTTTGCATGAATGACTCCTTAACCCGGCGTGGCATGGATGCTAGCAGCTTTAACCCGGCGTGGCATGGATGCTAGCAGCTTTAACCCGGCGTGGCATGGATGCTAGCAGCTTTAACCCGGCGTGGCACGGATGCTAGCAGCTTTAACCCGGCGTGGCACGGATGCTAGCAGCTTTAACTCGGCGTGGCACGGATGCTAGCAGCTTTAACCCGGCGTGGCACGGATGCTAGCAGCTTTAACTCGGCGTGGCACGGATGCTAGCAGCTTTAACCCGGCGTGGCATGGATGCTAGCAGCTTTAACCCGGCGTGGCACGGATGCTAGCAGCTTTAACCCGGCGTGGCACGGATGCTAGCAGCTTTAACTCGGCGTGGCATGGATGCTAGCAGCTTTAACCCGGCGTGGCACAGATGCTAGCAGCTTTAACCCGGCATGGCATGGATGCTAGCAGCTTTATACCGGCGTGGCATGGTTGCTACCAGCCTTAACCCGGCGTGGCATGGATGCTAGCAGCTTTAACCCTGCGTGGCATGGATGCTAGCCACTTTAACCCGGCGTGGCATGGATGCTAGCAGCTTTAAACCGGCGTGGTATAGATGCTAGCAGCTTTATACCGGCGTGGCATGGTTGCTACCAGCTTTAACCCGGCGTGGCATGGATGCTACCAGCTTTAACCCGGCGTGGCATGGATGCTAGCAGCTTTATACCGGCGTGGCATGGTTGCTACCAGCTTTAACCCGGCGTGGCATGGATGCTACCAGCTTTAACCCGGCGTGGCATGGATGCTAGCAGCTTTAACCCGGCGTGGCATGGATGCTACCAGCTTTAGCCCAACGTGGCGTGGATGCTAGCAGCTTTAACCTGGCGTGGCATGGATGCTAGCAGCTTTAACCCGGCGTGGCATGGATGCTAGCAGCTTTAACCTGGCGTGGCATGGTTGCTACCAGCTTTGACCCGGCGTGGCATGGATGCTACCAGCTATAACCCGGCGTGGCATGGATGCTAGCAGCCTTAACCTGGCGTGGCATGGTTGCTAACAGCTTTAACCCGGCGTGGCATGGATGCTAGCAGCCTTAACCTGGCGTGGCATGGTTGCTAACAGCTTTAACCCGGCGTGGCATGGTTGCTACCAGCTTTAACCCGGCGTGGCATGGTTGCTAGCAGCTTTAACCCGGCGTGGCATGGTTGCTAGCAGCTTTAACCCGGCGTGGCATGGATGCTAGCAGCTTTAACCCGGCGTGGCATGGATGCTAGCAGCTTTAACCCGGCGTGGCATGGATGCTAGCAGCTTTATACCGGCGTGGCATGGTTGCTACCAGCTTTAACCCGGCGTGGCATGGATGCTACCAGCTTTAACCCGGCGTGGCATGGATGCTAGCAGCTTTAACCCGGCGTGGCATGGATGCTACCAGCTTTAGCCCGACGTGGCGTGGATGCTAGCAGCTTTAACCTGGCGTGGCATGGATGCTAGCAGCTTTAACTTGGCGTGGCATGGATGCTAGCAGCTTTAACCTGGCGTGGCATGGTTGCTACCAGCTTTGACCCGGCGTGGCATGGATGCTACCAGCTTTAACCCGGCGTGGCATGGATGCTACCAGCTTTAACCCGGCGTGGCATGGATGCTAGCAGCTTTAACCCGGCGTGGCATGGATGCTACCAGCTTTAACCCGGCGTGGCGTGGATGCTAGCAGCTTTAACCTGGCGTGGCATGGATGCTAGCAGCTTTAACTCGGCGTGGCATGGATGCTAGCAGCTTTAACCTGGCGTGGCATGGTTGCTACCAGCTTTGACCCGGCGTGGCATGGATGCTACCAGCTTTAACCCGGCGTGGCATGGATGCTACCAGCTTTAACCCGGCGTGGCATGGATGCTACCAGCTTTAACCCGGCGTGGCATGGATGCTAGCAGCTTTAACCCGGCGTGGCATGGTTGCTAGCAGCTTTAACCCGGCGTGGCATGGTTGCTAGCAGCTTTAACCCGGCGTGGCATGGTTGCTAGCAGCTTTAACCCGGCGTGGCATGGATGCTAGCAGCTTTAACCCGGCGTGGCATGGATGCTAGCAGCTTTAACCCGGCGTGGCATGGTTGCTAGCAGCCTTAACCCGGCGTGGCATGGTTGCTAGCAGCTTTAACCCCGCGTGGCATGGATGCTAGCAGCTTTAACCCACCGTGGCATGGATGCTACCAGCTTTAACCCGGCGTAGCATGGATGCTAGCAGCTTGTGGCATATCTCAGCTGTTATGGAGACCAACATGCTTCCATCACAGCCTTGAGCTCTTCTTTATTGTTTGCTCTCTTCCCGTTCAGCTTTCTCTGACGATGCCCCACATGTTTTCAATGGGGTTCAGGTCAGGTGGGTTTGCGGGCCAATCCAACATGGTGATCCATGGTTGTTGAAGCAGGATTTGGTAGTTTTGGCAGTGTGGGCAGGTGCCAAGTCCTGCTGGAAGATGAAGTCTGCATCCCCATACAGCTGGTCCACTGAAGCAAGCATGAAGGTCTCAAAAATGTCCTGGTAGACGGCTGCATTGATGCTGGACTTGATGAAGCTCAGAGGACCAACACCAGCTGCTGACATGGACCCCAGGTCATCACAGACTGGGAAACTTAATGACCATCTTCTCCAGGCTGCTGTCCCGTAATTTCCCACTTCCCAATATAAACCACTTTCATCTTTTCCACCTTGTGCAGGGAGTCAATGATGGTTTTCTGCACAACTGTCAGATCAGCATCTTCCCCATGATTGTGAATTCTTCTAAACCAACACAGAGACTTTTTAAAGGCTCAGGGTACTTATGGAGGTGTTTTGGATTACTTACCTGATTAGAATGTGACACTCTGAACCTACAATA
The DNA here is from genome assembly GCA_023101725.1 of Atherinomorus stipes. Classification (NCBI taxonomy): domain Eukaryota; kingdom Metazoa; phylum Chordata; class Actinopteri; order Atheriniformes; family Atherinidae; genus Atherinomorus; species Atherinomorus stipes. The sequence goes on from JALJCO010003247.1 coordinate 266,630, forward strand.
CTGGAGCTTTTCACACTATTCTTATTTTTTTGAGTTTCTGAATTTGAGGTTTTCTAAAGCTGCAACTTCTAATCAGCAACATCCAAACAAATAAAAGCTTGAAATATATTGATTTGCATATTATTTATCTATACAATATGTACATTGCACCTTTTAAATTGAATTACAGAAATACAAGAACTTTTTCCAGATATTCTAATTTTTTGGTTTGAACTGTATCTCATCGCGATGGGCATCAGAGAGAAGTGACACATGTGACCATCCTTCATGTGGCTGGAGATTAAGCAATAATTCAATACCATGGTCTTTGGTCCAATGTTCAGAGACTACTTTGATCTGTGGAAGAACATCCGCTATCTGAGACACTGCTTTTTACCCAAGTGCAAGGAATGAATGATGCCTACGTAGTGGACTTGGGCTCGTATTCATCAGCGTCTTAGAGCCATTTTAGGGGAATTTACTCGTCTCAAACTAAAGAATAAAAGTTTTTATCAACTCTCTCCAGTCTAAAGGCCCATTTATGCTTGATGCAGAAGACGGATATGCAGACAGACGGACAGTTTCATCCGTCATCTGCGTCAGTTACGTCGGTACGTGATTTGGTGCATTTTCAAGGGGCTTGTTGGTCCGTCACTCGACGCAGAAGACTGAGCAATACCAGCAGAAACCGCGGGGTCAGTGTTGAACTGTGGAGCTGATATGCAGGAACAAACCAGAGAAGAAGAACAGGAACCTGAAGAAAACAACACAAAACCGCCGATGCTAAACAGCCCAATAAAAGCAGCTGAGAAAGAAGACGCCAAACAGAGAGCATCTGTAGACATGGACGGAGCTTTGGAGTGGAGGCTGTGCGAGTGTGTCCGAAAATACACTCGTATCTACGTCACCAACTGGTGTAAACTCACATCAAAACAGGGAAATGAACTATGAACTCAGCACTGCCGCCTGGTGGACAAACTGACATATGAACCATCGAAACACAGAAGACGCATGGAAGTATGAAAACGGCGACACAGGACGTCACCATTTGCGTGCGTAAGGGAGCAGAAATGGTAGGGATGAGCCGGATACTCGTTTCAGACGAGTATTCAGTACGGATAAAGCATTTTTGACGAGTACGAGCATGATACAAGTAAAACTGAACTGAACTCCTTCTGAACGCGTTTTTTCAGAAGGATACAGTGAACCAGGCTAATATTTTTCACCGTTTGTTCTGACTGGATGTTTACACGAATCACCAAGTTCACACAGATCATTAAAACATAAACAGCCATACAGACCGGTTACACACACAAACGCACACAGCTGAACACACAAAGTAGCAGTTATTAACGTTTTTATTGTAGGATAGATTATAAAAATAATCTAAACTCTCTCTCTCTTTTTCTCTCTCTCTCTATACAATGAGTGGTACACACACACCTTAATCATTGTTTAACATTATGTGGAGAAAAAAACAAAATCTTAGGTTATTAAATAAATAATTGATTAAAATAAAATAAATCATTGAGAAAAAAATTTGCAATTTGATCATAAAATAAAACAGAAAATAAACAAAAAATAAAGTTGTGTTGAGTATGAAAACTTGTTCATGCATACTTCGTAGTTCATAATTTCTGACTGCATGCGTTGTATGTACTCAGAAATATTCGTGTTATGATTTTATATAAAAAAAGGAACTGTAAATAGTTACTTTGCTATTGTGATCAAAAACATTGATTCTCAACTCTGAGGCTGTTCTGTAAATAGTTACCAAATAAACAACAAATCAAGAAACTTTTCGTATCAATTTCAGACTTAAAAAGTGCTGATTTAAGCCCCACCCAGTTCTGCTCAAACCACACCCACTTCCGATTTAAGCTCCGCCCGCTCCGAGTTCAGATACAGATCATTTAGATGGTTGAACAGACACAGATACAGATAGTGATGCACTCGCTCATCCCCATTAAGAATCACTCCTCCTCCTCCAGATATTTAAAGCAGAATTCAGTAACTTCAGCTCGGGGCTCCCCCTAGTGGCGTCCTTTTACTGTCGTAAAGTTCGTACCCCCCTGCACCCCCACAGCACACAGACGGCTTCTCTACCTGTCCTTCCCCTATTCTGATCCCTGGATATATTTCGAAGCTTTTACTAGCTTGTTGATGCTACGTTGCTGCGTTGGTAGCAGCAGCTCGTCTCCCTCTGCTCAGACGGAGTCCTGTGTCTCCTGCAGCGGGACGTTTTACCCGCGATCTTGCGGGTAAATATGCCGTGGATTATATTTTTCTCTGGTGTTGGCGAGTAGCAGGTAAGAATACAAACTTTTATTTACTTTTTGCGGACGTGACAAGTGATTATTGAGCCTGAAGCAGTGATGCTTCACCCGGCGCCCAGACAGCGCAGCTACGTGAATCACTCTGGTCCAGCAAAGAGTTGGTTATGAGAGCCAGGAGCCGTGTTTAGGTGGTGTGAAGCTAAAGAAATGTTTTCTTTGAATCAGTGCTGGTAGTCTGGTTCAGATCAGCGCTGGAAGCAGCTCGGTAGATAGGGGACCTGAGTGCCGTACAGCGGTTTCTGTTGTCGCAGTTCTGTGTCGGGTCGGCTCAGGCAGACTTGCAAGTGCTGTTCACAGGCCAGAGACACTGGCGGGTGGGGGGGGGACATCGAATCGCTCCGTAAACAAAACATGATCGAACTACTGTGGACAACAAACGGAAATCTGTTCAGAAAAAATGCATCAATTTTCGATTAAAAAATCATTTACTCTCTCGATGGGGATCAATCATTTTGAAAACTAAAGCCTCTAGCGGCCTTCGGCCCACCGTCTATACGTCATGGGAGTTGTTTTTATAAAATGTGTTGCAGTATTTACAATGCGAGGAGTCATTTTCTAAGGCAAAACGATCCCTAACCAGACTTAACCGCGGTGAAGTTGGTTTCAAGTTGGATTGGCTCTTCGTGATCCGCGGAGTCAGCAGCGTCGTGCTCACGTCTGTTTGAAACCAACTTCACCGTGGTCCAGACTTCATCGTGTTCACTTCATGTTGGTTTAGACGAGTCTTCTTTCAGCTGAGTGAGGGAAGACGGCAGCTCGCAGGCGGCTCTCTCTGCTGTCTTTAGGCTACATCGCCCCCCGCTGGTAGGATGTTTTATTACCGCCACATAGTCACATTTCTTACAGAGCTCCAAGACGTACACGACATGAATGAACTCTGTTTTCTAACACTGTCGGATGTTGGAAAAAAAAAAAAAAAAAAAATTTGTAACGATTATCGATTAATTGTGCCCATCCCTAGCCGGATTGACGGTTGACCATCGGGAGCAGCGGGACGTTTGTCTGCGGTCTGCCCGCTGAACTGGCCTGCTCAGTGGTTGCAGACGGTCAAGTCGCGCCTGATATTTAAATAAATAATCTGTCATGCTGCTCATCAGGGCGTCTACTGCACTGAAGGTCACACAATGTAGCAACGTTGGACCCTCCTGTTTCTGTCAGGCTGTCTGGGGACTACGCTGCAGATACGTGCCCCTCCTCCTGGACCTTTGCTGAGGCAGAGCGAGATCGACCGGGCAAAAAGAACGCTGGACCAGAGAGAAGAATCTTAAAGGGGAAACTCAGTAACTTTTTTACCTCAATAAATGCTTTTCGGAATCCCCGTGGGGCTAAACAAAGTGTTTACGGAGCGATTCAATGTCTCCCCCCTCCCGCCGGGGCCTCTGGCCTGCGAGCAGCTAAATACAACTTTGCCTGCGCCGACCCGAGCAGAACTTGCGACAACAGAAACCGCTGTACGGTACTCAGGTCCCCTATCTACCGAGCTGCTTCCAGCTCTGATCTGAACCAGACTACCAGCTCTGATCTGAACCAGACTACCAGCGCTAATTCAAAGAAAACATTTCTTTATCTTCCACCACCTAAACACGGCTCCTGGCTCTCATAACCAACTCTTTGCTGGACCAGAGTGATTCACGTAGCTGCGCTGCCTGGGCGCCAGGTGAAGCATCACTGCTTCAGGCTCAATAATCACTTGTCACGTCCGCAAAAAGTAAATAAAAGTTCGTATTCTTACCTGCTACTCGCCAACACCAGATAAAAATATAATCCACGGCATATTTACCCGCAAATCGCGGGTAAAACGTCCCGTTTCAGAAAATACAGGACTTTGCTTTGAGCAGAGGGGACGAGGTGCTGCTACCAACGCAGCAACGTAGCATCAACAAGCTAGTAAACGCTTAGAAATATATCCAGCGATCAAAATAGAGGAAAGACAGGTAGAGAAGCCGTCTGTGTGCTGTGGGGGTGTAAAGGGGGGTTGAACACGACAGTGAAAGGACGCCACTAGGGGGAGCCCCGAGCTGAAGTTACTGAATTCTGCTTTAAGAGGACAAAAAAGAAAAAAGCACAGGCCAGAGACGCAGCAAAGTTCTGGACCATAACCGACATGTTTGTCAGTAAAGGAGCAGGTGAGACAGCAGAGCATCCAGCACCAGCTTCATAAGGAGGAGCTGACGGAGAAAAGTTACCTGATAAAACAAAAGTTTAAAGGCAGGGTGGATGAGGTTTTCCACGACTAGTTTTTACCATAGCTATTGCTTAACGTCTTCTTCACACTCTGATTGCAGCCAATTAATTAAATGTTCTGACACACAGACAAAAAAAAAATAAAATCACCTGTGGAACGTACAGGACTGGAAAAACCAATGAAATTTCATTGGATGGGGTTGCGAACAGCCCGTGCTGATTGCACGGGCTGTGCGACTGCCGTTTGTCACGCTCCCACCCTCCTCGCCGTGAGCGTCTCACAGTGCAGACGAACCGAGACAACATGGCTGCTCGCTGTTCTTATCAATGCCGCTGTTTGCTCTTTCAAAGAAAAACGGATGTGGACGAAGTCATGGAGGTGTTGGTGTTTGCAGTGAGGATGTTTTACACCACAGAAGAATTTTGAGGTGAGATAATTATCACTTTTAGGAAATGTGGTTCCTCTGCTGTTTACTGGGAAGCTAACAAGCTACACTCTCAAACATAGAGGTACAAGACAGGAACGTTTCTGTACCTGTAGGTACATGTTTTACAAATGTTCTCTCTAAAGTACAGTATTGGTCTGTATGAGCCCAGAAGTACCTATATACTATGAAAAAGGGTCCAAAGTAATATAAAGTACAAATTTGTACCATTTCAACCCTAAGGGTACCTGCAGCATTGAAATATGTGTGTAGCTTGTACAATAACTATAAATAGCAGTACTTCTAAACAGTAGAATAATTATAGTTATTATATTATGATTTTCATAATAATCATAGTAATAATTATATGTATAATTATATATGTGTTTGGCCTAATATTTCTATAATAATTATTCATTTATTATTAGCATCTTTGATTGTTGTCATAATCTCTATTTTATTGACTTTTATTCATCATCTTTAATTGGTTTAATTGTACTTTATTAACTCATACAGCTTGATAAGGTACAAAAATGGACCATGAAGGTACAGAAATGTCTTTCAGAAAGGAACCCCCCCCCCCCCCCCCCAGCAGCAAGCTTTGGACCCTTTTAAAGGAGTGATGACACAGCAGTAAAAACTACTTTATGTAGTTGTCATTACTGCGCATGTAAATACTCCAAAGAAAAAAAGCATTTTTTACAGTGGGGTTTTGAAACACCAGAACTCCCTTCCTTAGTGAAAGAGTTGGGTGCAGTAATGATATGCAGTTTTACCCGGAGACCAAGTTGACTTAATTCTAATTGGCTACAAATTTATTTAGAGAAAGTAGGTCAAGCTGCGGTCGGACTTTGCTAAAGGCTAACTGCTAGCATCATGTGCATTTCAGACAGTGTGAGCTACGTTCATCAGACAAGACTGCATTTAGAAAATAAATAAACTTACAGGTAATGACAAGATTGTGGTCATTACCCTAAGTGTTGCTGCACAAGTTTGCTTTTAGATCCATTTGTTTGACAAAGGGGTGGTGGTATATATATATATTTTTTTTACTTTAGTAACGCCTTCAGCGTCTGAACAGCTGTTTACTTCTATGAAACAACAAATACAACACTGAGAAAAGAGTTTTGGAGGCAAAATAATTATTTACCAGCTAAATAAGCCACAACAAGTTTGTTTCACAACATTACATTTGGCAGGCTCAGTTTGTGCCTTGACACGTTTTAAAATTAGAGGTGCAATAGAGACTAAAATGTCCGTACAAAGTAAGTCAAACATCAACAAATATTCATTCACACCGTGTCCCTCAGAGTCTACGAGATACTGTGGGGATATGTCATTAAAGACAGATGAAAACTGCAGAGGAGTTTTTTATTCAAAAACACAATGACGGTCGACAGGAACACAGTCCGTGGCCAGGGGTTCGGGAAAAGAAGCAGACAGCACAACAGGCAAATGGTCTGAGATGGGCAACTGGCAGATATCGGTATTCTGTATCCCAAAAGACAATACTAGATGCAAGGTGTGGCCTTTATCATGAGTCGGTCCAGACACCCATTGTGTGAAATTAAAAGAATCAACAAGATCTAGGAGTTCTCTGGCTGGAGGTTTGGCTTCACAACACACATGTATCTTTAGATCACCAGCAACCAAAACACGATCATGCCTAAGACTGATGCCAGACAGGAACTCTGCAGAAAATCCTTATTAAATTAGGTGGACGATAGACCACCTCACAAAGAAAGGACACCAGAGCTTTTACTTCAAAAACCTGTTCTGTTAATGAGCAATGGAGAACAGAGACAACGGTCAGACAAGGAGAGGGGTACGAATGAGAGGAGGAAGAGGAGGAGGAGGAGGAGGACAACAAGGAGAAGCAAGAGAAAGGAGAATCTGAAACTCCAATGAGATTCATGCTACTGTATTGGACCATGTGCTCAACCATGGGTTGACCATGAGGGAGGCTGTCCAGACCAAACCTCAGCCGCTTCACAGAGTCCACCATCATCATGACGATCAGGAAAAAAAAAAAAATATATATATTAGGATTCAAACAAAAAAAAAAAAAAAAAAAAAAAAAAAAAAAAAAAAACAAATAAGGAGGTTAAGAACAGGTACCAAATCAGTTCTCCACTGCATTCAATAGACTACAGCACTAAACCGTGTTTTGGGATGCATTTGCAGGTCGCAGTCACATTGTTTTGGGTCCCTTTATTCTTTGTCTCCTACATTTTGTTACAGTATTACATAATTTTTTTAATTTAATCTTTATTTTACCAGGAAAAGTCCCGTTGAGATTAAAAACCTCTTTTTGCGGCCAAGAGGCAGCAATTATAAGTAACAAAACATTACACAAGATATACAATAAATAAACAGTTACAAACTAAGGAGGCAGTTTCAAGTGCTCCTATTGGAGCTGAAAGCTGAAAAACATTCCAAGAAATAAGTTCAGATAATTATTATTTATTATTTCAAAACATTTTAGGAAAGAAACATGATTTCAAGAAAGCAAATATTTCCATGAATTACTGTGAAAATAAAATATCATTTTTGTTCCCCAGATACTGTAATTTCATGAAGAAATCAAAGAAAAATCCAAGAAATTTAAAAAAGGCATTTAAAAATAAAAACTTTTGTCTGAAAATTTGTTTGATGTTTTATATTTGTCAATGAGAGAAGTGGGCGTTGTCATTGATTCAGTGTGTTCCATTTCCATAACTGTGTTTTCCGTTTTTCATGTCAGGGTTCTGTACATGCTTGGTAGTGTTCGGCCAATGGCAGTTGTGTTTATTCAATGAATGGTATGTGTGTGTCATGTGAGAAATATGGCTGTTTACACAATGAAAACATGTTCCATTTTGTGAACATGTTAAGAGATTTGATGGCAGAGTTGTTTTGCAAAGGGATGCCAGGATTTAGCAGTTTGTGTGTGAAGTTTTGACAAATGTGTTTTAGCAATTAAAAAAAACCTGTAATCCACCAGGATGGCGTGTTATACTGTTAGGTGAGTGACTGTAATAGTTTTTGTATGAGTTTGTGTGTGTGTGTGTGTGTTCCAGATACCAGTGAGGAGGGGTTGCAGTGTAACTGTGCAAACAACAAAAATATCGTAAACATGATACAGGGCATGTGTGTGTGTGTGTGTGTGAACCCGATGCACTGTATACGTGCAGTTTCAGAGCCATGCTGCCACATGAGGCTTATACTTCTAACAGCAATCTGTGGAGAGCTAATTCAATCTGATGAGTGTTCTGACTGTTTTATACGAAGCTTGATCAAACACTTGTGGATTTCACAGTGAAAGACTCTCAACCTTTTTCTGTGGTATCAGGTTTCCAAGCAGTAGTGGTCAGACTAGATCCTGCATGCATTCTCGCCTCTAGACAGGCTGTTGGAGCCATGGTGGGGAAGTGGAGGAAAAGGAGAAAGGCCAAGTCAGCGTCATTGAACACTGACAGTGTCTGCCCCTTGGCAGATATGGACTTCAAAAAACATGGATGTATAATCTTGCTGTCACATGACATCATATCAATGACAGTAAACTCTCCACCACCCTTTTGGGGGTTCGCCCTTTCCCACAGTGACACACAGAAGAAAATATTGCTGGAATTATTGGAAGCTAATGAAGGAACGGGCAATAAAGGGTGACATGTAGCACCACATATGATTGCTGCTGCAAGTTAGGCTTGCTGTCTGCCGTGCATGTCCTGAATCTCATGAGGTGCTTTCAGGATGTAGGAACCTTTAGGAATTCCTATAACCTTTTCGGGGACCAGGCCGTTTTTTGCACATTCGGACACATAGGAACTAGGGACTAGGGTTGTCACAATACAAAAATTTTTAAACTCGTTATCGATATCCCAAAAAATGTTTGATACTTGATACCATTTTCGATACTACAGTGGATAAAAAAAAGACAAATACTTAAAAGCATAACAAATATTTGTATGAACTCGAAAATCTCAACTTATGCTGCTAATACATGCAAAAATATACCCAAATATAATGCAATTGGACAATATTTTAAGGTTGTCTGAGGTATTTTTTTTTTAAATGTAAAACACCCAAAAAATCTAAAAGTGACAATAGAAAAAATACAAACAACAGCTTTCTGAGGTTATGCAAAAAAAGAAACTTCCGTCTTAAAAGTACTGGTGAAATGAAGGAGTTCTGCTGCAGATATTGTTATATAGAGACCCACTCCTGCTGCCTCCTTCACCTGCATTATACAGCGATCATACACAGACGGCGAGAAATGTGAATATCATCCGAAGAAATTAGAGTGACACATAAATGTTACCAGTGAGTTAATACACGTATTCGTAGAAATAAGGTCCAGGTTGGGAAATGCGGACTAGCAGGGGCGCTAACCGTCACTAATCATGCGTTCTTACGTTACATAGTAAACGGGTGCTTTAACTAACTAACCTGTCAGAATTTATCATGAAGGCCAGGATGTCGGTCTATAGGATGTTTCGCCAGGTTTGCTGTGCTGCTGGACTTCGTTTCGACCGCTTTGATGCACTGTTTGCACACGGGCCTGTCTACGTCTTTTGGTTTTCCTTCTTCATCTGCTGCATGCAAAATACACTGCCCGGCCAAAAAAAAAGTCGCCAACAAAAAAAAGGTCAAACATTTAACATTTGGTCGGAGCCTTTAGCTTTGATCGCGGCAGCATTCGCTGTGTTTCCAGAAGCTTCTGCAATGTCACCAGATTTATTTGCATCCTGTTGCATCAATTTTTCACCAAGATCTTGATGATGATTGTAGAGTCTGACCACAGCACATCCCAAAGATTCTCAATGGGGTTCAGGTCTGGACTCTGTGGGGGCCAATCCATGTGTGAAAATGATGTCTGATGATCCCTGAACCATCTTTCACAATCTGAGCCCGATAAATTCTGGCATTGTCTTCTTGGAATATGTCTGTGCCATCAGGAAAGAAACATCCATTGATGGAAGAACCTGCTCATTCAGTATATTCAGGTATCAGCTGACCTCATTATCTGAGCTCATACTGTTGCTGAACCTGGACCTGAGCAACTGCAGCAACCCCAGATCATCACACTGCCCCCACAGGCTCATACAGTAGCACTAGGCATGATGCTGCATCACTTCATCTGCCTTTCCGGCCACATTTCTTCCTGGAAGACGATGGTCCACTATCCTTCCAGTTTTTCAGAATGCGTTGGACTGTTCTGAACCCAGTTTTAGTAGTTTCTGCATCTCCTTAGATGTTTTCACCTCTTGATGCCAATGATCTGACCCTTCTCAGACAGACTAACATCTTTTCCAAGACCACGGATGTGTCTTTCCACATGGTTGTTTAGGAAATGAGAAGCAAGTCATTGCACCAGTTGGGGTTAAATAACTTGTTGCAGCTGAAAGATAATCGCCCATCATGTAATTATCCAATAGGAGGCTCCTACCTATTTGCTTACTTAAATCCAGGTGGCGACTTTTTTTTTTGGCCAGGCAGTGTACTTTCAAACAAGGCTTGCGGTATTTTTCATGGGAATACCGCGAATGTAGCTTCATGTGCTTCACTGACACATGGCTTCATTCACTCATTCCGGACCATAGCGTAGCTGTACCCGGCTTCAGCACTGTTAGGGCTGACAGAGACGCAGCAAGCAGTGGGAAGAGGAGAGGTGGAGGGATTGCACTGTATGTAAACGAAAAATGGTGTAATCCTGGACATGTCTGTGTCATTTCTGTGTCCTGAACATCGAACTGCTTGCTGTGGGGATGCATCCGTACTATCTTCCTCGGGAATTCATGTCAGTCATCGTCATCACGGTATACCTTCCGCTGTCAGCTGCCTCAGAAGCTGCATGTGACGTCATCAGCTCCAGTGTCGCTAAGGTTCAACCTCAACATCCCAACGCTTTTACAGTTATTACTGTGGACCTAAACCATATAACTTTGGACAAACTCCTTCCCACATTCCATCAATATGTGGATGTTCCCACCCATGGAAATAAAGCTCTGGATTTACTGTATGCAAATGCCACAGATGCATATACTGCCACAGCTATCCCTCCCCTTGGCAGATCAGACCACAGCCTCATTTTGCTGACCCCCAAGTATGTCCTACTTGATCAGCGACAGCCTGTGCTCGGGAGGACAATGAGGAGGTGGACTGAGGATGCTGCTGAAGCACTGCAGGACTGCTTTGAGTCAACGAACTGGGATGCCTTCTGTCAGCCACATGGGGATGATATCAACAAGATGACAGTATCACTGACTACATCAGACTCTGTGAAGAAACCACCATTCCCACCCGGACTGTGCGCTGTTTCCCCAATAATAAACTTTTGATCACCAGCGAGCTGAAGATAATTCTCAACAAGAAGAAGAGAGTGTTCAAGTCAGGAGACCAGGAGGAGAAAAGGAGGGTGCAGCAGGAACTTAAAACGACACTGAGAAGGAGTAAGGACAACTACCGGAGGAAGCTGGAGGCCAAACTCCAACAAAACAATGCAAGGGATGTTTGGACGTGGATGAAGAAGGTCACTGGTTGTAAGAAAACAGGCAGTCAGCTATCAGGCTGCAAGGAGAAGGCTGACGGGCTGAAAGACTTTTTCAACAGGTTTAGCTCTCAGCTGCCTGGTTCCTCCCATTCACAACCTTCCCCCTGTGCACCTCAACTGTTTACACATCCCCTCCCCCCTCACTCCCCTGTTGTGTGCTCCCCTGCTCAACATCTCTGCTCCTCCTTGGATGACTCCCATACCCTCCCCTGCATGGTGGTGACAACAGACCAGCTTAGGAGACAGTTGGAGAGACGACACCTGAGGAAGGCTGCAGGCCCTGATGGAATCTGCTCCAGGATCCTGAAGACCTGTGCCACCCAGCTGTCTCCTAACGGCATTTATTCAACCTGAGCCTTAGTCAGGAAAGAATCCCAGTTCTCTGGAAAACGTCTTGTGTGGTTCCCGTCCCAAAGAAGTCTACATCATCGGACCTCAATGACTACCGACCAGTGGCTCTCACGTCACATGTGATGAAGGTGCTGGAGAGACTGGTCTTGGCCAGCCTGAGGCCACAGGTGGAGGAACTGATGGACCCCCTACAGTTTTCCTACCAGCCCCATTTGAGTGTTGACGATGCAGTCATCTACCTGCTGCAGAGAGCTCATTTGCATCTGGATGGTGGTGGCAGCACTGCGAGAATCACTTTCTTTGATTTCTCTAGTGCCTTCAACACCATCCAGCCATTGCTGCTGGGTGAGAAGCTGCGGGGGATGGGAGCTAATGACTCCATGGTCTCCTGGATTACTGTCTACCTGACAGACAGGTGACAGTTTGTCCATCTGGGCAGTGTCCTGTGATGCGGTGGTCAGTGATTTGGGGGCTCCTGAGGAGACTGTGCTGTCTCCTTTCCTTTCCACCTTGTACACCACTGATTTTCTGTACAACAGTGAGTCCTGCCACCTTCAGAAATTCTCTGATGACTCGGCTGTTGTTGGATATATAAGGGCGCATTCACAAAGCTTTTTTGATTCAAATCAGAGTCCGTTTGCTCGGAAAGTCCGCTTCATTAGGGGAGTTGTGAATGCGCAAACGGACTCTGATCCGGAACAAACAACCGGACTCGGTCCGCCTGCAAATGCAGGTCTCAGTCCGATTTAAGTGAACCAAAGACAGGAAGTGGACTACAAATTGCATTGGCATTGTGGGTCAAACGTTGGACAATGTGGGTAAACACTACAACAACAAACACGTGTGGGACTGCAGTACTGATAAAGATGGCCCATGGTCAGACGTGGAGTTACGAGGAAGTAAAAGCTTTAATGGATATTTGATCTGATGAAAGCATGTCCAGCTCCTCGTACAAAAATAATGTTGCTTCGTGGAGGAAACAGAAGTTGTGAGAACCTTCTTGTACGTGCGTCTTGTCCTCACCTACAGTGAATCCGAGAGCAGCGCCACCTGAGATTCTCATTCTTGGCCCGTTTGGCTCGTTTGGCAACAGTGCAACATGAATGCAATCTCGGTCCGGAAGACCACGCCTGTCCCCAACCGAACCAAGTTCCCAAATGGACCGAGACTCACGGACTATGCTTTCTGAATGTGCCCTGTTTTCCAGTCATGGAAAACACATGGAAAATAAGAAAAAACGCTAAATTTACTGGAAAAACTTCATCTCTGCTTCATCACCGCTTTGCCACTTTGTCTCTGCTTCATTACTGCTTTACTAATTCGTCTCTGCTTCATCACCACTTTACAGGTTCGTCTCTGCTTCTCCACCACTTTGCCACTTCGTCTCTGCTTTGTCATAGCTTTCCAACTTCGTCTCTGCTTCATTACTGCTTTGCCACTTTGTCTCTGCTACGTCACCGCTTTGCCGCTTCATTTCTGCTTCTTATCAGCTTTGTCGCTGCCTAGTCTCAGCTTAGTCGCCGCTTAGTCACCACTTTGCCGCCTCTTCTAGATTTCGTCTCAGCTCTGTCGCCACTTCGTCTCGGTTTCTTTGCTGCTTCATTGCCGCTGCTACTCTGCTTCTTTTCGGCTTCATCGCCACTTTGCCGCTTTGTCTCAGCTTCATCTCATCTTTGTTGCCACTTGGTCTCGGCTTTGTTGCCACAGCTTCGTTTCCACTTCTACTCTGCTTCTTTTCGGCTTCGTCACTACTTTGCTGCTTCGTCACCGCTTACTAACTGATTTGCCGCTTTGTCTCTGCTTCTACTCTGTTGCATTGCTGCTTTGTCTCTTCTCCTTCGCCACAGCTTTGTCTCGACCTTTCGCTGCTTCGTCGACACTGCGTCTCCACTTTTCGCCGCTTTTACTGTGTTGTATCGCCGCTTTGTCTCTGCTGCTACTCTGCTTCGTCACCACTTCGTCGCCGTTTCATCTCTGCTTCATCTCCGCTTTTTGCGGCTTTGTCACTGCTTCGTCTCCACATTGTACTGTGATTGTTTGGTATTACCTCCTTAGAGCAGATGCTAGCAAGCAGCCCATCAAGAAAAGCGTCCAGTGTTTCACTTCACTACAAATATAAAAGCTTCTGAATGTGGCAGGATGAGATTGTGTGTACGTATGTATGTTTATAGCCAATCAGTGGTCAGCAGTAATCAGCAGCGACTTATATAAGACAGGTAAGATTTTGCTAGAACTGTGTCTCCTGACGTCAAGCAACTGACCTGACTTGTTGATCACGTGACTTCCAGCAGTCACAGAAGGTATGTGCCTTGCGTCTCTCTGTTCAGTATTGGGCCAGAGGCTTTGTGCTTGTAGTTGGTCTTTCATGTAGATCTTTGGTTGCGATCACCAGCCTAGACCACACCCTGGAATCAACATGGTATGTACGCTGGATCCACCCGGCTTCATGTTGAATAATGGTAGCCATTAACCAACTCCATTTGTAGGGCACTAGCTTGGCTGTGCTAGTGCTGTCAATGAGAACGCTCCTCCTGATAAACCTTTTTGCAGTGATCGGTAAGCGCTGTTATTCTTTTAAAGCATATTCTCATCTAGTTTGGAAGCTCATATATTTGTCTGACAGAGCGTATCGAAGCAGTGAAGACGAGCAGCTGCATCTGGGTACTGCGGTCCACATCACTGGCAGTGCTGCAGCAGTCTTCTGCTCTGAGGGCACCAAACACAGGAGTACTGCTGCTTTGCTTACCCTTTATTCATGTCAAGTCTCAGTTCACCAGTTCCTGAGTGAACTGCACCTTGTCCCTCTTTCATTGATTGTTTCTTCACGGCATTATTCTGTTCATCCGCTGTATGTCTGGGCGTCAGTTATGCCCTGGTGAGATGCCTCACTACAGTAGTGCCGTGTGAACTAACCATATGTTCTGTTACCTGTCAGACCAGGTAGCTTGACGGTTGGGCAGCTTTTGTTATTGTTGTGCATTTTTTTTATTCATGATCATTTTTATATTGTTTTAATTCTGTTTCTCTTTTAACTAGATTGCTGCCAGCTTGATCCAGGGGAGATGGTGCCTTCCAGGGTTGGGATCCCTCTTTTGGTTTAGTGTGAATCCTCTTCTGCATGCTTGTTGTGTCCTCACGTGTGCTGTCGTGTGTGCGTAGGTGTGGATGTTTGCACGTGTGCCAGAGGTGACTTCATGGGATCCCTCCACCTGTGTCTAGCCCACCAGAACCCGGTAAGCTCCAGCAGCCTCTATTTTAAATTGTTGGGTTTAATTGTCTTTTTTAAATAAACCTTTGTATTGCGGAAACCTCGTCTCAAGTCTCATCAGTACATACGAACCAGATGCGTTCTGAGTAAGGTTAATCTCTGGGTGAAAGTCCCAGAGTGGCGTTGTCGGAGTTTCATAAATAAAAGCCAAGTTAGCCTTCTTACGTGCCCTTGCCACATGAACACAATACCATGGTAATCTCCACTTCACAAGTGGAAAGGATCATCTTTCCCATCCCACATGAAGGCAGTACTAACATGTGTCCATCACCTCCTACTACATAGTACACACTACTGTACAGGAATAGCCGGTGCCGTAACATATCAATCATCTGGGGGGGCCAATCCATTTGCAAACCATTTGCAGCGAGGTCCAGATATCTGCAGTCAAGCTGGCTGCTTCATCTCTGCCCGTGTGGGTCTGTAATTTCATTTTCCTCTTTTCAGACTGGTGGTGATTTCAGATTGAGCTTCTTCTGAGTTAATCTCAAGGCTGCTGATGTTGCAGACATCTGCTGAGCTGTCATCATTATATAGCAGCTGTGGGTGTATCTAGAGAAAACAGCAATAGCCTCAATCCAGACGAAATACTGTATGTCTTTTGTGTTTGCATTCATAAGATTGGCGGAACTGTCTTTTTTAAGTTTATTGACACAGTTTTACCCCTAATCCGTTTAAGGTGATAAGCCATGTTTGCTGTCGTGTGGATTGACAGAAGCTGCCAACACACCTTGTATTTCACTTTTTTGGAGTCATCGTTTACCTTTTCAAAATGTTCCCACACTTTTGACATTGTTTTGCTGACATTATGAGCAAATATGAGTAGGGCTGCCATGTTCAGTCGATTAATCGGCTAATCATCAATTATCACAATAGAGATTTTGTTTATGGGTGCCCACAGGGTGGACAGAGAAAATAGCAGGTGCCCAAGGGTTATTAACCCCTTTACGCCGAGTGTTGCATTTTTGCATCAAACCGTTTTTACTACAGTAACAAGTCAGATAGCTTATGTATTCCACATTTAACGGTTGGGGCATATTCATTACGTTCCTAGAAACCTTTTGCAAGCTCATTTTTTCCAGTCAGATCCATTATAGTGGGCACACTATCCGGTTAAATGTAGCGGGTACTTCTCGTTTTAAAATGCGTGAAATAAGCTAGCAAAGTTGAAGCAACATTCACATATAAGGTGAGCTTTGCTAAAATAAAAATATTTATAAGCTTATTGGGTCCTCATAAAGCTAATATATGGATGTAAGCTCCTTGTGACAAATATTTCTCAAGCAATTTGAACATTTCAGTTTGTAGCAAATTAGTGACACTCGTCCACACAGCTACATCCGGTTCCGTGTAAACAATGCTGTATTTAGAAGGCTTTCAGTACACGTGTGAATTTTTCTCAGGAAACACCACTCTAGTTCTTTTTTGGTCATTTTTAGAATATCCTGCTGAAGAAAAAAATGCAATTTCTGCTCTTTATTCATACAGACCAAAATAAACACACCTGTATTTAATGGTAACTGAACTTAGGAGTTCTACCAGGTGACGATGATGACAGCTGTTTCCATGACAACAGCAAAGAATATGTAGCTTACCTAAATCAGGTGATGAAAGCAGTAATTCTGCCTTCATGAATGTTTATTTCATGTTCTAAGAGGAAAATTTTAAGCTGCTTTATATCTGTTTGCAATAGTTCACTATGAATGAAATGAAAAAAAATACATAATTTATCCCAGAAGGGAAATTCGACAATGTAAAAAGCTCTCTTTTTTTTTTTTTTTTTTTTAACAATATAACATTGATAATAATTATAAGTCAGCCGGTCAGTCTGTCTTGGTCTTCAGGGTGATGCTGCTGGCAGGAATGAATTCCTGTATCTCTCCGTCCTACAGTGAACCTGACGCAGCCTCCCACTGAACACACTCTGTTGATTCTTCACCGTGTTGTGGAGAGGATGGGAAGTGTCCTCCATCATCTTCATCAGTTTGTGCAGCATTCTTTTTTGAACGATCAGCTCCAGCGGCTCCAGAGTTATCCCCAGCACAGAACCAGCTTTCTTGATCAGCTTGTTTAGTTTCTTCAAGTCTCTGATTCTGATGCTGCTTCCCCAGCAGATGCTGCAAAGCTAATTGCACTTTCCACAACAGACTTGTAGAAGATCTGCAACATCTTGGTGCAGACGTTGAATGATCTCAGCTTCCTTAAGAAGTAGAGTCTGCTCTGACCTTTCTTGTAGATGTAGTCACTGTTGCATTTCCAGTCTAGTCTGTTGTCCAGCTGAACTCCAGGTATTTGTAGTTCTCCACCACCTCCACCTCCTCTTCCAGGATGTAGACAGGACTATGCTGCTTATTCTTGCTCCTCCTGAAGTCAACAATCATCTCTTTAGTCTTGCTGGTATCTAAGATGAGCTGATTGTTACCATTTCACAAACTGACTGACCAGTTCCCTGTACTCGGCTTCTTGTCCATCACTGATACACCCCACAACTGCAGAGTCATCAGAGTATTCCTGCAGATGACAGGATCAGAGTTGTACTGGAAGTCTGAGGTGTACAGTGTAAAGAGGAATGGTGAGAGTACAGTTCCTTGTGGTGCTCCAGTGCTGCTGACCACCATCTCAGACACACAACCTTTCAGTCTCACAAACTGTGGTCTGTTTGTTAGGTAGTCGTAAATCCAGGTGGTTGTGGAGGATCCACCTGGAAGTTATGGAGCTTCTGACATAGCAAAGCAGCTGAATAGTATTAAAGGCACTTGAAAAATCAAAGAACATGAACCTCAAAGTGCTGCCTGACTGGTCCAGATGAGAGTGGGCTCTCTGAAGCAGGAAGATCATACTCTTCCTGGAAGTTTGCGCAGGTGAATTTGGCCCCTACACGCCCACATTCTTCTATAAATGGTCAATGCAAAGTACCTCATGGATGTTTCTGTATATAAATGAGCCAGCTGATCTGAGACATTTAAAACTGAATCATGCAACCGAAAAGACAATAAAACATAATTTCGTGGAGACTGAAGTGGAGGTGCTTGTTGGTGAAGTGGAGCCTCACAGAAACAGTTTATTTGGGCGTCACAGGAATCACTGGGCACGTTTACATGGAGACTTTTTTTCCCTTTCGGCACGAAATCATTCTGATTGAGGATTTCAGGGCAGCTGTTTACATGGGAACTAATTCATTCCGATCTGGTGTGTATATACGCCAATATTTATTCAGAATAATCCTGTCTGACATGCGCAGAATGTTGTTACATTACGTTATTTAATAAAGACGGAGGTATAAAAACTGATCGTTACAGTTGTGGTTTCTGCAGGACTTTAATCCAGCAACTGATCCTCATGCGCTGCAGACAACCAGGAGAAAAAGGCGTAGAGACAGAGTTTGAGTAAAAAACAAACTTTCTTTTGCTGTCCAGGGAATTACGTTGTTCACAGCCATCTGTCAAAGTGAGGAAACGTCACTCGTTGCACGTTGACGTCTTGTCGAAGCATGCGCTGTAAGAGCGCAACCTCACAACTTTCCGATTCAGCATTTACATGACACCCCGTTCGGTTTGGGGAAAGGAATATTCTACCCCTGTGAAACCGAATGAAAATTCATTCGGTTCAGCACTTTTCATTCGGAAAGAGGTGTTTACATGGATCATTTTCATTCCGAAAGAGCTTTTAAACCGAAAGCAATCGGTCTATTTGGGTCCATGTAAACCCAGCTACAGATAAACGTAAGTCTGCTGATGGCAGCAGGTTGTTGTGGTGGTGATGATGATGCAACAGAGGTCTGTTCCAGATGTTGCGCTGTGGAACTGTTGAGGAAACGCCGTGTCAGTGCGACTGTGTGCAGAACACCTGTTTGGTGGGGTGCAGCAATCCCCCCCCTCCAACCCCTGTGCCCTCCCCTCGCCTGCAAACACCTTTGGTCAGGCCGATTGCTCCGCGACGGAATGCAGTGTGGTCAGCAGCTACTGCTGCGTCAGGGTGGGCATGGTTTTGGTGGTCGGTCTCTCTGGGTCCAGTTCATAAGGCCCTTTCAGACTGTAGGAACCTTTAGTTCCTAGAACCTTTTTTGGGAACCAGGCCGTTTTTTTGCGCATTCGGACATATAGGAACTAGGGACCTCAGACCTCAGTTCTTATAACTTTTTTAGCTCCTACTCCAAGGCAGGGTCTTTTCAGGGTTCCATAGGAACTGAAATACGTAGGTGTTTGGTGATTGGTAGAACTGGCAAGCCCCGCCCCTTGCATGAGCTCCGCTTCTTCTAGCCCCGCCATATTTAAAATGTCTCACAGCAAAATATAAATAAATAAATTTTTAAAAAGTCTCACAGCTGCTTAACTGTTTACCGAGATTGTAAAAACAAGAACTATCACTAAAGGAGTGTACGAATTCATTATTAAATCCATCACAATGGTGCACGCCCAGAATCGATTACTACTTTGAAACATCCAAAAGCAATTATTTTCATATTACTTTAATGACCAAACAGCTGAAAGTACAGCAGTAGAATCTGCGGCTGCCGCCCGGACACTTTGGTGGATGGACCGTCCACTAAGGTTCCGGGCGTACTTCAGCAAAAGGTAAACAAGGGAAAGGAAGGGAAAGCTGGTAAGCTAGCTTTATAATAGCTTTGAATAAAAGAGATGGAAAACCCAAATACAGTTGCAAATTGTGTCAGTACAATCTGCACCACTTTAGTGAACGAACCCCGGTCCGTCCACTCAAGTGTCCGGGTGTACTTCAACGAAACGTAAACAAGATGTTTGGGCAGCTTTCCAACGGGGGGCTGTTCCGTTACATGATACAAAAGACCGTGATGATGGAAAGCTGTTAAGTCAGCTTTTATAGTAGCTTTGAATAAAAGAGGTGAGAAACCTCAGTTTAGTATCAGATCTGCTGGGGCATAAATTTGTCTCTGTCGCAACGATTGCGTCACTCATGGTCCCTAATAACGTCCTGCGTTCTTCGAGCCTCTCTGTCCGAATGCGCCTATAGACAACAGCACTGCAAAAGTAAATCTGTTTATTAGCCAGTCATCATCATCATCATTATCATCATCATTGGGCCAGAAAATCCTGGTGAATCCCTGAAAACGCATTCCCTTCTAATTTTCCCATCTGTAGGTCGTCCAGCAGCACCGATGCATCCATGCGCAGCAGCACGAGTGTCTCCAGTATTGATGTGTTTACATCAATCAGTCTTACTGCGGCACCTTGTCACAATCTATGTATTAATGTGGTAAATATATCACCATGATGATCATTGGTAGATGAAGATGATAGTGGGAAAACTTTGATGAAAAGTTGATTTAACATACAAGTTTGCTTACGGACCTTTCTGAAAGGTTCTTTTAGTTTTAGCTCACCTGCAGCAGAAATAACGCTGCTGGTTTGGATCCCATAAAGTCATCCATGATAATAATTTGATATGAAGGGGGAATTAAATGTTTGAGTTTGACAGGACATACAGAGAGCCCCATCAGGGATCGATCTCCAGTCTCCTGTGTAAAAGTTATGTGTGCCAACCACTCTGCCAGAGGAGAAGTTTTCAGGCAAGCAGCCAGGACATAATATCATTTACTGTAGATGGAAGTGCCAGGACCCCCCACTGCCAGCAGGGAATCACGAAGCAGTGTGGTTTCAGTTCCCCACCTCACCATCTGTGTCGCCAGTTTCCCCAGTCTCCAAAACTAGCCTAGCATGGGTCAGAGTTAACGTGAGGGACCGCACATTTCTCCGTCAAGTTTGCTTTTATCAAATCACAACTTTTGCGTGGAAACTTTCAGGCCCTGTTTTGTGTTACGCAGCGTTTATAAATGAGACCCCAGATGTCTCAGCAGGACCTGGAAAAACCATTCCATCATTCATCTTTAGTCGGTTTACTGAATCCCGGACAGGCCCAAACTGACGGACGGGCCGGCCCTCCTTCATCCTGCCACAATCTGGCGCTTGCAAGTAGGATCCGTGCAGTCCATGGGTCCATGGATCCCTGATGGATGGCAGCCATCACTGTGCCGCTGATTGATCATGTGACCTGGCTACGTGGCCACAGGGATGTCCCTTTGGCTGACTAATTAGCGCGCATGACTCTCACCCGGGAGTCTGGGGATGGACTCCCCCCCAGGCCCTCTGTCGCCCTGCCACATAGTCGACATCTCCAATTCCATTTATGGGTCATTGGTTAGAACTTGACAACGAGCTGGTGGGTCTGTTTGGTTTTAATCTGGTGTTGGAGTAGTAAACATCTAACATCTGTTAACGGTGGTAAACGTCTTCCTGAACTCACAATCATGAGGTGGTCGGACAGCAAGCCAGTGGTCACTCCATCCTCCGCCTCTGGCACTGAGCTGCAGGACACCTGCAGAAGACTGTCTATGAAAGGCAAAAGCTTTGTCCAGGTGTCGAAGCAGACCACCAACATGGGTCACATGAACTTGACTGACCTGAAGCTTCAGTGAAAATGCTGCTTGCACTTGTATAAGATGTGCAGTTTAACCTTTGTTTGATCTGGCAGTCACCAACGTATGACGTCAGTGTAAACTATGCTCAGCCCCGAAGGAAAAAAATCATCTGTCAGTGAACTAAGATCAAATTGACAAAAGTAGTAATAAATAAAGATTCATGACATTGAATTTGAATTGTGGTTCAAAAGAAATATTAAAAACAAACACAACAATCAAAACAAGTAAACAAGCATGATGGGGCTCCGAAGCTAAAATGTTGTTGAGCAACACTTTGAGTCAATCACTGCAGTCAGGTGTTTCTGTAACGTCCAATCAGATGTCTGCACCTGTTGACAGGTATGTTGGTCCATGTTCATGGGAAAGATGCTCTGATGTGTCTGAGACAGCTTTGTTTGTTTATTCTTTTTTTTTCAACCACAATTCAAAAGCAATATTTTATTTCACTAAATTATAATTTTGTGAATTTTTATTTATTATTAGTTTCTTTAGTTTTGTGTTATTTGAATTACTATCCTGAATTTATGCTTTTCTTTAACTGGAGGGTATGAATAATTTTGAGAACAACTGTAAGTCCCTTAAATTTAGGTTCCTCTTTGATACACAGTTGATGATTCGTCCTCTAGCAGAAATCATGATGATGGCGAAGATGAATTCATGATAGTGTTTCGCACACATGGGCCCTCATTAATCAAACGATCGTACGACGAAAATCTGTGCGTACGACAATTTCCACGCAAGACTCGGCATTTATCAATTTGAACGTGAGCATAGGATACTATCAAATCTCATGACAGCTCTGAGTTTGTGTATGCAAGTTTGAGTCAGTGAGGGTTTGCAGCAGCGCAGCAGAACATGAAAATATTTATGAACCAAACCGCAAACTGTCATTTAAACATAAGTATTCACATATCAGCACGAAGAATGAATCCATTTGCAAAGAAAAAGAAAAAGGGAATGTAGAAAGTATTCCCAAAATTACAAAAATAGCTGTGACTGAATTTAATTCCTCCATTTCTCTCAACAATTTATTAAAATCATGAACATATAGTTCTAGGAGACAAGTGCTTTGTACTCTTCGTGCATCTCCTCACCCCGCTGGTAAACCTGACACATAGGAGTGGAGAAAGGCATCAGTACGCACAGGTGCAGGTGGAGCCTTCCTTCCTTCGGCTGCAGGAAGGCAGGTGGGTGTCGGACGGTCCGACTCGGACCCAGTGGGATGAAACGCTGCTTTAGACTCTGAGAAAATCTACAACACTCCTGTCCTGTGCATCACTCGGACAGCTGGAGAGGATTGATGCGCAGTCAGAGAAAAAGATGCGGCGGGAGCCGCCCTGCAGCCCCCACTGGGCTATACAAGGAGACCGGAGCTGATCCATTTCTAATAAGTAATCTATATCTTAAAGTTGTATAAGTGCTCAGTCAGACCGTCCCTTAGCTTTGCTAATGCAAGTTATCTTTTTTCTGTCCCTGTCTGGGTCAGACTCTTTTTCTTGACCCATTGACTAAAGAATTGTGACGTTGCCATCGGATGTGGGCTATTATTAAATTTCATAACTAATAAAACGAATAAACCATATCAGCCAGGCCTTGATTGATACTTTTATTAATATCTCAGCTGGAGTCGTTCACACCTGTGAGGCTGACTGATCCTCTTCGGTGCAGCGTTTTTGTGCACGTCTCTGACTCCGGTTTTTAAGCTGCCAAACACCTTTTTAATCTTTCCCACCTCACAAACGAGGAATTCTGTCTTGATCCCCCCAAAATTTTCTTTTTTGGCAGAATCTCTCCTCTCCACGGTTCAACCTTGCTGGGGGAAGTGCATGTTTAAGGGCGTAACCGTGGGCGTGACATTTAAATGACGATGGATTTCAGCTGTGGAATTTATCAGGACTCTTTTGTTCGTACGATGAGATTGGACCGATACGAACGTTTTAATAAAACACACGTGGATCCAAACGTAGGATCATTTTTACAATGATAAATGAGGGCCATGGAGTTGTGATGTCCACTGTCGTCGGCACACCATATCTTTAAAATAAAACCCCTTTTTAAAAAATGTTCTAATATTCTCATTAACCTCCAAACAATTGGAAATTTAAAATGATTGTGATTGGGCAACATTTTCCCTGGTAGTCAGGAGACTCGTTTATTTCTCTCTTTTGTTTTAATTTCAAATTGTGCGTTTATTCTTTAATTTTTAATGCTTTCTTCTGCATTCTGCTGTAATGCTTCCAATGTTTTATGTAAAACAATGATTTGTCATGTACATGAACTGTGCCATACTTGCCTTGAAAGTGAATAAACTTCTGGCTATCTTGTCATATTTTTCTCAGAAAAATTCATGGGACAAAGATCCCTCTAACCATGTGTTCACACTGGATACGAATAAAATTATTCGCGCAAATGAATTGCATGTTAATTCAATACACAGATGCGAATATATACGCGTTTGATGCTAATTTGCGGCGCGGCAAGCCCCAAACGCGGGTTTAATCCGCGCGAATAGAGCATATTTCACCTGCTCGCTTGAGCTGAAAAAATTTAACTCGAACGTTTTATACATACAAACAATACGAGCCCCATCAGTGAAAATGGCTGAGCCGTGATGTGCTCTGCAGCTTGCTGCTCTCCTTTATAGTAAGAAGAGAAAAGCGCTTTTCACAGATAAAATCACAAAGTGCTGCACATAACAGCGGTGTGATGATACCATAAATATAGGTCTGAAAACCTGGTCAGACAAAACCTCATTAACCTGCTGCTGCAGATCTGTACAGCCGGTGTTTGACAGGATGAAACATCACATGCCGACACTATGCAGAGAACAGAGCAACAGAGAACCTGAAGTTCCCGGAGGAAGATGCAGCTCTGTCCTCACTACAGAAATAAACTGAGATTGTTGGTTATCAAACGTCAATATAATTCTCTGACTGGTGTAGTATTCAGTTTGGTCTCAGACCGGTGTAGTATTCAGTTTGGTCTCAGACTGGTGTAGTATTCAGTTTGGTCTCAGACTGGTGTAGTATTTAGTTTGGTCTCAGACCGATGTAGTATTCAGTTTGGTCTCAGACTGGTGTAGTATTCAGTTTGGTCTCAGACTGGTGTAGTATTCAGTTTGGTCTCAGACTGGTGTAGTATTCAGTTTGGTCTCAGACTGGTGTAGTATTCAGTTTGGTCTCAGACCGGTGTAGTATTCAGTTTGGTCTCAGACTGGTGTAGTATTCAGTTTGGTCTCAGACCGATGTAGTATTCAGTTTGGTCTCAGACTGGTGTAGTATTCAGTTTGGTCTCAGACTGGTGTAGTATTCAGTTTGGTCTCAGACTGGTGTAGTATTCAGTTTGGTCTCAGACCGATGTAGTATTCAGTTTGGTCTCAGACTGGTGTAGTATTCAGTTTGGTCTCAGACTGGTGTAGTATTTAGTTTGGTCTCAGACCGATGTAGTATTCAGTTTGGACTCAGACTAGCGTAGCATTCAGTTTGGTCTCAGACTGGTGTAGTATTCAGTTTGGTCTCAGACTGGTGTAGTATTTAGTTTGGTCTCAGACCGATGTAGTATTCAGTTTGGTCTCAGACTGGTGTAGTATTCAGTTTGGTCTCAGACTGGTGTAGTATTCAGTTTGGTCTCAGACTGGTGTAGTATTCAGTTTGGTCTCAGACCGGTGTAGTATTCAGTTTGGTCTCAGACTGGTGTAGTATTCAGTTTGGTCTCAGACCGATGTAGTATTCAGTTTGGTCTCAGACTGGTGTAGTATTCAGTTTGGTCTCAGACTGGTGTAGTATTCAGTTTGGTCTCTGACTGGTGTAGTATTCAGTTTGGTCTCAGACCGATGTAGTATTCAGTTTGGTCTCAGACTGGTGTAGTATTCAGTTTGGTCTCAGACTGGTGTAGTATTCAGTTTGGTCTCAGACCGGTGTAGTATTCAGTTTGGTCTCAGACTGGTGTAGTATTCAGTTTGGTCTCAGACTGGTGTAGTATTCAGTTTGGTCTCAGACCGGTGTAGTATTCAGTTTGGTCTCAGACCGGTGTAGTATTCAGTTTGGTCTCAGACTGGTGTAGTATTCAGTTTGGTCTCAGACTGGTGTAGTATTCAGTTTAGTCTCAGACCGGTGTAGTATTCAGTTTGGTCTCAGACCAGTGTAGTATTCAGTTTGGTCTCAGACCGGTGTAGTATTCAGTTTGGTCTCAGACCGGTGTAGTATTCAGTTTGGTCTCAGACCGGTGTAGTACTCAGTTTGGTCACTAGATGACTCCAGTACCAGGGGCCTGGATGACGAAGCCAGATTTTCTCTTATGCAGGAAACTTCAGGGTTTTTCGTCTTATGACGCTGGCTCACTTCTGATCGGGTTCTATCTCCCCGGTAACTTATCCAGAACTTAACCTGGTCCGGACCAGGTTAAGTTCTGGATAAGAGATCACAGAGTATAAAAGCACCACCCCCTGACCAATTAGCGCTCTTGGAAAATGGCCTGCCCATTTTTACTTGTTGATGCTGGTGCGCAGATCATGAGAGGAACTCTAAGAAGAGAAAGAATATTCAGAGATGGTGCCCTTTTGATTTGTTAGATGACATTTTATATGAAAGATGGAGGTTTTCCTCTGCTGGAGTCCGTTACATCTGTCAGCTGATGGAGCCGTACATCACAAATGTGCCGCATTTCAGCCGCACCGACCACACCACAGATGCTCTGCATCACACTGAGGTTTTATTAATGTTAATAGACTCATTAAATTAATTTTAATACAAACCAACGCCTCACCTCGAGTGAAAACAAATATTAGTGCTGTACTGATGTAGCTGAATAGCTTAATTTTTGTAGCTGAATTATGCTCATGGTGTTCAAGTCCCACTCAGTAAAACATCATTCATTCATTCATTCATTCATTCATTCATTCATTCATTCATTCATTCATTCATTCATTCATTCTGCAGTGACAGCTTCATTGGATCCACCATTGGCGACGCTGATTATATTCTCGTATTTGTTCTCTATTGTTCTCATGATCATATTGCGCCACTTGGGTTACATCTGAAATAATATGTTAAAGAGGTCACACATGCAGAAAACATGCATTTATGGAGCGCACACCCACCCATGCCGTCACGGTAAAGAGTTACAACACGTGCACGGCATGAGCCTGAAATATCTACTGGAGCCTGTTTGGGCAGTATGGGAAGGAAATACGCAGAGGAAGCGCTGTAGTGTGATGAAGTAACACTAAATGATCAGAGTCTGATATTGTTCCATGATCGTACAACCACACAGACTTACGCATTAAGAGTCGCAATTATCTCCCAGCATTCCTTCCTGCTGTTGCTGCGGCGACTGTGTTGCTTCTGGTCTGGATGATGTTCCTGAATTCCTCATACTTCTGAAATATGATTGTCTGCTCCTCCATGATGAAATATGTCGCTCTCTGTTTCTCCATGTCTGCGATTGGTCAGACGCTTCAAGAACCGCCCCTTTTATGTGAGCACGCACTGATTAAGATCGAAAACCCTGGTTGAGTTACCGAGTTAATAACAAGCTTCGTAGTACCGTTTATCAAGATCGTGGATGTCTGGTTAAGTCAACCAGGTAACAGAGAGAAATCCCGGGTTTGTTAATCCAGCTTTGTCGTACAGGCCCCTGGAGTTCAACCTCAGCTGATGTAAACAAACACTCGCTCTGTGTTGTGATCACGATGAAAGCAGCAGGAAAGTGTCAGAAGTTACGTTTCATCAGCTGGTTAAATGTTGAGAGGTGGAGGCGAGGAGACGGCAGAGACTGGTTAAACTGAGCTACGATAGCTAGCTTACTTACAGCAGCCACTTTCCTTAGCTGGAAGTAGTTGGAAGTTTAGCTGGAAGCGCTAACTAGCTGCAGCTAGCTTACTCACCGAAGGCAGATGGGCAGACGCTCAGCAGCTGGAATACAGCGCCTGTAGTTTGTATCCTGGAGGGATATGCAGCACCGATCCTCCCCGACAGATCATCAAACTGGGAGGGGGGTCCTCCTGGAAGCCACCGTCATCCAGACGTAACTCCTGGATCAGGTGATGAAATTCACCGAGCTCCGAGACCTCTGGAGAATCTGGTGGATCCAAACACGGCGGCGTCTTCGGTTCTCGGACTTCCAAAGCAGGAACAACGCTGCAACTCTCTCAAAGTACTAAAATAACCGGGTTCTGCCATGTTCACCTGACTGAGGTGACTGACGGGAGACAAACCACCATCCCCCACTCCAGAAAGTTCAACCTTACGCATGAATGAAGCGTCTTATTCACGTGTTTCATACACTCCATTCATGCGAACAATCACCCAAATCAAGCGAGTACACATCCAGCATTGGCATGTTGAAATCTAGACGCGTATGTGAATGGATACACCTGGTGTGAACACAGGGTAAGTCCTTGTTGCACTGGACAGACGTGTCACTGTTTTCCTGCTGACACCTTAGTTTATAACATGCAGGGAAAGGTTTGACTTATTCATTAGGATTCCAATGGGAATCATTTTTTTAATCAAAATATCTGAGACATCCTTCAAAATGGAGTGCAACATATACAGTACAGTCATCCTCAACAATATTCATATCCTCCAATTCAAGAAGAGGCTAAAGTGACAGCAGTAATTCATATAACAAGAAACTAACAATAAATAAAAATTTAGAAAATTATAATTTAGTGAAATTAAAAATTTCCTTTTGAATTATGGTTGAAAAGAATAATGATAATAAAAAAACAAGTAAACAAAACTGTTCCAGACACCTTTCATATGAACATGGACCAACATACAGTACCTGTCAGCAGGTGCAGCTATCTGATTGGACGTTACAGAAACACCTGATTGCAGTGACTGTCTGAAAGTGATGCTCAACAACATTTTAGTTTCAGGGGTCTGTTGCACGAAGCAGGTTCAACAAAGTCTGAGTGTAACTCTGAACTCTGAGTTGATCTACTCGGAGATTCGAAACTCTGAGTTTTCAGTCCCAGAACAGCTGATTTGAGTTGGTTAGTTCAACCCGGGGTTGTAAACATGCTCTACCATGATAAAAAGCCAGCATCAATTGAGCGCCGATGCGAGGAGTCACCATGGCAACGTAGACGCAAAGGCGGGGCTGCTTACCATTTAATTGAACAAACTTCTAAAGCCTCATGGCGAGTTTGAACTGCTGCTGCTGCAATTTTAAAAAAAGAAAGAATGATGGCGTGGGAGAAGATTTAAGTTTAAATACTGTCCTTTACAATCACAACGATGTCATAGAGTAGAACTGTTTAATGGTAACGCGACAGTCTGACATGCTGTCAGTATGATTCCAGCTGGTTTGTGTAGTTAATTACTTGGTCGAATAGTTTGCGCATCTACATTTCACCTCGGAGGCTGGTGTTCAAATCCAGCATCGTACTTTTATCGCAGCAATTTTATTTAACTTGGGTGCGATCCCGCGGGGGAGAAGCGCTTCTGTCAGAAGCATTAAGATGAAATATATCCGTCACATTTCTCAAATGCCCTGCATCTCCAATTAAAGACAAAAATCTATTTGCGAAAAAACACAGGGCAATAAACAGTAACCTATCTGCTTTGAGGGGAAAGCGTATGGCAACATGAAAAAAGTCACATCTGGGATCGAACAACAACTTCCTGCGTGACAGACGTTATCCTTGCTCATTTACACAGAAATGGAGACATCGTGATGGTCAAATAATCAGCAAAAACCATCTCTCAGAAACAGAGAGACAGGACCTCCAACTGTCACATACGGATGGTGATATATAAATGTACGGACGGATCGGCCTGTATGTAGATGAATGACTGTGATGTGAAACTGGAACACCAGAAATGACAACTGGCGGCAAATGAAAGAACTTCTACCCGTGGTCTGATAACGATCTCTGAATGTTTAACTCTCTGCAGTCATGCTGCATCTTCATCCATGAAATCCTGATGGAAAGGACTCGTCTGTAACCTACCGACTGATTTATTTTATCGTGTTTTATTGGAGACGGCAGCAGATAAAACTCACTGCTGACTGAATGAAAGAATGAGGAAATGAAACGGAGAGTGTGGCTGAAAGTGGGCGGAGACAGCGAGAACCTCCACACTAACCTGCTCCAGACCAGGTTAGTTTCAGAGAGTCTGTTACCATGGTAACTGACCGAGGGTTTAAGTTCTTTGTGAAACAGGACAGAGTTACTCCTCTTTCCCTGGGTTGAGTTACCTACCTTTGTGTTACGGAAAACTCAGAGTTTCCTGAATTTCAGGGTTTCATTAAACCTGCTTCGTGCAACAGACCCCAGAGCTCCATCATGCTTGTTTACTTGTTTTAATTTTTGTGTGTTTACTTTGAACGTTTCTTGCAAACCACAATTCAAAATCAGTGTCATGATTTTCATAGAATCTTCATTTATTATTACTTTTGTCAATTTCAACTTATCTCAGTGACGGCTGATTTTTTTTCCTTCTTTCATTGGAGGGAATGAATAATTATGAGGACTGTAAATAGACACACGAACAGAAATGAGCAGCTGTCATGTTGTTAGTTACCCACATGATGGCGCTAAATACAAGTGTAAATGTTCATGATAGAGGAAGATTCATCTTGTTGTAACAGAATGCATGCATGTTTTAATAGAAGAACATATGAAGGACATATTTAAGTTATTTGTGATGTACTGCAACAGTCCAGGTTGTAAATAGACTTGCAGCTTCCTAAAAAGCCCAGTGCTGACTCTGGTTTCTGTAAAAGAAGGGGAAAAGTTTGGGGGGGGGGTTCTTATTCAAACTGGAGTAAAACAATCGCCACGTGTGCTTCCCACACACAGAAAACATTCAAATAACCCAACGTGATGACATGAAAATAAAGAAATGACTGGGAACAGAAGAGGGGCTCCCCAGCAGAGGCCTGCAACTATTAACAGAAGCAACCCACGGACACTTCCCCAGTTAATGTCAAGCTCACAGCTGCAAGTTCAACTAAAAATAAACCAAATACAGAGCGAAAGCAGAGATGGGACGTCTGACACGGAGACTCGGGAAGCTGCTTGGTTCTGCTAAAGCAGATCAGTTTGAC
This sequence comes from Atherinomorus stipes, assembly GCA_023101725.1. Classification (NCBI taxonomy): domain Eukaryota; kingdom Metazoa; phylum Chordata; class Actinopteri; order Atheriniformes; family Atherinidae; genus Atherinomorus; species Atherinomorus stipes. The sequence goes on from JALJCO010003247.1 coordinate 297,216, forward strand.
GGTGACGCAGCTCTCTGAGACGTTCGCGGCTTCATTCACGTCTCCGACACACCACAGGTGAAATCACTCCTCTGAAGCTTTGGTGCTACTTCATCCATGATGACAGACCTTCAGTAGAAAACTGGACTGATGGAGGGAAAATGGAAAAACTGTCCTGCATGGAACATTTTAACCTGTTAGTAGAGAACAGTGTTACTGTGATGCTGGAAGAGAATACTAGTCTTTAAAACTTGGTTACTTTTCCCTAAACTAACAGCCCTGCTCAGTCATTAGTTTCCTCTGGGTTCCAAACCCTCTTTCTCCCCCTCTGACCCCGTTCACCCAGAGCTGATTCGTGATGTATTTCACGACCTTGGCCCGATCATTCACCGCCTTCTTAACACATGCCTGGAGTCGGGCTGTGTCCCCTCTGTTTTTAAACATGCAGTTGTTCAGCCTCTGTTAAAGAAGCCTAACCTTGACCCTGTTGAGCTGGTGAACTACAGACCAATCTCAAAACTCCCTTTCCTTTCAAAAATCCTAGAGAGACTGCAGCAACTACAGTCTCATCTAGAACAGAACAATATTTCAGATACGTTCCAATCAGGTTTTAAACCAGCCCATAGCACAGAGACAGCTCTCGCAAAGGTTTTCAATGACCTGTTTTTATCTGTCGACTCCGGCCACCCTGCAGCGCTTGTCCTTCTAGACCTGACGGCTGCTTTCGACACTGTGGACCATCAGATACTGATCTCCCGGCATGAGCACTGCGTGGGTCTCCGTGGTACTGCTCTTAGCTGGTTCCGGTCGTATCTGTCTGGTAGATCTTTCTCTGTTCAGCTCGGTAACTTCTCATCTACTCCCTCTCCGCTGTCCTGTGGCGTTCCCCAAGGTTCCATCCTAGGCCTCATACTGTTTTCATTGTATCTGCTTCCGCTGGGAATAATTTTTCAGAAATATGGCCTCCACTACCACTGCTATGCCGATGATGTTCAAGTCTACCTCTTATTGGACCCCCAAAATGGCCCAATAGACCGGCTCTTTCACTGTCTCAACGACCTGAAGACGTGGATGGCTCTGAACTTCCTTCGCCTCAACGATGACAAAACTGAGATTGTTGTCTTCAACCATTCCCCATCCAAAAATAAGTTAAGCCCTGACCTCGGCCCCTTGTCTGGTCATATCCGCCCTCATGCCAAAACGCTAGGGTTCACCATTGATAGTGCTTTAAAGCTGGACACTCAGGTGAACTCTGTGGTGAAGAGTGTGTTCTTTCAGTTAAGAACCCTACATAAACTAAAACCCCACCTGCCCAGACAACACCTTGAGAAGGTAGTCCACCTGCTGATCATGTCTCGCCTGGACTACTGCAATTCCCTTTACCAGGGTTTAAATAAGCACTCCCTCCACCGTCTCCAGGTAGCTCAAAATGCCGCGGCTCGCATGCTCACTGGTGCACGCCGACGCGCTCACATCTCGCCTATTCTGGCTCAGATTCACTGGCTCCCTGTTGCTTTCAGGATTCAATTCAAAATTCTGCTCCTGGTCTTTAAAGCCCTCAATGGCCCCTCACCTACATACCTGGCCGAGCTCCTCACCAGCTACACCCCCCCCCCCAGATCATTAAGATCCTCCTCCTCGCGTCTCCTGGATGTTCCCAGGTTTAGATGTGACTCTAAAGGCCTTTACACACCTACTCCGAATATTTCGTCCGAAAGATTCGCACGGCAAAAGCTTGAATCAAATTAATATCAAGTCAACGGGAGCGTTCACATCAGTGACAAAATTCCGTCTTGCGATTTTGCGACGTTTATTTTTTCGAACTGGAGTCGATTTTTTATTATTCGCATCCGACAGATACACAATCCACCAATCAGAGAAGGCGCTCTGACGTCACAGAGCTGGTCGCAAGCAAAAAGAGAAAGGAAAAAGAGAGAGGTGTTGCTTGGTCGCTGTTACTGCATCATATGACTCAGGTGTTATCACCTTCATGTCGCAGCACTCTTGTTTGGCAAACAGGGCTGTGGGGGGTGTCACAGCTGAAGTAGCAGCGTTTTCCCTACATTTTGTAGCCACTCGAGGTTATTAGCTACAGGTGTCGTATTTAAAATCCCCATTTGGCATCTCCACGGAGAGATCAGCTGTTTTCAGCATCCAGGAGTTTCCCTGCAGCCGCCTCTCCCTCCGTCACTGCTGCTTGTGCTCACGTTCCTCTGGAATAACGGATGCGAAATTGTTCTTGCATCTTCGTAATTTCGCGTCGAAGCAGGTGTGTATGAACAAATGCGTCGATATTTGTCCTCCGAATTATTTGCAATTTCGTGCCGTTTATTCGCATCGGTCCCGGTGTGAAAAGGCCTTAAGGGTGGCAGAGCCTTTTCTGTGGCGGCCCCACGACTGTGGAACGCGCTGCCTCTGAATATCAGAGCCGCTCAGTCACTCCCTGCCTTTAAAAAGCTGCTCAAGACCTTCCTCTTTACCCAGGCCTTTCCATCACTATAACCCCCCCTCCCTACTCTCCTCTTTCCTTCCTTGGTCTCCCATGTCATCCCTCCTTTTATTGTGTTTTAGCTCTGGGTCATTACGACCTTTTTAATATGACTGGTGTCCTTTGTATTTTATTTTATGCTTCATGTAAATGTATACCTTCTCCTCTCTGTGAGTTTTTTTATAATATTTTTATGACTTATTTTAAGTAACCCACCATTAAGTTGAGTTGTACAGCACCTCGGGCTCCAAAAGGATGTTGTTAGTGTGCTCTATAAATAAATTGAACTTGAACTTGAACTTGAACTCTAATTTATACGTTGAAAGCAGCTGAACGAAGTCTCAGAGCCATAGATCTGTGATGACGGCTGGGAAGATCTCCATGCAGATGAGAGCTGATGTTTATGTCAGGAACACATTCCCATCCTGAGGGAATCTCGTATTTCTGTCATCATGATGCGCTTTCAGACTGTAGGAACCTTCTGGAGTTCCTAGAACCTTTTTAGCTCCTACCCCGAGTCAGGGTCTTTTCAGGGGTCCATAGGAACTGAAATACGTAGATGTTTGGTAATTGGTAGAACTGGTAAGCCAGTTCTACCAATCTCTGATCTCTGCTTCTTCCAGCCCGCCATATTTAAAAAGTCTCACAGCTGTTACAACTGTTTGCCGAGATCGTAATAACAACAAGAACTATTACAACAGGAGCGTACAAATTCATTATTAAATCCATCACAATGGTGCACGTCCCGGATCCAGAACATGGATGTGGACAAGGCATTGTTCTTTTGGTTTTTTTGGGGGGGTTGTTACACTGGTAAGATCCCTGAGGGGAAATTAGGGCTCTGCATGTCACCATCTCTGTACTGTGAGAATCGGGGAGCAGGGGGCTGCTACTTGAAGCGCCCGGGGAGCAGTTGGTGGGGGTTAAGGACCTTGCTCAGTGGTCCACGGTGGTTCACCTAGGGGTCATGTCGGGGGCACGGTAGAATGTGAACCTTTTTTTGATTTGATTTTCCAGTTTAAACTTTAAAGTTTTGTCTCAGTTTTTCTTGGAAAAATATGTCCTTCAGTTATGCTGACAGCCTCAGGATATAGACAGATGTCAGTGCTACAGTATGTTGGGAAGGTTACTTGGGGTAAGGAGGTAACCGTTTTGATATAAGTTTCAGTACTGAACTGATTTAGTCTCTGTTTTTAATGAAAATAATGTTTTTCCTGTTTAATTACTAAGTTAATAAAAACAAAGGTTTGTGATCATTTGAATGTTTCTGGTAATGCATCATGTTGGTCATAAAAGTCTTCAATTTAACTCACTGAAACCTGCAAGAACCTTGGTTTAACCAACAAAGTGAGGACATTTTGGCCAGTCCTCGCTAAAAAAGCGGAAGAAAAACCAGAAGATTAGTTTTAGAGTTTAGGTTACAGTTAATGATGATTGTTTGAATTGTTTGGAAAACATGTGTACTGGAACAGGCCCTCAGTTAAAACGTGCCAGAAACTCCGGAGAGAGAAAGTGGCTTCGTCTTTGGCTCTCTCTTCTCACCAGAATCGGCCACCAGAGCGCGCTCTCTACAGTACGCCATTTTGTTTTTTTTCTCCGAGTGACGTGATTTACAGAGGCTGCTAGCTGCTAAGCTAGCCTCTTTAGCACCACCTGAAATCAGCTGATTACCTGCTGCAGAGTAGCGTTTAATGACCAGCTTTGTCAGAGAGGAGGATGATGATGACGAAGGGGAAAAAATCCACCGTGCTGAGCTGCTTCAGCAGAAATTCATCAGTTTTCAGTGTAACAGGAGGGACAGCTTTACCAGGGAGCAGTGGATTATATTTATCAGTGAGGATGTGCAGTCGGTAAGTGTTGCTGCTGTGTAACTTATTATCTTTTGTGTCAGAGACCAGTAAACGGTGGTAGACGAGCGGACAAGCTGCTAATGTAGCTACAGAAGCTAACAGTGTTTGGTTAACTTCACGTCAGACGTCCGCTCCTTATATCCATCAGAGTCCAGCCCTTTTACTCCGGATCCTCTCCATCGGGAAACGGGGGGGGGGGGGGGGGGGGGGGGGGGGGGGGGGGGGGGGGGGGGGGGGGGGGGGGGGGGGGGAAAAAAGGGGGGGGGGAGAAAAAAAAAAAAAAGGGGGGAGAACATCGGGGGGGGGGCGCTGAGGCGCACAACCGGAGCAGGGAGGGGGGAAAGAAAAAAAAAAAAAAAACCGCACCGTTACGTTTTTATCAGGTTTTTCTCTGTTGGTACATCATTTCCTTCACTTGCTCTGTCCTGATACTTTGAACTTTGTTTTGGCTTTGACGCTTGCCTCGTGAACGCGCATACAGATCTGGACATGAAAAAGTTCCCATTTTTTCTGCCAGTAATGGTGCAGTAATAGTGCACCATTACTGCACTATTACTGGCTGAACCGTTTGTCCCGCAAATACGTCATCATGCGCGGTGTCCAAATTTGGCGTGTGGAAACATCCTTGTTCCAGGCGTTCATTTATGCTCTGAAATCGTTTCCCCGGGGCACGCAGCCGTTTTTCTGTGCGATTGAATTAGCAGACAAGTGGCTGCCAGTCGGCTGAAAGAGGAACTTTTTCATGCCCAGATCTGTACAGACAGGTCTAACTCTCGTGCGTATTCTCGCGACAAACAAAAGTTGGGGATAAAAAGAGGTTAAAATGAGCTCATTAAATTTTCGTCCACCCAACGAGAATTAAAAATTCATTTGAAGATAATTTAAGAAGGATTGTGTATGTAAAACAGCAGCTTATGACGCCTTTAAACATTCTCTTTTCTGTGTGGGTTTTATGGATTATCAGTGAAGGACAAAATAGTCTCAGTAGCGCGGTTAATGTCTGCTCCCAGATAACAGGAGTCCAGCTGAGCGACCTCAGCTCTTTCTGTAACACAAAGTCCGACAGATCAGAATGCATACACATATGGGGCAACATATGTGCATACATTAAATCTGGGTGACTTTCGTCGGGATTGAACCTATGAGCTATGAAGTGTGAGACGGATGATGGGAGAGGTGAGCCAAACTGTCCAGGTGGCAGAGGTGGTGGTGCACACACAAGCTGACGAAAAGAAAAGAAAAAAACTGTCCAGACAACGGCCGCTCAGTTCCGTTAGTGGAGGCGGCGCTGGGGCGCCTCGTTTCATCTCAGCTTGCTGCTGACTACCCCCCCTACAGGGAAGACTCTGACCATCAGGCCCTTTCAGGTCTGTACTTGAACTCTGGCAGCGCTGCAGACGCAGCGGCCCAGCGCTCCTCGTGGTTTTCCTTCTCCTGTTCCAGCCACAGAGCTGCCGTCTCCGCCAAAACTCGCGCTCTTCAAAAACATCACGCTTGTCTTTCACCCCCCGCCTGGGGCCCCGTTTTACCTCCCACACCCACAGAAACACCAGGACACTGGAACCATCACAGTATAATGCACAGCAAGCAAGATGGAGTGTGTGTGTGTGTGTGTGTGTGTGTATGAGAGAGAGAACAATGGTGCCCCCAAGGTGTGGCCATGGCCACCCCAAGATTAATGATAATTTTTTCATTTATATCAACATTCATGTACTATTAACACGGTACAGCTTTGCTTATATTTGAATGAGAAAATCTTTATCAGCTGATAAAATAAAATAAATGAAAATATATGGGCCGCACGGTGGCGTGGTGGTTAGCACCGCAGCCTCACAGTAAGAAGGTCGCTGGTTCGATTGCCTTCCTGTGTGGAGTTTGCATGTTCTCCCCATGTATGCGTGGGTTCTCTCCGGGTTCTCCGGCTTCCTCCTACAGTCCAAAGACATGCATGTTAGGTTAACTGATCACTCTTAATCTCCCCTAAATGAATGTGAGCGTGAATGGTTGTCTGTCTCTCCATGTTGGCCCTGCGACAGACTGGCGACCTGTCCAGGTGAACCCGCCTCTCGCCTGGTAATAGCTGGGATAGGCTCCAGCAACCCCCCCCCGCCACCCTGAACTGGATAAGCGGTACAGAAAATGACTGACTGACTGAAATAAAAATATTACACTAGAACTTCCATTTTCTGCCATTGCTGTTTTGCCGTAGTCCCCCGCAGGTCTGTCACGCCTCATTAACTCGGCCTTTCTTATGTAAATTCATCCAGGAAGGCTCCACCCAGAGCTGCACCGACGTTCCTTTCACATCAGCTCCTACTGAGCCCTCGCTGGACCGACACCACACCACATTAGTTTGCTCACATTACAGCTGATTCAGCTCTGGTTTCAGTGTGAGTGAAGTTTTCTGAGGCCATTTGTTTGCGGCACACACACACTGAACTGCTTATTACAGGCAAAAACATCTGGAAATAAGTAAAAAAAAAAATTCTGCCAATGGAACAAGTGAAATTTTCTTGAAATAAGATGCATTGCCTGAAAACAAGTTCCTATATCTCACTGAAATGTTTCTCTTTAGGTCATTTTTGTCTTAATTTGAGTGTGATTAAATATTTTGATTGGAAATTAGAAAAATCTACTTGGTAAGATTTTGCAGTGATTGTTGAAAGTGAGGAGTTGTGCTGCAGATAGTGTCTCATATACACGCCACCATCTGGGATGCAAAAATCCCAAATTTAAAAATTATTTCAAGGAAAATGGTCAGAGCGCACTCTGCTCTCTGTGTCTCTCATTCAAAGTAGCTCCTGATTGGTAGATACACGGGGAGGGCGTGGCCAGTTCGGCCATTTGCTTCACTTTCTTCTGGTCAACCTGAGCTCCACGTTTCACAGTCACGCACAGACACGCTGCCGTCAGCTCAGCCACTCTTCACATTTCTTCCGTCGTCTGCCACAAAATGATTTTTCTCTTTCTCTCAGCATGTTCTCGTTCTCTCTGTGTCTCTATCGCTCTCTCTGCTGTAGATTGAACGAGTGGAGTCGACTATGCGCAGATATCTGATTGCTAAAGCTAAAGCTAGCACAGCGAAGCTGCCAGTAGCAGTGCTGCGGCATTAGCAGCAGCAGAGAGTGAACCATTACTGCTCCTCCACCTGCCACAAATTCTAACCATGCGAGAGCTCTTTCTCCGCTTTGTCTCGTGTTTTTCCTTCCACCGCACAATGCTACATGGGAGGAAAATACATGAAGTTACTCTGGCTCATGAGAACGCCGTAGCAACAGGCGTAAATATGGACACATTTGTTAGGACTTTTGCACAGAAAAGCAGCCGGCTGATGTTATAATGACTGATATGAGCCATGCTGTGGGAAGAACTAAAGAAATAAAACTGACCAAATATACACAAAACAGAAATAGAGATGGAAATAAAAATGAAAGGACAGACAGACAGACAGACAGATATAAGCCGACAGAAATGTAAATGAAAAAATACACACACACAAAGATAAATGCAGCTTCAACAGGAGACACGCCAGTGTCCTTTCTGTGGCGGTAAATGCAGAGGTTCGTGTCGGGAAGAGATCCAGCGTGAAACTTATGAGACAGATCAGAGAGACAGAGAGACAGAGTATGGACAGATGGACCGACACACCATCGCAGAATTACTCCAGTTTTCTATGCATTAGAGGGGTTTGGGGGGATTTGACCCCCCCCAAAAAATTTGCAGCTGCCCCCCCCCCCCCCCCCCCCCGATATTCTACCTACACCCCCACATTCTAAATCCAGGCCTGATGCAGAAACTTTTCCGGTGAGTAAATGCACATAGAAATTCCAGAAATAAGGTCCAGGTTGTGGAAACAAAAGTTATCCTTTAATACCCCCCCCCCCAAAAAAAAAATCTCTGCAGACGCCCCTGAGAGAGAGAGAGAGAGAGAGAGAGAGAGAGAATAATCGGCAGGGCGTTTGCGGTTGTTTTGGCAGGATGCGGCAGATTGCGGCTGCGGGCTTTGGCTCTGCGGCGGTCTGGGGGGGCTGGCAGCAGATGACAGGAACATGGACTCCAGGATATTGCCCCAAATCCCAGAGGAGCGGGAAATATTCCTGCTGTGAGAACAGAGATCAGGGAGGTGCGAGCATGCACGCGACACAAGAGCGGGGATGCCGCGCGCGCATCGCGAAGGAAAAGCGAAATATTACCAAAGCGTGGAGGGGAGGAGGAGGAGGAGGAGGAGGATGCCACCACCGCCTGTCGGGGAGGCGGGGGCCCATCAGAGGAGCTATAAAAGGTCTGGACGGACGGCCTCAGCAGCACCTGCGCGCGCGTGCATCCTCCGTCTTGGATTAGTGTGTGTTCTGTGAACAGCAGCAGCCATGTCTCATGGATGGGGATACGGACCAGCGAACGGTAAGGAGAGAGCGCGAGCAGGCTTCAGGTCAGGTGGAGGGGAGATGATGACGTCACTGATGAGTCCCTGCAGAGGCAGCAACATGCAGCGAGCTGCAGAAGCCTGTTGCGTCATTTTCATATTAGTTTCATTGTGTCAAGGAAATACCTGAACAGGCGTCTGTGACGTCAGCAGCTGCTGATCTGAACACCTGCTTTGCAAGGTTTTTATAGTTAACTAAAACTAACGAAAAAAAAACTAAAATTGAAAAAACATTTTTGGTAACTGAAATAAAAATGCCAGTTTACAAAACAAAAAACGATGACGAACTGAAACTGTCATGTGTGTGTAAAACTAAAATTCCTGCTAAAGCACCTGAGCTTTAGTCTTTGTAAACTCGTTTCATACATAAGCCTTTTGGTTGATATGACATCTGTTTCTGTAAAAACTGGTGCTTTGGATCAAATTTGAAAATGTGTCATTTGTCACATCTAACTTTTTTAGTTTTTCTCAAACCAAATTTATGATTTGGTTGAAACCATACATTTGGATTTACTAAAAAAGATTTAAATTAAAACAAAGAAAGAAATTGCTTTGATACAAAGTAAAAATATTCATAACAAAGAAACTTTTTTTTACTTTGTTACAACTTAATTTGTCATCTTGGAATAAAATAAACAAATTGCATCAATTTGTCACGTCTAATCTTTTTTAGTTTTTATCAAAATAAATATATTATTTGGTTGAAACCATAAACTTTTGATTTACTTGAAATCTAGTGTTTACAATAAAACAAAGAAAGAAATTGCTTTGATACAAAGTAAAAAATATTCATAACATGAAACAATTTTTTTTTACTTTGTTTCAACTTAATTTTTCATCTTGGTACAATTTCACTTATATCTTACTCAATAAGTTACATTTTGTACCAAGCTTAAGTGGTACGTCATGTTTGAGTCTGTGACTGAACAGCAACATTAACAGCATTTATGTCATGTTGCTTTTGAGCCGCGTAGGAGAAGAATCACAAAAGGGTTGGGAGTTTATCTCCGTGTACTGTCCTTCACGCTCATGGTGCAGCTTTAACGTCCAAACTGAGCAGAATTTGTCTCCAACTTTCTCTGAATGTGAACATAACAAAGGCCGTAAAGCACATAAGTTAAACTTATAGGATAAAAATCATAAAAGGTTAAATTCCTGCTGAATCTAACCTTTGGATATGTTGAGTTTTGAAAATAGCCACGGCCCCTTTGTTGTTCATGCATGCTAAAGCTGAAACAACCTTAAAAAATTACTTTGAGTGAAAGTAAAAACTTATTTCAGACTAGAGACGTGATTTCTAAGTTAATTTAATTAAAAAAACATCAAACCAAAATTATTAAGTTAGTCAATGTTAATAAGTCCTTTATATCAACAACAGCCCAGATACTATTTTTACAGTGTAATTAATCTATCAACTTTGCTCTACTGGTTTTATTTAAATTTTTACTTATTATTATTATTACTTTAATAATAACTCATTTCATAATCGACTAATCATTTATTGTTTATAAGCTTTGTTTTTCTTCTCCAAATTGCCGCTGTACCTCCCGCTGCCTTGTCCGTCCGTCCGTCTGTCTGCTCAGCTTATCTTGAATAGCTTATTGACATAAATAAACGCACAGTTGCAGTCAAAAGTCTGTGGACTGTGGACCCCTGAGCAAGGTCCTCAACCCCCCAACTGCTCCCCGGGCGCTTTAAGTAGCAGCCCCCTGCTCTCTGATACTAACGTACAGAGATGGTGACATGCAGAGCCCTAATTTCCCCTTGTGGATCATACAAGTACAACAATAAATAAATAAATAAATATGCTGCAAGTCAAAACGAAATAAAAACTGAAAGTAATAAAAAGTCTAAAACTGTGATAACATTGCTGCTTTGTGAATGTCAAGGACCTGACAAGTGGGCAGAAAACTTCCCCATAGCCAACGGGCCCAGGCAGTCCCCCATCAACATCGTCCCCAAAGAGGCCCAGCACGACCCGTCCCTGAAGGGCCTGAAGCTCAAGTACGACCCGTCCAACGCCAAGGGCATCCTCAACAACGGCCACTCCTTCCAGGTGGACTTCGTGGACGACACAGACAGCTCCAGTAAGCTCGGCTCAAGCATGTCGCTCGCACACAGACGTGTTAGTACTCATACACGTGTAATCCTACAGCAGTACTCCATATTTAATATTTATGTCTGCAGCAGTAATGTGCAGTAGTGACGTCATAAGGAGACAGAAGTGTGTGTCATGTGTTGCTGTAAAAACGAAGATGTGGAGGTTTATCTGGAGTTTCTGCCTCCACCCTGCAGTGTGTGAGGACACGGATAAGAGAGTGTGATGCTGTTATCACTGTTATCATCCCTGCTGCTTTATCTGGAGGCTGACAGACGCATGCAGAGCTCACCGACAACTCTGCTCACATGAGACTGGACCTGAATGGCAAGCTGAAGTTCAGCTCCGAGTCCTGAACCTCTCCCACATTTCTGGCCTTTCAGTTTAAAACAAAACTTAAGCTATTTTCTGCATAAAGCAGTACTAGAGAATAGAAATATCTCTTGTTTAACAATGGGATTAATTTAAGATTAATCTTTTGAAAGCCCTAACACACACACACACATACATATATATATATATATATATATATATATATATACATATATATATATATATACACAATGTATGTATAAGGGATGGATGATATTGGAATTTTGGCGGATATCCAATATGCCGATATTTTAAAACTCATGTGGCCAATAACCGATATCGATACTGATATTAAAGCTGAAAAAATAAGCAGTCATTGCAAATAGCAGATTTGTTATTCATTTCCGACACTTTGAAAAAAAGGGGTGGGGAAAAAATATTGATACACAGAAATATTGCGATATTTTCATCTGCCGATATCAAATCGATATTTTAAAACACGTTATCAATCTATTTTACTTAGAAAATCTTGAGAGATCTCATCATTCTGTTACAAAATCTTGCGAGAATTCACGAAATATTGCAAGATATCATTGGTAAAATAGACCGATACCAGGTTTTTAAATATCAGTCTGATATCAGCATATAAAAATATTGCAATAGTTCCATGTACTGATATTTTTCCCACCCCTACTCTTTAGAAGTTTTAAAGTTTGTATTAAAAAAAAAGTTTTTGAAGAAGAACAAGTTTGGGGATTTTTTTAGACTTTAGAAACCACAGGCTGATCGGTTAAATATCGGTTAGATATTGATTAAATATCGGTGGGGTGGCTGATGTCTGATACTCAGCTTTAAGGCCCATATAGGCTGATACCGGTAGGGGGCTGATTATATAGTGCATCCCTAGCATATATATGTATATATACATATAGGTGGATGTTGGTCCACCTTTGCAGCTAGAACAGCTTCATCTTCTGGGAAGGCTGTCCACAAGGTTTAGGAGTGTTTCTGGGAATCTTTGACCATCTTCCAGAAGCACATTTGTGAGGTCACACTGATGTTGGACCAGAAGGCCTGGCTCTCAGTCTCCGCTCTGATTCATCCCAAAGGTGTTCTATGGGGTTGAGGTCAGGACTCTGTGCAGGCCAGTCCAGTTCCTCCACACCAGACTCTGCATCCAGGTCTTCATGGACCTGCTTTGTGGTGCACAGTCATGTTGGAAGAGGAAGGGGCCAGCTCCAAACTGGTCCCACAAAGTTGGGACATGGAATTGTCCAGAATGTCTTGGTATGCTGAAGCATTCAGAGTTCCTTTCACTGGAACGAAGGGGCCAAGCCCAGCTCCTGAAAAACACCCCCACACCATAATCCCCCCTCCACCAAACTTTACACTTGGCACAATGCAGTCAGACAAGTACCGTTGTCCTGGTAACCACCAAACCCAGACTCCTCCATCAGATTGCAGATGGCGAAGCGTGATTGGTCCTCCAGAGAACGCCTCCACTGCTCTAGAGTCCAGTGGCGGCTGCTTTCCACCACTGCATCCACGCTTTGCATTGCACTTGGTGATGTATGGATGGATGCAGCTGGTCGCCATGGCAACCCATTCCATGAAGCTCTCTGTCACTGTTCTTGATCTGATCTGAAGGCCACATGAAGTTTGGAGGTCTGTAGTGATTGACTGCAGAAAGTTGGCCACCTCTTCTCACTCTGAGCTTCAGCATCACTGACCCGCTCCATCAGTTTACGTGGACGAACACTTCGTGGCTGAGTTGCTGTCGTTCCCAAACACTTCCATTTTCTCATGATACAGATAAACACAGCTTCAGATCCCCCCGCGCCTCCACAGCAGATGACATCTCCCAGTTCATGTTAGCATACTGGAACTGGGAGGGCGTCTCAGACCTGGACGTCTGTCTCACCCTGAGTCTCTGTGCCCTCCATCGCAGCCCTGACTGGAGGTCCCATCTCTGGAACGTACCGTCTGAAGCAGTTCCACTTCCACTGGGGAGCCAGCGACGACCGAGGCTCCGAGCACACCGTCAACGGCATCAAGTTCCCGTGCGAGGTACTCGACACTCCCTGGAGAACATTAAAAGTCTCATCCAGGAGCCATGAGATGATCCGAATGCCCAGCTGGAGGGGGTTCGGATCAGCCCGCAGGCCTCTAACTAACACCCGCCCCTGTCCTTGCAGCTGCACCTGGTGCACTGGAACACCAAGTACCCCAGCTTCGGAGAGGCTGCCGATAAGCCCGACGGGCTGGCCGTGGTGGGGGTCTTCCTGAAGGTGAGCTAGCAGTGATCTGCAGACCTGCCTGCTTCATGACAAAGTTCTGGATGTGATGTGTGTGTGTTTGGGTCCAGATCGGCGCTGCGAACCCCCGACTCCAGAAAGTCCTGGATGCCCTGGATGCCATTAAGACTAAGGTACAAACATAGAGAGGTGTGTGTGGTGCGGGTCCTAAGAACGGTGGTGATGCTTGCTGTACCCCCCCCCCCCCCCCCCCCCCCCCCGACTCCTGCAGGGAAAGCAGACCACCTTCGCTAACTTCGATTCCAAGACTCTCCTCCCTGGTTCTCTGGATTATTGGACATACGAGGGCTCTCTGACCACCCCACCCCTCCTGGAGAGCGTCACCTGGATCGTCCTGAAGGAGCCAGTCAGCGTCAGCCCTGCACAGGTGGGTACTGTCTCCCCCCCACTTGTGTTGTCACGGTACTTTGGTACCAGCATTACTGCTATGTCGTCGGTACCTGTATTTTCATGGTACCGGAGGTACTCAGAGGAGTTTTCATCCACCAAGCAGGTCAGTGAAGACGTCTCCTCAGAGCGTAGCAGGGCTTCTGCTCCGCCTCAGCTCGTTGGTGAAAAAAGCATCAAGGAGCCACAAATGTTTCCTCCACAATCATTTAGGAGTGGTAGGCCCCCTTTCCTAATCCCAGCCATGTGCACCGCCCTCCGGGCGTGTAGCGCTCCGCTCCAACCTCCACGCCCATCGTCCCACACCAGCTGTCAGACATCCCCACATCTTTGCACGCTGAGAACACGTGAGTCGCGGAGTTCAAGACAAAATGGTGGCGCAACTGGAATTCAGCGCGCTTGAATCGGCAATAGGCTTTGAAGATAATTACACTTTAGAGATAGTATTCTTGGAGGGTGATCATAACCATCATGTCCATGAATCAATAGACAGTCTAATGATGCGTTCAATTTGAACTTGGAAGTTGGATTTTCCGGCTTCCCAGTTGGAAATATAACCCAAACGCCCATCGAAGTCAGACTTCCTACTTGGAAACTGGGGGTAATCCCACCAGCTCTGACTCCTCCCACTCAAGATGCTGCGCCCACATCAACACTCATTGAACCCAATAATAAACATGAATGTTTCCAAAGTTCTTGTGTTGTGTGAACACATCAGTGTTTAACTTAGTCATTTGCAACCTCAACCTGTCGAGTATGAGTATAAATAACGCAACATCCGTAAGTTTAACTGCTACAGTGAAAACAGGTGTATTCAGACAGAGAGGTTCTAGCATCAGAGAGGTTCTAGGATCAGAGAGGTTCTAGCATCAGAGAGGTTCTAGGATCAGAGAGGTTCTAGGATCAGAGAGGTTCTAGCATCAGAGAGGTTCTAGCATCAGAGAGGTTCTAGCATCAGAGAGGTTCTAGCATCAGAGAGGTTCTAGCATCAGAGAGGTTCTAGGATCAGAGAGGTTCTAGCATCAGAGAGGTTCTAGGATCAGAGAGGTTCTAGGATCAGAGAGGTTCTAGCATCAGAGAGGTTCTAGCATCAGAGAGGTTCTAGGATCAGAGAGGTTCTAGCATCAGAGAGGTTCTAGGATCAGAGAGGTTCTAGCATCAGAGAGGTTCTAGGATCAGAGAGGTTCTAGGATCAGAGAGGTTCTACCATCAGAGAGGATCTAGGATCAGAGAGGTTCTAGGATCAGTGAGGTTCTAGGATCAGAGAGGTTCTAGGATCAGAGAGGTTCTAGGATCAGAGAGGTTCTAGCATCAGAGAGGTTCTAGGATCAGAGAGGTTCTAGCATCAGAGAGGTTCTAGCATCAGAGAGGTTCTAGGATCAGAGAGGTTCCAGGATCAGAGAGGTTCTAGGATCAGAGAGGTTCTAGCATCAGAGAGGTTCTAAGATCATAGAGGTTCGAGCATCAGAGAGGTTCTAGGATCAGAGAGGTTCTAGGATCAGAGAGGTTCTAGGATCAGAGAGGTTCTAGGATCAGAGAGGTTCTAGGATCAGAGAGGTTCTAGGATCAGAGAGGTTCCAGGATCAGAGGTTCTAGGATCAGAGAGGTTCTAGCATCAGAGAGGTTCTAGGATCAGAGAGGTTCTAGCATCAGAGAGGTTCTAGGATCAGAGAGGTTCTAGCATCAGAGAGGTTCTAGCATCAGAGAGGTTTTAGGATCAGAGAGGTTCTAGCATCAGAGAGGTTCTAGGATCAGAGAGGTTCTAGGATCATAGAGGTTCTAGGATCAGAGAGGTTCTAGGATCATAGAGGTTCGAGCATCAGAGAGGTTCTAGGATCAGAGAGGTTCTAGGATCATAGAGGTTCTAGGATCAGAGAGGTTCTAGGATTAGAGAGGTTCTAGCATCAGAGAGGTTCTAGGATCAGAGAGGTTCTAGGATCAGAGAGGTTCTAGCATCAGAGAGGTTCTAGGATCATAGAGGTTCGAGCATCAGAGAGGTTCTAGGATCAGAGAGGTTCTAGGATCAGAGAGGTTCTAGGATCAGAGAGGTTCTGGGATCAGAGAGGTTCCAGCATCAGAGAGGTTCTAGGATCAGAGAGGTTCTAGCATCAGAGAGGTTCTAGGATCAGAGAGGTTCTAGGATCAGAGAGGTTCTAGGATCAGAGGTTCTAGGATCAGAGAGGATCTAGCATCAGAGAGGTTCTAGGATCAGAGAGGTTCCAGGATCAGAGGTTCTAGGATCAGAGAGGTTCTAGCATCAGATAGGTTCTAGCATCAGAGAGGTTCTAGGATCAGAGAGGTTCTAGGATCAGAGATGTTCCAGGATCAGAGGTTCTAGGATCAGAGAGGTTCTAGCATCAGAGAGGTTCTAGCATCAGAGAGGTTCTAGGATCAGAGAGGTTCTAGCATCAGAGAGGTTCTAGGATCAGAGAGGTTCTAGCATCAAGAGAGGTTCTAGCATCAGAGAGGTTCTAGGATCAGAGAGGTTCTAGCATCAGAGAGGTTCTAGGATCAGAGAGGTTCTAGCATCAGAGAGGTTCTAGCATCAGAGAGGTTCTAGCATCAGAGAGGTTCTAGGATCAGAGAGGTTCTAGCATCAGGGAGGTTCTAGGATCAGAGAGGTTCTAGGATCCGAGAGGTTCTAGGATCAGAGAGGTTCTAGCATCAGAGAGGTTCTAGCATCAGAGAGGTTCTAGGATCAGAGAGGTTCTAGCATCAGAGAAGTTCTAGGATCAGAGAGGTTCTAGGATCAGAGAGGTTCTAGCATCAGAGAGGTTCTAGGATCATAGAGGTTCGAGCATCAGAGGTTCTAGGATCAGAGAGGTTCTAGGATCAGAGAGGTTCTAGCATCAGAGAGGTTCTAGGATCAGAGAGGTTCTAGCATCAGAGAGGTTCTAGGATCAGAGAGGTTCTAGGATCAGAGAGGTTCTAGGATCAGAGAGGTTCTAGGATCAGAGAGGTTCTAGCATCAGAGAGGTTCTAGGATCAGAGAGGTTCTAGCATCAGAGAGGTTCTAGGATCAGAGAGGTTCTAGCATCAGAGAGGTTCTAGGATCAGAGAGGTTCTAGCATCAGAGAGGTTCTAGGATCATAGAGGTTCGAGCATCAGAGAGGTTCTAGGATCAGAGAGGTTCTAGGATCAGAGAGGTTCTAGGATCAGAGAGGATCTAGGATCAGAGAGGTTCTAGCATCAGAGAGGTTCTAGGATCAGAGAGGTTCCAGGATCAGAGAGGTTCTAGGATCAGAGAGGTTCTAGCATCAGAGAGGTTCTAGGATCAGAGAGGTTCTAGCATCAGAGAGGTTCTAGGATCAGAGAGGTTCTAGCATCAGAGGGGTTCTAGCATCAGAGAGGTTCTAGGATCAGAGAGGTTCTAGCATCAGAGAGGTTCTAGGATCAGAGAGGTTCTAGGATCAGAGAGGTTCTAGGATCAGAGAGGTTCTAGCATCAGAGAGGTTCTAGGATCAGAGAGGTTCTAGGATCAGAGAGGTTCTAGGATCAGAGAGGTTCTAGCATCAGAGAGGTTCTAGCATCAGAGAGGTTCTAGGATCAGAGAGGTTCCAGGATCAGAGGTTCTAGCATCAGAGAGGTTCTAGGATCAGAGAGGTTCTAGGATCAGAGAGGTTCCAGGATCAGAGAGGTTCTAGCATCAGAGAGGTTCTAGGATCAGAGAGGTTCTAGCATCAGAGAGGTTCTAGGATCAGAGAGGTTCTAGCATCAGAGAGGTTCTAGGATCAGAGAGGTTCTAGCATCAGGGAGGTTCTAGGATCAGAGAGGTTCTAGGATCAGAGAGGTTCTAGCATCAGAGAGGTTCTAGGATCAGAGAGGTTCTAGCATCAGAGAGGTTCTAGGATCAGAGAGGTTCTAGGATCAGAGAGGTTATAGCATCAGAGAGGTTCTAGGATCAGAGAGGTTCTAGGATCAGAGAGGTTCTAGCATCAGAGAGGTTCTAGGATCAGAGAGGTTCTAGCATCAGAGGTTCTAGGATCAGAGAGGTTCTAGGATCAGAGAGGTTCTAGGATCAGAGAGGTTCTAGCATCAGAGAGGTTCTAGGATCAGAGAGGTTCTAGCATCAGAGAGGTTCTAGGATCAGAGAGGTTCTAGGATCAGAGAGGTTCTAGGATCAGAGAGGTTCTAGGATCATAGAGGTTCTAGCATCAGAGAGGATCTAGGATCAGAGAGGTTCTAGCATCAGAGAGGTTCTAGGATCAGAGAGGTTCTAGCATCAGAGAGGTTCTAGCATCAAAGAGGTTCTAGGATCAGTTCCTAGAACTCCCCCTCTGGAGTTTAGTTATCAGAACTACCTTCCCCATCAGTCTGCGTTGGCACATGAGGGAGGACCTTGATAGGGACCATGTGTGACGCAATCATCTGAGACAGACACATTTATGCCCCAGATCATCTGATACAAAACTGAGGTTTCTCATCTGTGTTATTCAAAGCTGTTATAAAGCTGCTTACCAGCTTTCATCATCGCGCTCATTTGTATCATGTAACGGAACAGCCCCCCGTTGGAAAGCTGCCCTAATGTCTTGTTTACCCTCTGCTGAACTCTGGGCGGCAGCCACAGATTCTACTGCTATACTTGCAGCTGTATCTGGGTCATTAAATTTGTATAAAATAACTGCTTTTGGACATTTCAGAATAGTTCTGGATTAGGGACGTGCACCATTGTGATGGATTTAATAATGAATTGGTACACTCCTGTTGGAATAGTTCTTGTTGTTACTACGATCTCAGTAAACAGTTGTAACAGCTGTGGGACTTTTTAAATATAGCGGGGTGGAAGAAGTGAAAATCACGAAAGGGGCGGGGCTTGCCAGTTCTACCAATCACCAAACATCTACGTATTTCAGTTCCTATGGAACGCTGAAAAGATCCTGCCTCAGAGTAGGAGCTAAAAAGGTTTTAGGGACTGAGGTCAGAGGTCCCGAATTCCTGTGTGTCCGAATGCACAAAAAACGGCCTGGTTCCTGAAAAGGTTCTAGGAACTCTAGGAAAGGTTCCTGCAGTCTGAAAGCACCTTATAACAGCTAGTAATGTGGTTTGCCTGTTGAATCCCTTCCTCTGACAGCTGAAAACGGGGTAAAAAAAAAACTCTGTTCTGGCTGAGATTCCATCAGGTTTTATTTACAAATTTATAACCAACTATTCTTTTTTATTTTCTTTTTTAACCTTCAGTGAGACTTGAAATTGAACTAACACATCTCCACATAACTAAATAATGATTGTTAAAATGAAGACGCTTGTTTTCCTAATCAGGCATCTTATTATTTTTCAGGACATGATATAACAGATATAATTCAGTGTGAACAGGGGAAGCAAAACAAAAAGTTTCCTGGCAGCAGCCATGTT
Organism: Atherinomorus stipes; assembly: GCA_023101725.1. NCBI lineage: Eukaryota > Metazoa > Chordata > Actinopteri > Atheriniformes > Atherinidae > Atherinomorus > Atherinomorus stipes. The sequence continues at coordinate 316,420 of JALJCO010003247.1, forward strand.
GCTTTTTCCATTTTTCCCACTTCGACAACACGAATGCTTCCAACTCATATGTGATGTAATTCCCATCTCTGAGGTAAATCAAAAGCACCATAAAGCTGCTTCACTCCAAGTGTGTGTGCAGTTACCGTTAATCCTATCGTTTCCTGTTGTGTTTGTTGAAACTTTTCACATAAATGTTCAGATCTGTGGCTGCTGGCATTTTCAGGGCTGATGGAAGCTCTTATCTTTCAGATACTTGAAGGCTTCATGCCGTTATAGACCTACTTTATTAGGAGGATGATTTTATTTATCTGTTCAGGTTTCTACGTAAAGAGGTGAGTAATTGAGTAAAGGTGGACGTATCGCAGCTTTTTTTATTTAACCATGGTATCGAATTTGGAACTGGAAGTTCACTGGCATTGGTATGAACTACTGCATTTCTGCTATCGTAACACTTCCTCACATCAAAGCAGAAATGGTTGTTGGGGGAGACGTCAACGCTGACGGCTCTTCCTCCCAGACTTGTGGGAGAACCTGGCGGGTTCTGGATGTAACCACACATGTCCTGATCATTACTGTTTCTCAGTGGTTTGTCTTGAAAATGTGGCGATCAGAAACAGTCCAACATGTTTAATGATGATTATCTGCAGCTTTCAGCACAAGAAGCTCTTTTATAAACATTTTACTGGAAAAAGTCTTTGGGAATGACTTGAGGCTACAGTTGTGTTTGTTTGGGGAACACCTAATCATCAAAAGTACCAGGACATCAGGGAGATCAGGGACATCCCGTTCTTGATCAGTGGGGTTTAGCATGGAGCCGTTCCCCCGCTGTAGCTGCAGCAGCTCCACCTCTTCAGGGATAGATCCACCAGGTTTAGGAGAGCTTCCCCGTCCTTTCAGAGATGCATACGTGATGTTGGAGGAGACGGTCCGGCTTCCAGTCTTCACTCTAAAGCCGGCTCACACCAAACGGTTTCCACCGTCTCAGACCCAGGCTGGACGTCTTCAGGAAATCCCAGGAGTAGGGATGCACGATATAATCGGCCCCCTATCTGTATCGGCCTATATCAGCCTTTAGACTGAGTATCAAACATCGGCCACCGATATTTAACTGATATTTAACCGATCTGGGCCCAGTTGTTCAAATCTCGGTTATTTTAACCACTGGTTACCCCTAACAGTCCGTTAAATCCTTGCCTGCCGTTGCTAACCGACTGTTAAATATGCGTTGTTCAAAGCATGGTTAGTGCCGTCAGCTAACAGCACCGTCAAAGTTACCATAGGGTTAGCACCACTGGTTAGCACCAATGTATCCCACAATTCCCCATTTTGTTTACTTCTGGTTTGCAAAAAGTAATGTTGTACGTCTGTGTCTCCTTATTGCTGTGAGGAAGACACGGGGGGGGGGGGGGGGACTTCACTTTATTTTCCCACCGTGAACAGAGCTGCTGCTAGCCACAACACCTCTTCCTCATCCCCCAGTCTCTCCATCCTTCCCCGTTCTCTTCACACTCCTGCCCCCCCCCCCCCCCAGCTCATCCGGCCTCACAGCACAGCAAACCCTCAGTAACAGAACACACGGGACACAGAAAGTATTGATAAGCAAACGTCCCTTTCACTTCAAGGAAAAAGAGGCAGAAATTTCTCTGCTGATGAAGAAAATGTCATTCAGATCATAGAAGATATTAATCTTTCTAAATAGTGAGTCCGTCGTGTCCACAGTTCGTTGCACGCTCCAAATCGACTCGCAAAGGATTACATATATGCATTCTTTCCCGAAGTGGTGCGCAGCTCCTCGTTAGAATAATCCCCGATGTCAAAATCAAAGCCACAATAACCGCCGTCCTTCCTTCTCTGAACCGGCATCATGAACGCAGCGTTAGCAACAAACGGCATAATGAGAGAAAACCACACCGTTAAAACTTTAGCGGCGGTCCTTAGGTGTGTTAACTTTAACGTTAAGATAACACACGGTTAAAATTAACTGAGTTTTTGAACAACAACATAACCGGACTGTTAAAGTTAACGGTCGGCCAAATGTATTTAACGGCTGGTTAAAAAATAACCCAGTTTTGAACAACTGGGCCCTGGTCGGTTGTAAAGTTAAAGAAAAAACCAAAAAAACTTCTTCTTCTTCAAGAACTTCTTTTTTACAGACTATAAAACTTCTAAAGTCAGTTTCTTTTAGGATGTTCTGTGAGAACAGAGTTTATACGCTCATTTGTGTAAATAATCAAATATCCCTGTTTTTGGATATTGTGTTGTTTTCCAGGTGGTTCTAGGATATAACGCACAAATCCTGTTAGTTTTGCTTGAACTGTCATTAAGTTTGACTTGTTCTACATAGGTACGTAGGTATTTTTGTAATTTTGCACAAGGAATGAATATTACATCATTTATTTTTCAGCTTTAATATCGGTATCCATATCTGTTATCGGCCACATGAGTTTTTCAAATATGGGCAGATCAGATATTGGCCAAAATTCCAACATCGTGCATCTCTACTCAGGAGTTTTTCTGGAGTCGTGGCGCACCCCCACCGTCTGCATTGTTATGTTGGAGATGGTAATCTGTGCTGTTTTATATAAGTCATTTCCTCGTCTTGAACTTCTGATGATATCAGTCGTGTTTAATATCATCACAAGTCACAGTGACACAACCAACAACCAGCAGCTTGGCTGGAAAAGCAGTCACGTGACTCACGGAGGCTCCAAGCAAACCTGCGCTGTCATATCTGACTGCAGTAATCAGATTACTGACAGTAAATACTACAGAAACATAGATAGCTAGTGTATGCTGCACACATGTTTATCTCTGAAGGTTTTAGGGTTTAAGAGGAAAAAATGCTGAAAGAATCTGGTCCAGTAAACAGCGGTCCTGCCAGATTCCCAGTCTGTGTAAAATCTCAGTCTGAGACTAAAATCTGTCTTCAGATGTGAGCTGGTGTGAGATGGAGGTCTTCAGGAGTCTTTTACACAACTTTTCAAAGTCCTCTGATGTGAGTGAGCCGGGGTCAATGATTTGGAGTGCTGCAGTACTTTAGGTAATCTGGTGTATTTTAGCTGGTTTGGTCTGCACTCAGCGCGGTGATGAAGCTCCACATTCACGTCATCATGACCCAGTAAAAAGCGAACTCAGCTGGATAAATCTGGATCATCTGTTCAAGATGCCTCCGTTAATTTCCTGTCTGTAAAACGGACTGTTTCAGTTTCATGCTTCGTTTTCTGGTGAGACGTTCAGGAGTTTTACAGGAGCTAGAGACTCTGGTCTTCTGCTCTGCCTCGTCTGAAACAAAACCCACACAGGCTGCAACATCGCCGGCCCCCAATCCCAGCTCAGCAGCTCTGATTGGCTCCCAGGGGACGTGATGTTTACGCTGCTGCTCCCTGGCAGACTCACTGCTGGTTGCATCAGCTAGCCAGGAGGTCAATCATACTGCAATCATCCCAGAGTCAGCTTCAATGTCCATCATGACAGCAGGGTTGTCTGGAAGACGGGGGATACAGATATATATATATATATATATATACATATATATATCTGCCCGGATAAAAAAAAAGTCGCCAACAAAAAAAAAGGTCAAACATTTAACATTTGGTTGGAGCCTTTAGCTTTGATCGCGGCAGCATTCGCTGTGTTTCCAGAAGCTTCTGCAATGTCACCAGATTTATTTATCCTTTGCATCAATTTTTCACCAAGATCTTGATGATGATTGTAGAGTCTGACCACAGCACATCCCAAAGATTCTCAATGGGGTTCAGGTCTGGAGTCTGTGGGGGCCAATCCATGTGTGAAAATGATGTCTGATGATCCCTGAACCATCTTTCACAATCTGAGCCCGATAAATTCTGGCACGGTCATCTTGGAATATGGCCGTGCCATCAGGAAAGAAACATCCATTGATGGAATAACCTGCTCATTCAGTATATTCAGGTATCAGCTGACCTCATTATCTGAGCTCATACTGTTGCTGAACCTGGACCTGAGCAACTGCAGCACCCCCAGATCATCACACTGCCCCCACAGGCTCATACAGTAGCACTAGGCATGATGCTGCATCACTTCATCTGCCTTTCCGGCCACATTTCTTCCTGGAAGACGATGGTCCACTATCCTTCCAGTTTTTCAGAATGCGTTGGACTGTTCTGAACCCAGTTTTAGTAGTTTCTGCATCTCCTTAGATGTTTTTCACCTCTTGATGCCAATGATCTGACCCTTCTCAGACAGACTAACATCTTTTCCACGACCACGGATGTGTCTTTCCACATGGTTGTTTAGGAAATGAGAAGCAACTCATTGCACCAGTTGGGGTTAAATAACTTGTTGCAGCTGAAAGATAATCGCCCATCATGTAATTATCCAATAGGAGGCTCCTACCTATTTGCTTACTTAAATCCAGGTGGCGACTTTTTTTTTGGCCAGGCAATGTATATACATACATATATATATACATATATATATATATATATATATATATATATATATATATATATATATGTATATATACTTCTATATACTGTATTCATCCCAATCAGCGAGCCAATTAGGAAATTCATTCTCTGCATTTTCACCCATCTCAGGTTGAACCTGAGAGCAGGGGGCTGCTATTTAAAGCACCCGGGGAGCAGTTGGTGGGGGGGTTAAGGACCTTGCTCAAGGGTCGACAGTGGTTCACGTGAGTGCTGTGTCGGGGACACGAACCCGGGTCTGCCGCGTCAAAGCCCACAACATTAACCACTACGCTATTCACTCCCCTAATAATAATAATAGTAATATAATCATAATAATTATCATTATTATTATTTATGGGCACCCTCCTAAAATGACAAACAGAAAACCTCCCAGCAGGCTGGGAGCTGGTGAGGGGCCATGGTGGCACTGAGGTGCCACCTCAGGTGGGGACTGAACCATCTGTCCAGACTTGCATGGATCCCCAGTATCACTACACCAGGTCGTGGCTGTGGGACTGTAACTTGGAACATAGGGGTCTAACAATACATCGATCAATACTGATCAATACTGATATAGATTGATGTATTGATCATAAATCGATTAAAAAAAACATTATCAACCAAAGATCGATATCAAACCTACTTTATTATGAAATGGCTTTATTTTGAAGGTCCTCTGACACTTTTTCACAACAAAATCCATGTTTATAGTTGTAATATATGTGACACAGGGACGTTGTACTGCAAAGATTACAGTTATGTTAAGAAACAGTAACCTTGTTTATTACTTATATTGTTTTATATTGATCGGTGGATCCTGAATAAAATCAAATCGTATCGTATCGTGACTGAATATGAGATATCAGCAGACATAAAATCGCTGTCCACTGCATCAACATAATGTTGTATTGTAATTAAACACACCTCTACACACTCAGAAACAGAGGTACCAGTTTGTACCTAAAAGGGTCCAAAGCTTGTTGCTGGGGGGGTTCCTTTCTGAAAGACATTTCTGTACCTTCATGGTCCATTTTTGTACCTTATCAAGCTGTATGAGTTAATAAAGTACAATTAAACCAATTAAAGATGATGAATAAAAGTCAATAAAATAGAGATTATGACAACAATCAAAGATGCTAATAATAAATGAATAATTATTATAGAAATATTAGGCCAAACACATATATAATTATACATATAATTATTACTATGATTATTATGAAAATCATAATATAGTAACTATAATTATACTACTGTTTAGAAGTACTGCTATTTATAGTTATTGTACAAGCTACACACATTTTTCAATGCTGCAGGTACCCTTAGGGTTGGAATGGTACAAACTTGTACTTTATATTACTTTGGACCCTTTTTCATAGTATATAGGTACTTCTGGCCTCATAAAGACCAATATTGTACTTTTGAGAGAACATTTGTAAAAAATGTACCTACAGGTACAGAAATGATCCTGTTCGTACCTCCGTGTTTGAGAGTGTATTGGAGCATGGTAGCTTTTGCTGTGGTAATCCGTCCTACCACCATGGGTCATAGGTCATCCAGTCGGTCTGCCCCCTACCTCTGGACCTCCCTCCCCATCTCCGTGCCATGGACTCATTTCCAAACTGGCTACTCACCTGACCTGGTGATTCCTTGGTTTGATACTGGTTTTAGTTTGTCTTTTGTATTTTATTTATCTATATTATTGTTTTAATGTCCGTGACGTCTTTGTACAGTGACCTTGTGTGTTTTGATAAGTCACTTTAAAATACCGTGTATTATTATTATTATTAATCTGTTGCTACACAGCAAATCTAGAATTTGGATTGTTAAATCATGTAAACGCTTTCAGAGTAATTCCAACATACTGAGAGTAAACTGCCCCTGATGACCAGCAGTGCTGCTGAAATGTTCAGATAAAGCAAGTTTTCAGTGTTTAGTATTACAGAAAACCGACTGTCAGAGTTCCTCAGCTTGAATATTCCCCATCATGCTTTGTGATCAGTCCTGCACTGAGTTAAGGGTGCAGTCGTCCTCAAAATGATTCATACCCTCCAATTAAAGAAGGAAAAAAAATCATCTGTCAGTGAAATAAGATGAAATAGCCCAAAGTGATGATAAATAAAGATTCTATGAAAATCATGACATTGATTTTGAACTGTTGTTTGAAAGAAATATTAAAAACAAACACACACAAAATAAAAATAAGCATGATGGGGCTTCGAAGCTAAAATTTTATTGAGCATCACTTTGATTCAATCACTGCAATCAGGTGTTTCTGTGACGTCCAATCAGACGCCTGCACCTGCTGACAGGTATGTTGGTCCATGTTCATGGGAAAGATGCTTTGATGTGTCTGGGATCATTTTGTTTATTTGTTTTAGGGTTTTTTTTAATTATTATTTCCAACCACAATTCAAAAGCAATATTTTATTTGACTAAATTATAATTTTGTAAATTGTTGTTTATTATTGTTTTCTTTAGTTTCTTGTTATTTGAATTATTATTGAGAATTTAGTCTTTTCTTTAATTGGAGGGAATGAATAATTTGGAGGACGACTGTGTGTGGTCCGTTTGGGTTTCCTTCGCTAGTCTCTGAATTAGTGAGATCGTGGAAGATTACAGTTGATTAACTTATCAAGAGTCTGGGGGACACCAGGCACCATGGTGCTTCTCTTCACAGCTCCCGATCCTCATCGAGGCTGTCCAGGTCCGGTTTTCAGGCTCAGTGCTCGGTTGGACCTGAGTTGATATTAGGTATCTTCAGACTGCAGGAACCTTCCAGAGTTCCGAAAACGTTTTTACGAACCAGGCTGGTTTTTGAGCCGTTCGTACATGTAGGAACAGGGACCTCGGCCCTCAGTTCCTACAACCATTCTAGCTCCTACTCCGAGACAGGGTCTTTTCTGAGTCCCATAGGAGCTCACATACATAGGTGACTGGTAGAACTGGCAAGCTCCGCCCCTTACCCGATCTCCACTTCTTCTGGGCCGCAGCTGTTACCAAGATCGTAACAACAACCATAATGCTAAATTGCTTGGAGCGACCGGGAGGTTGAAGCTCCTCTGGCTCCACAGAGGAGGTTCACGGGTTTCCAAGGCTCATAGCAGAATCGTTTTCTTCTCTCCTGATCTGTTTTGTTGAATGGGGTGCTAAAGTAACACGTCACGGTCGCGTCCTCATGTGCCAACGCGAACTGAAGTTCCCTGGAGAGGGGGAGTTCCTGGAACCAAATTTGAGACGTGCAGCTCATAGAACTGCATTGTTAGGACTTCTCAGCCCGGAAGCGGCTATGACCTGGAATCTAACGTCTCATGAAAGACTAAATAAATGATTTATGACATATTCAAACAACGCTTTAGCTGTTACATATCTCATAGAGTAAAAGCTTATTAAGTAGGGCTGCCACAACGATTACTTTCATGATTGGCTAGCCACAGATTATTTTGGTGATCGGATCATGTGGAAATTGCAGCATATTTACAGAACCAATCAAAAGTTTGGACACTTTCTGATTGAATCTTATAGAAAAACGTGTCCAAGCTTTTGACTGAAGTGTGCGTGTTAATTTATGTTAAAATACAATTCAATAAAAGCTGACCAGACAGAAAGACGGACAAGGCAGCGGAAGGTACAGTGGCGAGAGGAAAAACAAAGCTTATCAACAATAAACAGTTGGTTGATTATGAACTTAGATCCCAACTATTTTGATAGTCAACAATTTGTCAATTAATTGATTAGTCATGGCAGTCCTGTTATTAACAGTATCAGTGTTGATCAGGTTTAACTCTGTAAGGCAAATCAACCTATTACACTGTTAAAAAAATCTGTAATATCACAGATTTTTCTCTGTGATATTTAACATTTTTTCCCCATTTTTCAAAAATCCGGAAAATAATGATAAAATTATGGAAATAGGCTGTGAATTTACAAGTCTCACATGAAATAACATGAAAAGCCTGTAACTGTAAAAAGACATGAAGTTTCCATTTTTTAAAGAAGATGCCATTTTATTTCACGTAAGAAAGAATGTTAAAATACATTTTCAGTGTATTTCCGGATAAAAATTCCTTCTTAGCAAAAGAAAAATGTTTTTGGTAATTTCATGTATTTACACTAAAAAGAGTATCTGTGCTGCAGTTGATATTAAAGAA